>OZ014530.1:76677947-77173628 GCA_963966105.1 Volucella zonaria | reverse complement strand
ATACCGTTTCGCATACAGGTAAGAAAATGTTTAACTGTGACATGTGCCAGAAACTTTTCTCGCGAAAGGATAATCTCAACAAACATAAGAGGTTCGTCGAGTCGCATTTTCCGATTATCTATTTTTATGAAATCAAAATTTCTTTGACAGAACTCATGCGGATCAGGCCAATTCGGGGAACTTTGTTTGCGAAATTTGTAATAAAAGCTTTGCCGTAAAAATGTATTACATTCAGCACAAGTTGATGCATGAAAAAAACATCATCGAAACAGCTGTGCCTGCTTCAAAGGTAAGACACTCGTAGCCAATAGAAAGAAATTTTTCTTAAAATTGTGTACATCTGTGTGGCCACTTCAAAAAAAAAAAAACATGATGAATGCAAATTTGAACGGATATCTGAACGACCGTTGGAGGTTCTGCTTTCGAATTTATTTCGCAATGTTAGTTTTGCACTTAATGACGAAGCAGAGTAACCTCGCGGTAGATGTTTAAATACAATGCACAAAATTCTGATTTTTTGAGTGGCAGTTGGATTTTGTTAGAAGTGTAAGCATTTGTTGAATTTGTTTTAAGAAGCGGACAATTTTGTTGGGTTGGGCTTATCACTGTAAGGAGACTTTTATTCAAATTTGTCGAGGTTCATCTATAACTGTTCCAAATATAGATCGTTAGGGTTTTCTTGTATTAATAAACAGATTTTTGCCAAACTAACTACACATTTGTATATACTAATTTTAAGACAATTGCCTTATCTGTGCAGAAGACTAGCTTATGGTTTATATCACATTAGTACCACATCTGCTGAAATTTAAGTAAACTGAACGCTCTTTCGTCATCCAGCAGTATCTTAGGAATAAGTTGGTACATTTTCCCAATTAACTTACAATCCTGTTGCTTATAATATCTAACGACGCCTCTCCATTAGGAGCTATCATTTTGTTGGTGATTTTTTGTCCTTAACTCTTTCTTTGTAAAAGCAGTGGTACATATCCATTTTTATTAGCTTTGTAAGATTATAACAAAGTTTATTATTTCATTAACAATTCGATTGTTAGTCTTAAGTTAAACAAAGCTGTTTTTAGGTTTTCGATAGCTAAGCAATCCTCTTCAATAGTTTCTTTTCAGACCAGAAGTCTATACCGTCTCTGCTATGTTGATTTAAATGTTAAATCGGGTATTTCCTGCGGGTCTTTTTTCATACAGTTGTGCTGGTATCTTCGCCTTCTACTCATTTGTTCCTTCTACAATTTTGCTTGTTTACATTCCGTGTTCTGCGCTTCAGTCCTTTAAGTTTGTGCTTAGCCCATTATCTTACAATAAAGGAACTAATATGGATTTAGTGGTAGTGGGAAAATTGCACCGTATTTTTTTTTTATCTCTTCACTCATAACACTCGAATTTCAAACACCATTGTTATTTCCATCATATTTACTTGTTAACTTTCTATGAAAAGTGTGAATGGACGGTTTTACAATTTTAAAATTTCAACGCTCAATGGTATATATCAACCAATCTCATATGGTATATATGTTAACAATCTGACAATAAAAACGCGGGTAAAAATTGACATGTACATAGTTTAAAATATACCGCCTTACAAAACCTATCTGCATTGTTTTATCGTCGTTCATTCATTTTTGCTGCTCGTTCTTCCAATTCTTTCCCAACAAATGCAACATTGATAGCTCGCTGTGCTTGCAAAACAATGCCAAAAGTGGACGACTATGTCATTGGTTGGGCGAAATATTAAAAGATTTTTCTTCCGTGTTCGCTCCATATATTCTTCAATCTGGATCTAGAAAGTAGTTGGTGTATGCAGCTTAGCATATCATTTACGTCTATTGTTCCGAAAAAGGCGAAATGCTTATCATGCGCTGGAAGGATGATGGCGTCAGATTTTTTTGGGACGCGAAAAGAATTATTCCAACTGACTACCTAAAAAAGTGGCATTAGCAGAAAACCAGGACCGTTTGCAGGGGTCCAAAAATGTGTTGGTTTGCCATGACAAGCACTGGCGCATTGAAGCCGTGTCAAACTAAAGTTTGCTGGTTTTCGATTTGAACTGCTCCCAGATCTAGCTATGTATTCGAAAGTCAAAATATGCCGGGAGAATGAGTGTGTCAAAAGCCTCAAAGAAACTCATTTTCGCATAGGACTCGCGAAACTAGAGAAGCGTCGGAGTTAGGGTAAATGCGTTTAAATTGCGAGGAGATTATATCTAATAACGAAGTAAGCGTTTATAAGCAAACTGTTGTCTTTTATATCAAAACCAAATTACTTTTGAAACCAACCTTGGTGATATGCAAGGTTAGTTCATGTAGTCTAATTCGTCACAAAGCTGAAAAACATTGAAAAATAATAGAAGTCAAAATCTTTCCAACAACAACCAAAAATTCGGCCAAAATTGTTTGTTTGAGTTATAATTTCGGATAGATTCAGGGAAATTATGTGAATGCTTTTTTTTCTTTCTAACAGACGCTTACAGCCCCCTACCTTTTAGTAAAAGATCATATGTATTTAACACCTCATAAGCAATTGACGAAACTTTGAAACTAAGAAAACCTTTAATTGAAATAATGTTTTTTATTTTAAGGATGAACAGGAAGCGAATGAAGATACTCTGGTGACGCAAATAAACCAGCAACAGCAGCAGCAACAACAGCAGCAGCAGCAACAACAACAACATCAGCAGCAACAGCAACAACAACAACAACAGCAGCAACAGCAGCAGCAACAACAGCAGCAACAACAGCAGCAACAACATCAGCAACAACAGCAGCAACATCAGCAACAACAGCAACATCAGCTAGTCCAGCAGCATCAATTAATTCAACAACCTCAGCAGCAAATAATGCAATTACACCTGCCGGTTGTATCAACTCATGATTTATCAGGACAAACAATAACCATTACCCAAGCAAACGATCCAATCAAACGGCAACCCTTAAAGCGCTAGGCAGCCATGATACCACCGTCCTTAATTTGCCATCCAGTCTGGCAAATTTCGTGTCTCTTACCTCCGGACAGTTTGTTCAAGCGAACATCAACGACATCATGGGGCATATAAAAATTGAGAAGTAAACTTAAGAAGTAAACTTGATAAACAAACTTGAGAAGTAAACATGAGAAGTAAACCCAACATAAAATGAAGTTTTCATGCGTATCTTGCCAAGTTTTTCTGTGAAATTTTGTGCATATATAGATTAAGGCCAATGAACTAACACCCTCTGTTTATGTCTCTCTTTTGAATTTATATTTAAACCCTATTTATACATAATTAGTTTGTACGGCATATTGTAAATATTTCCATCACATCAAAATGTAAGTGGCAAACATTTTAGTAATAAGAAACCTCTAATATTCTTAAAAGAAAATAGAATATGAAAAATTTTATATATACCTGTACGTATGTATGTATCTCAGCACTGAATACAAATTGGTTTATAAAGCAAGCTAGTCTCTCCATATGTGTTTCGAACGCCATTTCAGTAAAATGATTCTGTTTAAACTGTATTCTCGTACTGAAGAAAAAATTGTAACTAGTTTTAACTTTGTTTATATTCTTTTAACCTCCCATGTATGTATTTATTTGAAAAATAAAATAACTTGTAAACCATAAAAATAGTGAATAGACTTTACACATTAGAACCATCTCTTCAAGATATCGATGTACATTTACAATATTTATTTAGTCCGTTTTTTTTTATGTTTCAAAATTGTATTTTAATATTTAGCAAGAACAAAAAAAAAAGAATTCTTTTCTACTTTAACTGTAAGAAAGTACTTTAAACTCGATTCGAACGTAAGAAAAAAATCATTTTCAAATCAGAATTAAGGAAACGAGTAATATGTACGTGCTACATACATATATTTTTTGTAACAAACTTTCAGTATGTATAGAGAAAAAAGGAAACGAAAAAAAAGAATCCAAATAAAAAAAACACTTCTCCAGTGCGAATAAATTGGTTTGTAAAATTTTAACAAATAAATATTTCATGTAAGAGAGTAAGCTTCCTTTTTTTCTTCCATTAATCGTCGAACTCTTCAATGCGTAGAGTTACATCTAATGTTACATATTTTTCCCACATATCTGCATTGCTTCTTCGTCGCTTGTGGCGTTGGCTAAATTTGCTTAACACAGCCTAGTCTAGTCTGTGACTCCAAGAGTTTGCTGATGTTTTCCCATGAGTGATCTAATTATTTTTTGTCGGGCCTCTTCTTTAAACCTCGTCTGGAACACGAGACTCTATTTCTTTTTGGACCCGATTTTTTGACGACCTTCATTGGACATCATGGTAGAGAATTTGCTCAGCCTAAAGTACAATATATCTCTCTTCGGTTTCTTGATATGAAGACTTTTATGGATGCGCGTACTTCTTATAAGATCAGGTTTGTCACACTCGCTGACATAACATTTTCATTTTTCCTTATATTCACCTCTATTACGAAAGTCGTTTAAATTGTTCGACTCGTGTCATTTTGAGAGTCACTTCATTTTGCAATCGTTTTACGGTACAGTAAAAGCTCTTTATTCACAGGGTATATGTTCCCTAAAAATGCCGCGAATACAGAAACCGTGAATATGGAATGGTAACTTATATGGGATTATAGGGGATACGTTCTTAGGTGCAAAATAAAAAACAAGTACATGTATAAAAAAATTAATTTTATTGAAGTTTTTAACCATATTGATTAATTATTACGAGTATCTTCGGGCTTTGACAATGGTTTAAAGAATTTTGTAATTTTTTCCTTGCTTAGCAGCGTTTAAAAGCTCCTTCAATTCAGACCGATATTCAGCAGTGGCATTAGCAATTTGCCTCTTAAAAATAAGACTTCGTTCCATAGACGCATCAATTTGCATAAAGAAATCACAAAGCTCATTTGCCATTCTTAAACATTAACTAGGATTTTTAAAATTAAATGTCACGTTTCCAGTGCTTGTTGAAGCCTCTTCTTCAATGGGCTGTGAATTTAACATTTCCTCCAAATCGGCTTCAGTCAAATCTTCATCTTGCAACTCCTGAATGTCAATTGATTCTATCTGTTCGAACCCATCTCGCCCTATTTCATTTGCAATTCCGTCTATGTTTGCAGTCAAAGTTTGAATTTGCACAGATTCATCGTCATTTTCTGCAGTCAGAGCAGGCCACAGTTTTTTCCAGCATGATTGCAATGTGAATGGCTTCAGTTCTTCCAAAGATTCTTTTATGTTTACGATGCATTTTGCTATGTCAAATTTCTTCCAGCATTCCATAACATTCATGTCAGGATCACATTCCATATTATCCAATATGATTTTGAAGGTTCGTCTAATGTAATAGAGCTTAAAGGCCTGGATTATACCTTGGTCCGTAGGTTGAAGCAAAGCTGTCGTGGTGGGAGGTAAAAATGTCACTTTTATATTTGGATGCATAGTTTCAAGTTCGGAGGATCACCTGGTGCATTGTCCAAAACTAGAACTGCTTTAAAGTCTAAATTCTTTTTTTTGAAATAAGTTTCAACTTCAGAAACAAAACAATTCCGGAACCAGTCACAAAAAATAGCGCTTGTAACCCACGCTTTCTTATTAGCACGCCAAAACACTGGCAGGTCGTCCTTGTTTTGATTTTTTAAAGCACGAGGATTTAACGATCGGTAAAGAATCAGTGGTTTAATGACACAATCTCCAGATGCATTAGAACAAGCAACAGTGTAATCCTATCCTTTGCTGCCTTAAATCCAGAGGCAGACTCTTCGCTTTTAGAAATGAATGTTTTATTTGGCATTCTCTTCCAAAACAGTGCAGTTTCGTCTCTGCATTAAATATTTGCTCAGGTTTGTATCCTCCATCAGCTACTAGGTTTGTAAATTCTTCTGGATATCTTTCTGCTGCAGCAATATCTGCAGATGCAGCTTCTCCAACGATTTTAATGCTATGCAATGATTGTCTCACCTTAAATTTATTGAACCAACCTTCCGATGCTTGAAATCCTTCATCTGTACATTCACCACCACAACTATCAACAGGTTCTTTAAAATGTGCGTAAAGACGCTTTGCCTTCTCTTGCACCATTGGACCACTCAAGGGCACCCTTTTTTTGTTGCGGTCTTCAATCCATAATGACAACGCCACTTCCATTTTTTCTATTGCTGGATTACGAACAATATTTTCGCTGACTGTGAAGTTCAAGCTACAGACGACCTTATTTTATCTTCGAATTTTTTTATCGATCGTACAGTTGATTCGTTGACATTGAATGAGCGTGATATTGATGCAAACGACTCTCCAAGGCGTAAACGATCAAGTATTTCTATTTTCACTTTAAGCGGTAACACAGATTTTTTTCGCGCCGAAACTCGTTTTTCAATTTTTTTAGTCGATATTATAAATTAGGAAGACAGCGGTAGAGACGTGTTACTCGATCAGAATTTTTGTAACGAATGGAAAGATGAAACAATAAAACAGGCAAAGCGGTTCTTACTGTTTGTTTACAGAGGGTGGCCAAGTCATTAGCACACTTGTTTAAATCTCCGGAATTTCCCCTTAATTACTTCCGAAAGGGGTTTTTTCCCAAATTTTATTACTTTGACCTACGAGTATACTAAAAAGATTTTTTGAAATTCCCAGAATTAATTAGATAAAATATTTCTTCGCTATGTTGATTGGTATTTAAGAATACTTGGCATAAAAACCGTTTTTCAAAACCGTGCTTATGACTTGACAACCCTTTGTACATTATCACAAACGCCGACCGCGGCGAAGCGGCTTGTGTCAAAGGCTGAACCAATACAGCGGCGATATAATTTAACAACATACTTTAGGTATAATTGTAATAAGGTCGATTTTACATTTTTATTAGTCCATTTGAATCCTTTTTATTAATATGCATGTACCGATGTACCGATTAGATCCGCGAATAAAGGAATCTTTAGCCGCGAATATAGGAATTGGGTCGCATTTTTTAAATCCGCGAATAGTGAAAACGCGAATGAAGGAAGCGCGAATAAAGAGCTTTTACTATATTACGAAACTTAAACGACTCGACTCTCCCCTCATTTACCATATGTTCCACTAAAATTCCACAACATATAGATGACAGTCAGATTGAAATTTTGAATTGTTTTGTTGCGATATTTCCAAATTGGCCTTCCGATTTTATATTTTTAAATCAGATTGTTAGCGTAAATTCGAATTACTTGTGCATTAAATAAAAACAAAAAATACGTAATATACATAAATATGGACAGCATAGGAATGTTCATAGCATTGAGTAATGAACAGGAATCCAATAAAAGAGAATTAATACGAGTAAGGAGTATCAGACGATTTACCAGACGCTATGTATAAGTGTAAAGAAAAATTTGAATATTTACAATAAATCGACGTGTGTTTTCAGATTCAAAATGTACTTTAGACTCAATAAACACTCATTCGTTTATTTATTGCACGAAGTTGAGGATAATCTTCCAGATATAAAGCATGCATGTGCTGTTCCAATAATTTTGAGACTTGCCGCAACATTACGATTTTGGCTTGAAGGTGGCTATCAAACGGGTTGGCAACGATTTTGCTTTAGGTTTAGCGCAACCTACCGTAAGCAAAATTATCGGAGAGATGATTAGCCTAATGGAGGAATTTATTTGTCCACAGTGGATAAAGTTTGAAAACACTTACGAAGAAAACAACAAAATTAAAGCGCAGTTTTACCAAAAGTACGGTATTCCGGGGGTCAGTGGATGTGTCGATGGCACCCACATAAAAACAATCACCCTTATTCCGCGTGGCGTTTTATTAAAACGCCTATTGTCGTTTTTTTAAGGCGTTTCGTTTTTAAAGAGTTATTCGTGAAATTGAAAGCCACAAAACGCCCTCGTCGGTAAGTAGGTATACACTCCACATACGATCCACTGTCATTGCAAAAGCTGATTTACCTCCATGACAGATAAATTTTAAATTAATCAAAACAAAGATTTCAAAAATATACGTTGAATAAATAAATATGAATAGTGTTGCATTATTTTGGAGTAGCGATGAAGACGAGTATGTGCGAAAACAAGAACTTATTCGCATACGAAGAAATATAAGAAGAAAATCTAATCCATTAGATTTGCCGGATGCAAAGTAAGTGGTAAGATAAATTTCACTTCAAAACCGATATATCATGCCTAATTTTTAGATTTAAAATGTTTTTTCGAATGTCCAAGGAAGTGTTCGTATATTTACTGAACGAAACAAAGAATTGTATCCCTGAAACTAAGAGTTCGCCATCGATGCCTTTAGTATTGAAGCTTGCTGCTACTTTGCGCTTTTTGGCTGAAAATGGGTACCAAAAGGGTGTGGGAAAAGATTTCAACTTAGGAGTAGCACAGCCAACGTTTAGCTAAATACTAACAGAAATGTTAGATATAATTGAGACCCACGTCTGCCCTCAATGGGTAAAATCAGAGTATACCGAGCAAGAGAAAGATCAAGCCAAATTATATTTTTTTTGAAAAAGCTAGAATCCTAGGTATTATTGGCTGCGTTGACGGGACCCACATAAAAATCGTGGCACCCAACAAAATGGAACAGCATTACTATAACAGAAAATGCTATTATAGTCTAAATGCCATGATTGTATGAACATAAATACCGCATATAAAATTTAATGGCTAGAGGAATTTATTTTCAGGTTTGTGATCATCGAATGTTCATCAGACACGTAGATGCTAGGTATCCTGGTGCCAGTCATGACTCATTCGTTTGGAACTCAAGCGAGATTCGACGATTACTACAAAGGAATTATCAAAGTGGTGAAAGAAATACTTGTTGTTTACATATATTTGAGCTAACAAGTATTTTAATTTACCAGGTGATGCTGGCTATCCTCTTGAACCCTTTCTCATTACTCCATACAGATCAGCAGAGGAAGGGACCAATGAAAACAACTTTAATAGGAAACATTCTCAGGCTAGTAACATTATCGAAAGAACAATTGGTGTTTTAAAGAATCGTTTTCGGTGTTTTCTGGGTGCCCGGCAATTGCACTATAAACCTAAGAAATCAACACAAATTGTCAACGTTTGAGCAGCTTTACACAACATATGTCTGCATTATAGATTAGACTTAGAAGAAGATGCGAATGTTGTAGATTCTTCAAACGATTCAAGTTCAAATATAATTGATATAATCCCAAGCACCAACGACGACTAAGTAGCTGCAAATATAAGAAATCAATTGCTTAACGTTATTTAAAAAAATTATTATCAAAACATACATAATTCAGTTCTGTTATTTATACGTATATAGAAAACTGAAAAAGTAAAATTAAAAAAATATAAAGTAATCAGAAAAAAAACCAAGTAATTTCATATTAAGGTGTGTATTCCTTAGATTCCTCAACAAGTCTTTTTCGCACTTCGATATCCAGTTGCCTTTTCCTTATTTCCAAGTCCATCCTTTTGATTTTGTTGTTTTCGATTCTGGCTATAGGAGCGACTTTCCAGGAAGTGTATAAGGCAAATGCTATCATTGGTCCGAACCACGATCTGCAGAATCGAGTCCTTGTGCATAATTTCTGCCTTCGAAATGAAATAGAGAATTGGCGAATCGAGAGCTCGGGTTTCACCCAGTTCAGTGACGAGAATATGGCAAATAATGTCATCACCAACGAAAGGGTATTACCACCGTTCATTTCGAAGGAAGAGCTCCAAACGATCTTCGAATCACTTAGAAGTAAGAAATCAGTGGGAACCGATGAAATACCGAACATTGTGCTTCGACATCTCCCACTAGAAGCGTTGGACATTTATACCACCCTGTTTAATAATGCAATGAATAATGCACATTATCCAGCGCATTGGAAAACTGCGGTGGTACATCCCATTCCCAAAAGGAATAAAGATACTTCCAATCCGACGAATCTCCGCTCGATTAGTCTTCTTCCAAACATCAGTAAGGTTTTCGAGAAGGTGATCAATAGAGTCCTGACTAAGTGGGTTGAGGACAAACATATAGTTCCGGATAATCAATTCGGGTTCAAGGCGGGGCATGATATCATTCATGCTGTGTCGAAACTGGTTTCTGATATCCAGTGGAACAAAGGCAAGAAACAGTGCACTGGTACCTGCCTGATTGACTTGGAAAAGGCCTTCGATACCGTATGGCTAGAAGGACTCTTTTTCAAGCTGGACAGGTTGGGCATTAGTAAACCACTGCTGTATATTCTTTTTGATATGCTCTCCAGTAGACAGTTCATCGTGAAGAATGGCGATGTGACTTCTGCTGGAATATTTAACATTAAAAACGGTCTGCAACAGGGTGCGGTAAATTCGCCGATCCTATTCAACATTTACACAAGTGATCTGATAGGTTCACTTCCCCACAGCATAGCGTACGCAGACGACTTAATCGCGTACAAATCAGGTCCAAAGATTGAGGTCATTAACATACTTTTGCAACGTGACTTCGATAAAATTAAACGATATTGCGATGACTGGAAGTTGAAAATGAACTTTCAGAAATCGGAAACCATTCTGTTTAGGACGCCTTTGTCTGGGGCCTCTAGGGATACCAGAAAGAATTGGCGAAAGTTCTCTATCGTCGACAACATGGACAGCCACTTGCTTGTCGAAATGTAGTCAGATATCTTGGGATCTGGCTAGATCAATATCTGTATTTTAACAAACATATAGATGTTGCTCTGGCCAGAGCCAGAGGTGCTTTTGCCCTTACAAAGAGACTGTTTTATAACAGCCAACTCGATGCGAGGGTGAAGGTGGTTTGCTACATGGCCCTTATCAGGCCCATGCTTGTATTTGGATGTCCTGTGTGGTTCAACGTGAGAGCAAGTTTATTGGAAAAATTCGGGTGTTTGAGAGGGCTTGTCTTAGGACTTGTCTTCGCTTATACAGAACACCAGAGTCTGAGTACATAAAATTCTATCCTAATGAGGTCTTGTACAATAGGGCGAACCTAATAAGAGTGGACAATTTTGTTATTAAGTTGACTCGAAGGCACATTGCAAGAGCAATGACCTCATCGAACAACCTGATCTCAGGGGCTTACTACCCCAACTATATGTATCACGAGAGAGCTCGCCTTGACGGCTTTATTCCTCCAGAAGCGTTCCTCTATCTAGATAGTAAAGGTCTGATCCAGGACAGATTGGCGGTGCCGCTAATCTTCCACGTCGCTCGAACAGCTGCGGACAGGCGACTCAACTACGACAGAGACGTCGCACATGGCAGTGCGGAGCGTCTCCGGTTCAGTAGGGCTGTAGGGAGTCGCGACATGAGGGATGTTGCTCAGCAGCACCAGCAATTTTTGTTGGCTTGAAGAAGGCGAGGATGCTTCGTAGTCGAACTCCTCCAGTGATAGGTAGCTTCATGTGAAGCAGAGTGGTCCAGCCTAATTTTTCTTTTTTTTAGCCATGGCCGGCTTACATAGTTTTAAGTAGGCTTAAGTTAGATTGTAAGAAAAAAATATATAAAACCAAAAAAAAATAAATAAAAATAAAAAAAATGTACATATTAGATGTAAGTAGTTTAAGTAGATTAAGATTTATTTTTAGGTAGTATGTAGGCTTTTAGGTTTAAGTTTTATAAAAAAAAATAATATGTCCATATACTAAGTTTTTACTTAAAATTGATTTTCTTA
This sequence comes from Volucella zonaria, assembly GCA_963966105.1. Taxonomy (NCBI): domain Eukaryota; kingdom Metazoa; phylum Arthropoda; class Insecta; order Diptera; family Syrphidae; genus Volucella; species Volucella zonaria. Next base: position 77,162,008 of record OZ014530.1, on the reverse strand, counting down.
GTTTCAGTTTCGTTAAATATAAAAATAAATATAGACTGCAAGATCCGTCGAAAGACATAGTTTAAGTGTTAGGTTTAACTAACCGCATGGGGCCAGTAAGTTAGTATAAGATTATTTCTAAGTTATTTAAGCTAATTTTTAAGCGTTTTTTTGTCTAGCATGTAAGAGTAAATTAAGAAATATAAATAAAAATGCATAAAAACTGGAAAAAACTGTCGTTTTCGATTCTTTGTGTTTCTTCACGTTCTAGTTGCACCTTGTACAATTTGAGTCTTTCTTCTTCCAAATAGAACCGCTTTCTGTCGTACCTGCTACTTTCTTTTAAATAGTTTTCAATGCGGTTTAGAGACTCTTTCACTTCTTTGTACAAATTCTCCTGTACTTGCGTCTGCGTCTGTAGCAATTCTAACAGACTGTTCTTATCTGACGACTTTGGTATTTTCTGACAGATTATTTTTTCTGCTTCAGGTTAAACCTCTAGAATTGTTTGCATATTTGTTAGATCTGCAAATACACTGGTGCTCTCGTTCGTATTTGGAACGATGGGAGAATCTGGAAAAAATGTATCTTGATTTGAAGCGGATGTTGAATTTGATACGGGCGTGGGATTTGATGTGGATGCTGTATTTGATATATCTTGCGATGAGGTAGACACGATTCTCCGCGAAACCCAAAGTTTATTCCTTCGGATTGATTATTTTCTCATAACAGAGAAGATTCGAAATCACTTGTTCCAAATCTGACGAATATTTTTGTCTGAATTCACCTCCTCCAGTGGCTTTCCACTCCTTTTTGTTATAGAAAATCTTCTTTTTTAATTTAAATTTTATATCAGACCAGACCTGCGAATACGAATATGCACTTAGTTATAGAAAAATTTGCAAGTAATAAACTAAGGACATACTCTCTGCGTTTCTTTCCCGTCTCTTGTCGGTGGTCCTAGGCTGTTAAGTGTTCTGGCTATGTTGTCCCATTCGGCCTCAACATCAACATTTGCACATCCTCTTTTAAATCCGTTAGCTAAAGGTTTATTGACTTCCATTAGTTCCACCAAGGCTTTAAATTGCTTTTGATTTGTTATTTTGACCCTACAAAACAAAAAAAATTAATTTATATTGACAAATAAGTTAACAAATTAAGAGAACTTACATATTCCGTTGATGTTCTCACTCAGGCGTTCACCATTTTATGATCGACAGATACCGTCGTTTTTTCTGTCGTTTTATGGCGTCCAACGCCTAACAAAATAACAGTCAAAGTGCTCAGACGCCTTCAGTCGTCAAACAATGGGTTCCACAAACCATTCAACGACAAACGGCGTTTGACGGTGTAAAAACGTCACACATAATTGCAGTATGGCGTTTTAATAACGAAACGCTTTTAAAACGCCACGCGGAATAAGGGTGATTAGCTCCAAAAAAAAGAAACAACATAGATACTAGATACAGTAGGAAAGGAGTTTTCAGTTTAAACGCTATGATTGTAATAAGAAAATTAATTATTTTTTTTGTGTGTTATATTAAGCAATTGTTGTAGGTTTTGTGGTCATAAAATGTGCATAAGATAGATTGATGCCAGGCATCCCGGGACCAGTCATGAGTCTCATGTTTGGAATTCCAGTGTATTGAGTGGAACGCTCAACCGTAACTTTGAGAGAGGTGAAAGAAATACTTGGCTGTTGGGTTGGTATTCATTTAGTAAATGAAAAACCTTTATTAATTTTAGATTGTCAGGTGATGCTGGATATCCCCTTGAGCCATTTCTGATGACTCCGTATAGGTCGGCAGCAGACAATAGCATACAATTACGCTTTTACACGATACATTCAAAGCCACGGAACATCATAGAAAGCATAATCGGTGTTTTCGGTTTCACCATATGCAGTGAAGAAAACGCGGCAAACGTTATCGTCGCCGATAAACGAGGTTCCTCGCATTTGTTCGTGCGAAAAGATGAATTCCTGTGCATCTTTGAGTCTCTGAAAAACAAAAAGTCGTCGGGAGTAGACGGTATTCCGAACGTCGTATTAAGACATCTGCCCTTGGAAGCAGTGGATATATTTACTACGCTGTTTAACAATGCGCTGAATAATGCATATTATCCGATTCATTGGAAAACAGCTGTGGTACACCCAATCCCAAAAAGGGATAAAGTTAGAACTAACCCTGCTAATCTTCGGTAAATTAGTTTGCTACCGAATATTAGCAAAGTATTTGGGAAAGTGGTTAATAGAGCGCTGTTAAAGTGGGTTGAGGAAAATAATATAATTCCGGAAAATCAGGTTGGTATTAGGGCGAGGCATGACACTATTCATGCTGCGTCAAAGCTCGTCTCCGACATATAATGGAATAAAGGCAAGAACCAGTGTACGGGTGCCTGCCTCGTTGACTTTGAGAAGGCCTTCGATACCGTATGGTTAGAGGGGTTGTTCTATAAGTTGACCAGGATGGGCATGCCGAAATCTCTGCTACATATAATTTACAACATGTTTATGGAAAAGAAGTTCGTTGTTAAATGTAACAACGTCATTTCACTCAATCATGCCATAGCGTACGCAGACGATTTAGTGGCGTACAGATCAGGTCCAAAAATCGAGGTCATCAATACTCATCTGCAGCGTGATTTTGATCATATTAAGGCGTATTGCGACGATTGGAAATTAAAAATCAATTTTCAAAAGTCGGAAACAATCTTGTTTAGAACTCCATTGAGATGGGCTTCTAGGGACACCAGATATAACTGGCGAAATTTGGCCATCATTGGACAGCACGGACTCCCATTAGCGGTGAGAAGCGTAGTGAGATACCTTGGTATCTGGCTGATAAGTATTTGTATTTTGACAAACCTATAGATGCTTGTCTTGCTGGCTTTAGCTCTGACAATAAGGCTGTTTCACAGCAATCAACTTGTCTCCAGGGTGAAGGTCATATGCTAAGTGGTCTTAATCAGGCCAGTCATCGCATATGGTTGCCCCGTGTTGTTCAATGTATCCCCGTATCAGATGGGAAGGATTCTGGTGTTTGAAAGGCAGTGTCTTAAAACCTGTCTCGGCTTGTACAGAACACCAGAATCAGAGTACAAAAAACATTATTCCAACAAAGTCCTTTACGATGGGGCTAATCTGAATAGGATTGACAATTTCCTGATTAAGGTGATGCGAAGACACGTTGTACGGGCAATGACCAACGATAATAGCCTGATATTTGGGGCTTATTACCCCAATGAAATGTACCACGAGAGTTCACATCTATCGGGCTTTAACCCGCCAGAGGCGTTTCTCTATATTGATGGTAAAGGTTTAGTGCAAAACAGGGATGGTTTTCCGGTAATATACCACCGCCACCGCGGTGCGAGGGACAAGCGGCTCATCTACGACGGACGGTCGACGGACAGGGTTCAAATCGATGCCGAGAAAAAGTCCACCGAATTCCGGTGGCTTCAAGAAGGAAGAGGGTTAGCTCGCTCTGCTAGGTCTGTACGTTACTAAGGTAACACACTCCTCCTTAGTTGTAAGTTAGATTAAGATAGATAGATAGTTAGGGGGATCTCGTGGAAAGGCCGCGTTGGTTAGCATGAGGCCGCACCCCTGAGAAGTGACCGGTGGTATATGGCACTGGTTAAATCTCTGTGGTGCGTGTGCACGTTGTTGACGAATTACAGGCGCCCGAGATCGCAATTAGGATAGTGACCACCCGTCGCGAGAGACTACGAGAGCTCACGACCGCGATTACAGTTAAGTTAGGTTAAGTAGTTTGGTAGATTAAGTAGAATAGGGACTAAGTTTTAAGTTTTATAAAAAAATTAAAAGTAATATGGCATCTAAGTTTATTCTAAAACCATTTTTCTTAGAAATTTTATATTTTATTGGGTATATTCGTGCGGTTTTTTTTTTTCAAAATTTAAACGTTTATTTAAGAAAAACATGTACAGTAGTATTATTCAAAGTATTGCCCATCTGAAGCTATGACTTTTTCAAATCTCTCTGGCAATTTGTGGATCCCGTCCCAAAAGAACTGCGCCGGCTTGGCAGCCAAGAATGAATCAAGCCAATTTTTGATATTCTGCTCTGATGTGAACCGTATTTCAGTGAGGGCGTTCTGCATCGACCGGAACAAATGGTTCTGGGCTATAAGGCGGATGGGGTAAGACCTCCAATCAACTGTTTTCCAAATAGTTATTAACCGGAATAGCAACGTGGGGCCGAGCATTGTCATGATGGAAAATTATTGCCTCGTGTCTGGTCGCATATTCCAGGCGTTTTTCGGCCACTGCTCTCTTCAAACGGATTAATTGTGTTCGGTAGCGTTGTCCATTGATGGTTTCACCTGGTTTTAGCAGCTCATAATACAGCACACCCATCTGATCCCACCAAATACAGAGCATTACCTTCGCGCGATGGATATTCGGCTTTGCCGTTGATTTGGCTGGTTGGCCGGGTTTCACATATGATTTTTTGCGCTTGGGGTTGTCGTAATGGATCTATTTTTCATCACTAGTAACAATCCGATGCAAAAATGACTTCATTTTGTGGTGTTCCAGCAGCATTTCGGACATGCAAAACCGCCTTTCGACGTCTCTCGGCTTGAGTTCATGTGGAACCCAATTTCCTTGCTTTTGAATATATCCAGCTGCTTTTAAACGTTCTGAAATGGCTGCTTGAGTGACACCCAAAGATTCTGCGAGCTCTTCTTGTGTTTGGCAACAATCTTCATAGAGTAATGCTTCCACTTCTTCATCTTCAAACTTTTTTTGCTGCCCAGGACGTTCATCGTCTTCCAAGCCAAAATTACCACTTTTAAATCGTGCAAACCACTTTTGGCACGTTCGCTCAGCTAGCGCATGTTCACCATAAACTTCCACCAAAATACGATGACTTTCGGCAGCAGTTTTTTTCATATTAAAGTAATGAAGAACTCCCCTCAAAAACACTTTTTCAGGCACAAAGTTCGACATATTTGAGTGAAAAAAAATTATTGTTGTTTACGCTTCAAATGAATGACATATGCTGAAATGACGTACAATGACAGTAGCTTTCCAATGCATGTTCCAATGGAATAATAACAATGGAATTATACAAGTTACGCCATCTCTTAGCAAACTAATTGCTTTACGTTATTTAAACGACTTGAGTCGTTTATCTCTTGTGGAATGTATTCTTTGTGTGACATGAGTCGAATAACTATTTCCATTGGTATTCTGGAAGTCGTTTTAGATTTACAAAACGACAAGTTTAACAACAAAAGGAGTCGGTTAACATTTTGCAAACGACTAGCAATGAAAATTGTCTCACAATGTAAGTTTTGTTTGTGTTTTAATTTAAGTAGTTTAACACCGTTCGTTTTAACGTAAATAAAAATAACTCGTTTTCTTTTTTCTTTTTACTTTATTTTCCTTTTTCCTTACTATGGGACGTCCCCCTTGATCGGGGATGTTTACAATTGTGTACGTGGCTGCCGCTCCCTGAATCAAGGCCGTTCTTCCTTCTTTTTAAAACAAAACCGACTGAATACAGTCACGAATAAGATTTTCTTTTATGTTTACAAAATATTACTACAACTCTTCCAACCTGAAAACCCGATCGACCACAATCAGCGAGCACCAACTTCACATAATGTACATATATCTTCCAAAGAACTAACAACTTTTCCAAATTACACAATTAGATTACATATAAAGGTGAGCAGACCATTAGAGTTAAATCAAAATTATGGAAACAAACAGAACTAGTTTTGACAAGTACCCTGGAGCAGGACGAACAGAGTTCCAGAAGAAATGACAATCAAATAGATATTTATTTTGTTTTCGCTCAACGGCCTCGCCACACTGAAAACATCGGTTCCCGCTCCCACTAGAAGCGGTGAACATTTATACCACCCTGTTTAATAATGCAATGAATAATGCACATTATCCAGCGCATTGGAAAACTGCGGTGGTACATCCCATTCCCAAAAGGAATAACGATACTTCCAATCCGGCGAATCTCCGCTCGATTAGTCTTCTTCCAAATATCAGTAAGGCTTTCGAGAAGGTAATCAATAGAGTCCTGACTAAGTGGGTTGAGGACAAACATATAGTTCCGGATAATCAGTTCGGTTTCAAGGCGGGGCATGCTACGAGTATCATTCATGCTGTGTCGAAACTGGTTTCTGATATCCAATGGAACACAGGCAACAACCAGTGCACTGGTGCCTGCCTGATTGACTTGGAGAAGGCCTTCGATACCGTATGGTTAGAGGGACTCTTTTTCAAGCTGGACAGGTTGGGCATTAGTAAACCACTTCTGTATATTCTTTTTGATATGCTTTCCAGTAGACAGTTCATCGTGAAGAATGGCGATGTGATTTCAGCCGGAACATTTAACATTAAAAACGGTCTGCAACAAGGTGCGGTAAATTCGCCGATCCTATTCAACATTTACACAAGTGATCCCCACAGCATAGCGTACGCAGACGACTTAATCGCGTACAGATCAGGTCCAAAGATTGAGGTCATTAACATACTTTTGCAACGTGACTTCGATAAAATTAAACGATATTGCGATGACTGGAAGTTGAAAATGAACTTTCAGAAATCGGAAACCATTCTGTTTAGGACGCCTTTGTCTGGGGCCTCTAGGGATACCAGAAAGAATTGGCGAAAGTTCTCTATCGTCGACAACATGGACAGCCACTTGCTTGTCGAAATGTAGTCAGATATCTTGGGATCTGGCTAGATCAATATCTGTATTTTAACAAACATATAGATGTTGCTCTGGCCAGAGCCAGAGGTGCTTTTGCCCTTACAAAGAGACTGTTTTATAACAGCCAACTCGATGCGAGGGTGAAGGTGGTTTGCTACATGGCCCTTATCAGGCCCATGCTTGTATTTGGATGTCCTGTGTGGTTCAACGTGAGAGCAAGTTTATTGGAAAAATTCGGGTGTTTGAGAGGGCTTGTCTTAGGACTTGTCTTCGCTTATACAGAACACCAGAGTCTGAGTACATAAAATTCTATCCTAATGAGGTCTTGTACAATAGGGCGAACCTAATAAGAGTGGACAATTTTGTTATTAAGTTGACTCGAAGGCACATCGCAAGAGCAATGACCTCATCGAACAACTTGATCTCAGGGGCTTACTACCCCAATTATATGTATCACGAGAGAGCTCGCCTTGACGGCTTTATTCCTGCAGAACCGTTCCTCTATCTAGATAGTAAAGGTCTGATCCAGGACATATTGGCGGTGCCGCTAATCTTCCACGTCGCTCGAACAGCTGCGGACAGGCGACTCAACTACGAGAGAGACGTCGCACATGGCAGTGCGGAGCGTCTCCGATTCAGAAGGGTGGTAGGGAGTCGCGACAGGAGGGATGTTGCTCAGCAGCACCAGCAATTTTGGTGGCTTGATGACAGATAGCTTCATGTGAAGCAGAGTGGTCCAGCCTAATTTTTGTTTTTTTAGCCATGGCCGGCTTACATAGTTTTAGGTAGGTTAGACATAGTATAAACATGTAATGTAAGATACGTCGAAAGACATAATTTAAGTATTAGGTTTAACTTAGAGTGCCCGCATGGGGCCAGTAAGTTAGAATAAGATTATTTTAAGTTAATTAAGCTAATTTTTAAGCGTTTTTTTTGTATAGCATTTAAGAGTAAAATAAGGTATATAAATAAAAATGCATATAAACTGACTAGTTTTAGGTAGGCTTAAGTTAGATTGTAAGAAAAAAATATATAAAACCAAAAAAAAAACATAAATAAATAAAAAAAAAAAAAAAAACATGTACATATTAGATGTAAGTAGCTTAAGTAGATTAAGATTTATTTTTAGGTAGTATGTAGGTTTTTAGGTTTAAGTTTTATAAAAAATATAAAATGTCCATTTACTAAGTTTTTATATAAAATGTATTTTCTTAGTTTTAGTTCAATGAATGTAAAAATAAATATAGACTGTAAGATCCGTCGAAAGACATAGTTTAAGTGTAAGTTTAACTTAGAGTGCCCGCATGGGGTCAGTAAGTTAGTATAAGATTATTTGTAAGTTATTTAAGCTAATTTTTAAGCGTTTTTTTGTCTAGCATGTAAGAGTAAATTAAGGTATCAAATAAAAATTTGGGTATAATCTTCGTGGAACCAGGTGTGGTGTCAACATTTTTTATGACTACATAATCTCCTATTTCGTAGATCAGCGCTGGATTGTTGCGGTTCTCGAAGTATCTGCTGTTGCGCTCTTGAACCTTCTGTATTGCTTCTGAAGCCTCTTCTCGTAGCTTACATAAATTTCTGTCTGAATAATTCAGTTCCTTCTCTTCTAGAAGTTCCGTAAGCCTGTCGACTACTACTCCGCTTTGCCTTACCCCAAACAGGAGCTTGCTGGGTGTGGTGCGAATGGATCTGTGAACCGTGTTGTTTAAGCCATATTCAATTTGGGACAACGTCCGAGCTTACCAAGCATACCAATAAGGACTCGATTAACTCGCTCAACCTGGCCGTTGACCTGTGGAGAATGAACGGCTACCTTCACATGCGCTATATTCCGATCGACCAAGAGGGAGCTGAATTCTAGGGATGTAAAGCAGGTACCTCTGTCACTAACTACCCTAGATGGCATGCTATAGTATTCCAAGTATTTACTGAGGGCCGCACATACTTTTTTGGCGCTCGTTGAAACGACATGGTACAACTTTACAAACTTCATGAACCCGTCCACGACCAGCAGGATATGCTTGCGCTTGGACCGTATGGCTGGGAGTGGACCAAGGTGGTCAAGATGTATCGTATGAAATGGCAATGGCTCTTTTGGAATATTATATAGGTTTCGCTTGTTCAGGTGTACCGGCGACGAGTACATAATGCACCGAATACAATTTTTTATGAATCTTTCAACCTTTTTGTGAATGTTGGGAAACCAATAGTGCATGTGAATTTGTTCAGTACAGTGGATAAATCTTATAAGACTATTTTCCATGTCTTTTGGGACATAAAAGCGAAACTCACCAGCTCGGTTTTTTCTGTAAACGATACCATCTTGCAGAGTAAACGGTGTACACTCCGCTGAGCCTGGTCTTTTCCTTAAGGCTGAAATAGTTGCATCCCGGTTTTGGGCAGCTCTAAGCTGGAAATCAATATCCTCCGAGTTCACAACTGATACAACCGTGCATTCCCTTAAGGTCTTAGCGTTACTTACATCGATTACATTTGAGACCGAAGCAGAGATATCCCAGTTTTGCGTGGGGCTGAGCTGATGGCCGGGGTTTCCAAAACCGACCGTCGAAACTAATTTGCACCTGCTTAAGGCATCAGCGTGACTCATATTCACTCCGCTCCTATGTTTCACTTTGTAATTAAAACTCTCCAGCTCTAAAGCCCACCGTGTGATCCTCGGATGTACGCTCTTCTTATTCAAAGTTAGCGTTAACGAACTACAGTCGGTGATGATGGTAAACGGAATCCCCTGCAGGGAAACTCGAAAGCGGCGAAATGCCGAGATGATCGCAAGAGTCTCAAGCTCAAAGCTATGATACCTAGACTCCTGAGAGGTCGTATTCTTTGAAAAGTACGCTACCGGGTTAAATTTCCCATCATCTTGTCGTTGCAGGAGAACCGAACCACAACCAACGAAGCTCGCATCGCAATACAACTCGGTTTCTCGTGCAGGATTGTAAATCGCCAGTACTGGCGGAGAAGTTAAACTTTCCTTAAGGCTACGGAAGTCATCTTTGCAATCGGAGGGGTAATTTAAAAAGGCGTCCTTATCTTTCTTCAACATGTCATACAATGGTTTCGCTATGCGTGAGAATTACTTAACAAATCTTCTAAAGTAGGAGCAAAGGCCCAAAAATGGGCGTAGTTCGTCGCTATTCTTTGGTACCGGATATCGGGAGATAGCCTGCAGATAAGAGTCACTAGGCCGAACGCCATGTTCGTTAACTTTAAGTCCTAAATATTCTATAGTTTTATATGCAAACCTGCATTTGGGTAAGCTTACTCTAGTCCATTTGTCGCGAGCCGTTTTAGGACTCTAGCTAATAGCTCAAGATGCTTCGGCCAGTTTTTGGTACCGATAATTATATCATCGATATAGACCATGATTTCATTGCTCACAATAAACTCTCTTAACACTCTAACAATAAACTTTTGGAATGCACTCGGTGAGTTCTTTAAGCCAAACGGCATCTTAAGGAACTCATACTGACCATTTGGCGTGACAAAAGATGTGAGATGAGTTGAATTTGGAGAAACATTTACTTCTTTCCCTCCAAGTACTCGATACAGTCGTCAATTAAAGGAAGAGAGTAATTATCTCGGACGGTAAGTTTGTTAAGGGCGCTATAATCCACGCACATGCGTAGTTCGCCAGATTTCTTTCTAACGAGAACAATTGGGGATGCGTAAGGGGACTCACCTACTTTGATAATTTGACTTTCTAAGAGGTTTTGCTTCTCCATGCAAGACAGTCTACGCGGTTGAAAGTAAAATGGAGTATCTTTTGTCATATGAATACGCATTTCAAACTCTAGGGGAGTAACCTTCGTTCGGTCGAAATTTATATAATTCTCGTTAACAATATTGATAATTTTAGCTGAGGTAAAATGGGTCTATAACTTAATTCGTGCGGTTTGCTAAGAGATGGCGTAACTTGTTTATTCCATTGTTATTATTCAATTGGAATATGCGTTGGAAAGCTACTGTCATTGTACGTCATTTCAGCATATGTCATTCATTTGAAGCGTAAACAACAATAATTTTTTTTCACTCAAATATGTCGAACTTTGTGCCTGAAAAAGTGCTTTTGCGGGGAGTTCTTCATTACTTTAATATGAAAAAAACTGCTGCCGAAAGTCATCGTATTTTGGTGGAAGTTTATGGTGAACATGCGCTAGCTGAGCGAACGTGCCAAAAGTGGTTTGCACGATTTAAAAGTGGTAATTTTGGCTTGGAAGACGATGAACGTCCTGGGCAGCAAAAAAAGTTTGAAGATGAAGAAGTGGAAGCATTACTCTATGAAGATTTCAGAACGTTTAAAAGCAGCTGGATATATTCAAAAGCAAGGAAATTGGGTTCCACATGAACTCAAGCCGAGAGACGTCGAAAGGCGGTTTTGCATGTCCGAAATGCTGCTGGAACGCAATAAAAGGAAGTCATTTTTGCATCGGATTGTTACTGGTGATGAAAAATGGATCCACTACGACAACCCCAAGCGCAAAAAATCATATGTGAAACCCGGCCAACCAGGCAAATCAACGGCAAAGCCGAATATCCATGGCGCGAAGGTAATGCTCTGTATTTGGTGGGATCAGATGGGTGTGCTGTATTATAAGCTGCTAAAACCGGGTGAAACCATCAATGGACAACGCTACCGAACACAATTAATCCGTTTGAAGAGAGCAGTGGCCGAAAAACGCCCGGAATATGCGACCAGACACGAGGCAATAATTTTCCATCATGACAACGCTCGGCCCCACGTTGCTATTCCGGTTAAGAACTATTTGGAAAACAGTGGATGGGAAGTCTTACCCCACCCGCCTTATAGCCCAGACCTTGCCCCTTCTGACTACCATTTGTTCCGGTCGATGCAGAACGCCCTCACTGAAATACGGTTCACATCAGAGCAGAATATCAAAAATGTGCTTGATTCATTCTTGGCTGCCAAGCCGGCGCAGTTCTTTTGGGATGGGATCCATAAATTTCCAGAAAGATGGGAAATAGTCATAGCTTCAGATGGGCAATACTTTGAATAATACTATTGTACATATTTTTCTTAAATAAACGTTCAAATTTTGAAAAAAACCGCACGAATTAAGTTATATACGTGCACGGTTTCAAGGATGCGGTGGAATGAAAACTTTTGCAAAATGTTTGCAGCCTCAGCCGACCCACTCATTTCTGCGTTAAGGCATATGAAGACTGAAAAAGATCTCAAAGCACAATATTCTCCGGAAATGATGAGTTTACTAGGTGGAGTGAAAAGTAAAGTCCTTGACCGCCAGAATGCGCTGATACTGCAAAAAAGGTTATGGTGCCTTGAAATCCGTTTATATTTAGGCAGACATGCCAAATTTCAGTGCGATACTGTCTTTAGTTTTGTTTTGACAGCTGATTGTTGTTGACGTGCTTGGCATCATGTTGAGTATGGACAAAAACGATTTTCGTTCTCTCATAAAACATTATTTTTTGAGCGCCAAAACTGCGAACTAAACAAAAGAAAAGTTGGATAAATATTATGGGGCTAATGCTCCGTCAGATTACACCGTCAAATATTGGTTTCGAGAGTTTCGTGGTGGCCGCAACTCCACTACCGATCAAGTCCGCAGTGGCAGGCCCTCCGATGCGGTTACAGAGGGTAATGTCAAAAAAATACATGAAATGGTGTTGGCTCACAGATACGATAAAGATTAGTACTGAACGCACACGCCATATTTTGGGCTATACTCTGCATATGAAAAAGTTATCCTGCCGCTGGGTGCCGCGCCTGACCAAAAACACGAACCCGAGAACACTTCGAAAGAGTGTTTGGACTTGCTGATGCGGAATCGGGCGGACTTTTGGCGTCGATTGGTAACTGGATTTGGATCCCTCGGACTATTATCACTTCCCAAACCTCAAAAGATGGCTCATCAATAAAAAATTCAGCTCACGCGAGGAAATCATCGACGCCACGGAGGAGTATTTTGCTGACCTTCCGGAAAATTACTTTTCGGACGGGATCAAGAAGTTGGAAAATCGCTGGAATAAGTGTATCAAACTAAAAGGGGACTATATTGAATAAAATAAAAAAAAGATTAAAAAAATTTTTTTTCATATTACAGATGTTGACGTAAGTTTCCAAGAAATCGGATTTTGTTTTTATTTAAATTTCTGGTGATGTGAATCACTGAAATATTTTATGATGTACTCTGATGTGTCACAAAATGAATAAAATTGCTCTTTTGATACACCTAAAAAACATTTATTTCACGCCTGTTTTTTTCGGATTAGCTTTTAGACACCCTGTTATTACTCGTACTTCAATGTAGGACTTTTGAACATTTTTAAAGTAAAATGTATGTTTATCCCGTATGGTGAGAAAGTCCTATTTCAGCCCTGGGAATTTCCTTTAAGTAAGAAAAAAAACTGTCATTAAGAGTTATGATTTTTGCAAGTCAAAATGAGCCACTGTGCTTCATCCTTGCCTCCCATGGGGGGATGAGCGAATTTAGCCTTGACGTGTATTATCATGAAACGGAAGCCCGAGACTTCTTGCCTGAGTCTGTCGAGTATAACAAATTCGCACCCGAATAAGCGCTCTTTACGTTCCACACAGCAATCATCATAGTCGATATCGCAGTTATTCATCGGGCAGACCATCGCACTTACGGAATAGCTGTGATAACTACGTGATAGCAGTCCAGCAACTTCTGCTAATTGTTCAGCTGGCCTGATAAAGGTACGAACGTTCCACGTGCAGATCCGAAGGTCGTTATCTTTCAATCGTCAACAGTGGATCCGTTATTATCCGAGGCTATTATTTTTTTTTATCTCTTCCGTATGTGAACCCTATGGCGGCTTCGGCTAGTACTATGAAACTGGTAGATCGTGCTCTCGCCATTTTAACCTCCTTTTGTTAGGATTTACTTATGTTGTTACCTGGGCCATCACTGGGAGGTAGGTCGAGGATTATGCCCAATCCAAGCTATAGGATAGTCAGGGGTTTCGCGATAAATCGTGGGTAATTGCATTTTGCTACATAACGTAATAGAGAAATTGTCTTTGATTTGAGTGTAATCAGCTGTCCATGCTAATCTGCTATTGGGTCTACAAGTAAGTTTCCAGCGTTTTTTTCCAAAATTTGAAGTTTTATTATGAATAGTTACAATGCTTTATTCAAAGTATCGTCCATCGGAAGCTACAACTTTCCCCCATCTTTCTGCCAATTTATGAATTCCGGACCAAAAAAATTTCTCGACTCTCGAGCCCAAGAACGTATGGAGCCAATTTTTGATTTCCTCTACTGAGCTGAAGCGTATTCCCGTAAGAGCGTTCTGCATCGAACGAAACAAGTGGTAGTCAGATGGTGCCAAGTCTGGATTGTAAGGCGGGTGAGGCAGAATTTCCCATCCACTATTTTCCAAATAGTTTTTCACCGAAACCGCAACATGTGGCCGAGCGTTGTCGTGATGAAAAATGACGGACTCATGCCTGGTCTCATATTCTGGCCGTTTTTTTTTAATGCCCGCTTCAAACGAATTAGTTGGGTTCGATATAATGGTCCTTTGATGGTTTCACCACACGGAAGCAGTTCGTAGTATACGACACCTTTTGATCCCATCATATGCAGAGCATGGCCTTATTTACGTGAATATTTCGTTTCGGCGTCGATTGGGCGGGCTCGCCGGGCTTTGTATACGATTTTCTGCGTTTAGGATTATCATAATAAATCCATTTCCCATCACCAGTGACAATACGATGCAAAAATGATTTATTTTTATACCGCTGCAGTAATATTTCGGACATGCAAAATCGCCGTTCGACGTCAATTCGTACGGCACCCAGTTTCCAACCTTTTGAATGAATCCCAGTGCTTTTAGGCGCAGGGAAACGGCTTCTTGCGTGACGCCAAATGATGCAGCAAGTTCTTTCTGAATCTGACACGGATCCTCATCCAGTCCAATTCCTCGTCTTCAAAACTTGTCGGCTTTCCGGGGCGATCTTTGTCTTCAACTCCAAAATCACCACTTTTGAATCGTTTGAACCACTCGCGGCACGTCTATTCACCAATACATTCCGCCCCATAAGTTTCCGAAAGCAAACGATAGGCCTCAGCCGCACTTTTCTTCATATTAAAAAATAAAAGCAGCGCTTCCCGCAAATGACGTTTATTTGGCTGGAAACTTGCCATGATTTTGTTCGATAAAATGTACGACATCGATAGAACTGCTCAAATATAACGCTGCAAAGTTGTTGACAGATACAAAACCTACAAATAAAACACATGGGGTCTGACATTTCTGCCCAGGATCCACTGGTGGCACCATCTCTGACAAACGCTGGAAACTTACTTGTAGACCCAATATATATTATGTTTGGGTTTATTCTATAAATCTTCAGAACCTCTGTTAGCCAACTATGTAGTAAAAGTATTATTATTATTTCTTTACTGATATGAACCTACTGAGGTTTTACAAATAAAATAAAAACATGGCAACGGCAATGTCGGATTGAACATTTCAAAAATAAAGTAATAGTGCCTAACCATAAATAGAAGTAATACTTGTAAGTAAGTACGTAGTGGAGAATTGTTGCTAAGAAATAAGATATGATACATATGTTAAATTAGCGATATATTATTTAAGAGAGGAGGTAGTGAGAGACTCTGTGAGGAACAAAATTCAAATTGAGAATTTCAACCCTAGTCCTAAATATGGTGCTTTTTGCAGAAGCCGATTGGTCCGAAATAATTGTTCTGAACCGTTGCACTCTTTCGAAATCAAATTGTGTGACCTCATGCCTGAACTGCATAACATATACAAGCTCTAACTGTTGCATTAAAAACTCTATATCTAGACGCATCATTAACTGAAACTTCAACTACAACCTTAAATCTTGGAGCGTCGATATCCTTTCTAGAAATGGATAGCGACGACTCCAATCTATCCGAGGTGACAATTAAGCCATCGGTCTTCTCTTCTGACTTCCTGTCGGAAATGGAAACCGATGACGAAGTAGAAAGAGATCCTATACGATTAGAGGAAGAAGATGAGCTCTTGGGCACATCTTCAGAATCGGAGGACTTGAACAGCACCACGGTGGAAGCTACCCTGGTAAATTGCAGCAGATTAATCTCCATCACTCAAAAAAGGCTTCGGTCGCACTTATTCTGCGCCTTTCTAAAGACGAAGAAGACATTATCCTAATCCAGGAACAATGGATCGGAGAAGGCGTGGTTCGTGGACTTGGGCCACCTGTATACGCTCCGTTCTCTAAAAGAGGTAAAGGTAAGATTAGAATTTGTATATTAGTGAAACGTAGCCTTAATGTAATTTTACTCCTTAATCTCAGCGATCCCGACTTAACCGTTGCCAGACTAGACATTAACAAAGGCCAGACTAGACATTGGCAATGAGCCCATTTTTATAACAAGAAACCGACAGGAAGTACTAGATATCACTCTTGTCTCCGACAACATCACTTAAATGCTAACGAACTGGATGGTATAATCTGGACATTCATTTCTAGACCACAGATACATCCAATTCAGCCTGAGTGATGCTCCTCTCAGCCAACCAGCATTCCGGAATTATCGGAAAACTGATTGGCCAACATACAGAGGAATACTGTCAGAAACGCTATCCTCTGAACTCTCAGTTCCCCGTGTGACACCAACAAGCTTGATTTTTAAGTCAAGGAATTCACCCTGGCTCTCAATCAGACTATGGCCGCTTCTTGGTTTCTTATTCAACCTAGAGGCAAGAAAAAGCCACATTGGTGGACATCAGCATTGGGACCGCTTAGAAACATTTGCAGAAAACTTTTCAACCTAGAAAAAGCACAATAGAAGTGACTGACTGAGACTCATACAAAGAATCCCTCTAAATATACAAAAACGAACTGAGGAAGGCAAAGCGACTATCCTGGAGATCATTCCGTGACAAAATGACAGAAACTTTTGAGACATCGCGGCTAAGAAAAATCCTCTCTATAAACCTTATGATGCCTAGCTGTTTGAAAAAAAAATGGCTCTTGGACAACCTCAAGTGGTAAATCGCTCAACCTGCTATTGGACACCCACTTTCGCGGCCAGTAGCAACCCAAGCAGGACTACTGCAACCGTGACCAAAAGTCATGGTCTGACTACAAGAGACAAACTGCTCTGGGCTTTGTATAGCTTTAAAGTATACAAATCTGCTAGTCCAGACGGTATAATACCTGCCGAGCTACAAAGTTCCTCAGATATTATCCTGCCTACGCTGGAGAATATCATGAGAAGTTGTGTAAAAGTGATCCACATTCAACATGCCTACTGTAAAGGAAAGTCGGTGGAAACGGCTCTGCTTTCACTGACTAGCCACATCGAACGATCCCTACAATATAGAGAGTACACAATAGTCGCTTTCCTGGACATAGAGGGTGCCTTTAACAACGTCAACACATCCGTAATCACGACTGCGATGTCAACTCTGCAGGTAGACGACTCACTCCGGGAGATTATCAGTCTTATGTTAAATAGCAGGATAGTCTACTCCAAACTGGGTGAGGTTTCTGCTGTCAGCAGAGGTACGCCGCAAGGTGGTGTCCTCTCTCTCCTTCTCAGGAACTTAGAACCTGGGAGCGGGTGGCAGCAGGGTGATTGCCTATGCGGCTGACGTTGCTATAGCCGTCTCAGGTAAGCATCTTAATACCATTAAAGAACTCCTTCAAGTAAATCTTAATAGATTAGGCCGTTGGGCAGCTCGTTGTGGATTGGGAATAAACCCCAATAAAACTGATCTTGTCCTCTTTTCCAGTTTAGTGTTTTCCGATACGGCAAAATATCTGGGTCTCATTTTTGACAGAAAACTAAACTGGAAACCAAACATTCAAGAAAGAGTTAATAAAGCTACAATAGCTTTATTCTCTTGCAAAAAAGCCATTGGGAATAAATGGGGCTTTCAACCTCGGATAACAAATTGGCTACACCTCTCGGTCATAAGACCGATACTCTCTTACGGGGTGGTAGTCTGGTGGACGGCCTTAGAAAGTGCGGTTAACGGTTAACATTAAACTAAGCAGAGTCCAGAGAACAGCATGTCTATGCATAAGTGGAGCATTGCGGTCTACCCCCTTTGCGGCAGCAGATCCTTCTGGGAGGAAGATGCTTTCATGGCGGACAAGTCAATCTATGTCTACACAGATGGATCTAAAACCAATAGCGGATTTGGTGGCGGTGTTTTCTCAGATACGCTAAATCTAAGCCTCTATTTCTGTCTTCCAAATCACTGTAGCGTGTTCCAGGCAGAAATTTTGGTGATTAAAGAAGCTCTATCCTGGCTGAGGAAAAACGTGATATCTGCAAAGGATATCCTCATCTTTTCGCATAGTCAGGCCGCTATCAAATCCCGTCTCACTAAATTCTAAAACCGCCCATGAATGCCGATCATCTCTTATAAAGATGGCAGAGCAGTTCAACCATCACCTTTGCTGGGTGCCGAGCCACAGAGATATTCCAGGGAATTGTAGGGCCGACGAACTCGCTAAAATTGGAACCACTCTACCTATTCTACCGGAAAAGGCTAGCATAGGTATACCAATCGCTACGTGCAAATTAATATTAAAGATGGATGCGAATAAAAGAACAAACCTTTGGTGGACTGTTGGACCAACATGTCTAGGGACTAAACATATCTGGCCAAAGCTAGATCCGAATCGCTTATAGAGTCTGATCCTTCTAAATAGGAAACATCTCAGCGCAATCATAGGTGGCATCACTGGACACTGCCTTATAGGCAAGCACGCAAGAAGGCTTGGCGCCTTTACAAATGATTTCTGCAGAATCTGCATGGCCGAGGAAGAGGAGGAGATAATCCTCCACCTACTCTGTACATGTCCAGCTCTCTCCTAGAGAAGGCAACTTCACTTAGGAGCTTTCTTTAACAATGACCTAAACGATCTAAAGAATATAGACATAAACTGTCTCCTACGCTTAATGATAAGCTCATACTGGTTCCATGAGTAAGAGGATCATAGATTAGCGTGGTATCACAATGGGCCAATAGGCCACTTTTACCAAGATGCATCATCGATGTTCTGATTGAAGAAGAACGTCGGCCGCATAATACCCAGACCTACCTTAGCCTCAATGCTTTTTTCTTGTGCGGATCTCAAAAAATTTAAAATATAACCGCAATGCGCACATCGTGGGGGAACCAGCCTTGACGTGATTCAAATAACATGATAGGACTTAACATACATCCTTCTGGTACTCCTGAGGATGTGCCAAACCAGTTAGACACCTCCATACCATCATATACAGCTGCACTAGTTGAGGCTAGGATATTTGCATAAGATGACAAAAACTTGTAAGATAAGCCCAAGAAGATGGCTTTTAAATTAAGGCGTTTCTATTACTACTAACATGATTTACCTCCCAGTGTTGGTTCCTTCAGGCAGTAGAATCATGAGTAAATCCTTACTCATACAGGCTAAAGCGGCAAGGGCGTGCTCGCCAAGTAGCATAATACTGGTCAACTTCGTGTGCGCAACTAGAGGTAGCCGGCAGAGGATCGTGCTAGCTGGAGAGACATGTTAACTGAAACCCAAGTCCACTCTGGATTGTACCGCCTTCTAAATAAGTAAGTAAAATGCATTCCAGAAAAAGGTAGCAAGACGTTTAAGGTATGGTGGTGAGGTATTGCAGATTGATAATATCGAAATTGTAGTTAGTAAATGCGAGACTAAGATAAAATCTTACATTGATAAACCAGGCGTTGGCCTTCTAAAAAATGCAGGAACAATACTAATTTCTTAACGTCGTATAGCAATTGTAATCGTAACATTCATGTATAAGAATTTAATGTACGAGCTTATTTCAGTCAATCTCGGCTAAATTTCAGCAGACAAAATACACGTCCCATATTTGTCGTGCTATACGCTATTACACACCCACAATAAGATAATAAGAGCCAATACATAGTGCGTGCCTCCTCAATATTTGTCGATGACACCCACAACTTGCGTGACAACAAGTGATCATGGTTCAAATTCCGAAGTCTAAGACCAAATATTTGGAAATACTTCAATAGGAAACAACTAATTCGAATGACATGTACGAAAGTGTCATGATGAATCATTTTGGCTGTACCTAACTCGTGCCTAAATTGTGGGATTTTCTCAAGAATTGCACGTCACGTAGCAATGACAAAAACATTGTCCATTCCAACGGATTGATACTTTATATGCCTAATGGTCTTCACGAAGCTATTCCATATAGCCATTATCTGTGACCTGTTTTTAAAGTACTTTTAAGTCCACTAACTAAAGCAGTGCCACCACGAATTCGTGTAGAAAGGTATTATTTTTAGCTTTCATGACTAACAAGCTCGTGTTAGCGCCGAAAGATGCTAAATCCGCTTTCGTAGGTGTTGAGGACTAATTTACTAATGGAATTCCGTTCGGTGTATCTTTTGGTTTTTAGTCGCAGTGATTCACAGAACACAGGCATGTTTGTAACTAAAGCTGCCAGAGTAAGATCATAGGGCTATAAGGTGGTTTCCTGGTTGATACTTGTTTGGTGAAGCACCGCAAATAACAATAAAGTTGAA
Source organism: Volucella zonaria (assembly GCA_963966105.1). Lineage (NCBI taxonomy): Eukaryota > Metazoa > Arthropoda > Insecta > Diptera > Syrphidae > Volucella > Volucella zonaria. The sequence goes on along the minus strand of OZ014530.1, from coordinate 77,141,755 downwards.
AGTTTTCTCACGATAGTTTACGAACAAATTGGTTATATATGTATGTACTCGTATGTATAGACATTAATTTTTTTTTTATTGTGGCGCACTGACGACAGCAAAAGACTTAAATTAAAATGATTGCCTTACGTTGGCGGTCACACACTCATAAAATTAAGAAAATAGAAAATAAATGTGATGAGTTTGCTATTTTCGGATTCATAAATCTGATATTGAAAGGTTCAATATGCTGAAATGGCAAAATTTGACTCAAAGAAACAGAAACGTGTTGCATTTAGAATACATGACAACTATTCACGGTCATGTGTAGATATATTTGTTTTTAAAGAAATGCATACGTGAAGATACGACACGAATCCATACATATGTACGTGCAGCAGTCAGCGTACAAAAGTGACACCCACATGGATGTGCAAGTATTCAGGTATAGCCCAGTGATATGACAAATCATTTCATAATTTGAAAGGAAGATTTCACATTTTAGTTAAGTTGATTGAAACGTTATTGCCAAATAGAATATACATATCTATGTACATACGAGTATCATATGTAGTCTCGTTAATAACTTTGATTTTTTGACAATGTATTGGGTATACAATTTATTTCGTGCGGTTTTTTTTCAAAATTTGAACGTTTATTTAAGAAAAACATGTAAAATAGTATTATTCAAAGTATTGCCCATCTGAAACTATGACTTTTTCCCATCTTTCCGGCAATTTGTGGATCCCATCGCAAAAGAACTGCGCCGGCTTGGCAGCCAAGAATGAATCAAGCCAATTTTTGATATTCTGCTCTGATGTGAACCGTATTTCAGTGAGGGCGTTCTGCATCGATCGGAACAAATGGAAGTCAGAAGGAGCAAAGTCTGGGCTATAAGGCGGGTGGGGTAAGACTTCCCATTCACTGTTTTCCAAATAGTTCTTAACCGGAATAGCAACGTGGGGCCGAGCGTTGTCATGATGGAAAATTATTGCCTCGTGTCTGGTCGCATATTCCGGGCGTTTTTCGGCCACTGCTCTCTTCAAACGGATTAATTGTGTTCGGTAGCGTTGTCCATTGATGGTTTCACCCGGTTTTAGCAGCTCATAATACAGCACACCCATCTGATCTCACCAAATACAGAGCATTACCTTCACGCCATGGATATTCGGCTTTGCCGTTGATTTGGCTAGTTGGCCGGGTTTCACATATGATTTTTTGCCCTTGGGGTTGTCATAATGGATCCATTTTTCATCACCAGTAACAATCCGATGCAAAAATGACTTCCTTTTGTGGCGTTCCAGCAGCATTTCGGACATGCAAAACCGCCTTTCGACGTTTCTCGGCTCGAGTTCATGTGGAACCCAATTTCCTTGCTTTTGAATATATCCAGCTGCTTTTAAACGTTTTGAAATGGCTGCTTGAATGACACCCAAAGATTCTGCGAGCTCTTCTTGTGTTTGGCAACAATCTTCATAGAGTAATGCTTCCAGTTCTTCATCTTCAAACTTTTTTTGCTGTCCAGGACGTTCATCGTCTTCCAAGCCAAAATCACCACTTTTAAATCGTGCAAACCACTTTTGGCACGTTCGCTCAGCTAGCGCATGTTCACTATAAACTTCCACCAAAATACGATGACTTTCGGCAGCAGTTTTCTTCACATTAAAGTAATGAAGAAGAACTCCCCGCAAAAACACTTTTTCAGGCACAAAGTTCGACATATTTGAGTGAAAGAAAATTATTGTTGTTTACGCTTCAAATGAATGACATATACTAAAATGACGTACAATGACAGTAGCTTTCCAACGCATGTTTCAGTGGAATAATAACAATGGGATAATACAAGTTACGCCATCTCTTAGCAAACCGCACGAATTAAGTTATAGACCCAATACATATGTACATGAGGGTTGTTTAAATAATTAATCAGAAGCAAATTTTTATTTCATATTTTCTTTCATAAGATCAACTCCATGTCAGGTCTTTTTTCGGACGTATAATACATACTACCTTGATCCTGCATTCCTTCCCGGAATCCATTCAGAAAATTACTTACTTTATTTTATTTTATTGTGGCATAATGTTTACAATATTTATAGTCATAATGCTCGTGTTATAGAGATTTGGTTGAAGCACCTTACTACCAAAATATTATTACAAATGTTTAAGATAATATAACAGAATTTTATAAATTTGAAGGAAAAGCCACTGAAAACCTTCACTAAAATAAGTTCTATGCCCGATATCGTTGGAGGGAAAATAGAAGTGGTTGCAAAACTGGGTTTGAAAGTACAAACATTAAGTACTATATAATTAATAGTTATAAATAAATAATAAATAAAATAAAATGAATAAATAGATAAATAAATATATACACTTGCGGTCATAAAAACCGCACCACCTAATGAGTTCTCAAAAAATGGCTAATTACATCAGATCGTAAGGGTTTTTCCCATACTAATGAAGGGTATTCCCCATAGCGGAGTTCGACCTCGTATTCAGTGCAAAAAAAAAAATCAGTTTGAATTGAGTTGTGACGGTGACAAGTAAAAAAAAAGTGAAATGTCTGGTAAATATCATCAACTGACTCGGAACGAAAAAGTTCAAATATTGACTTTAGTCGAAGAAGGGCTTGGCTATCGTGAGATTGCGGTTAAAATACGATGCTGTCATTCAACTATCGTACGACTGATGAAGAAAAAAGAAAATTTGGATCCACTGGAAAGGAAAAAAGGCTCGGGACGAAAACGTAAAACAACCCAGAAGACGGACAATGTATTACAACGAATTAGCATGAAAGATCGCTTTAAAAGTGCTGTCCATATAAGAACAGAGCTGAGTGAATTTCATCAAGTTGATCTAAACGCCGAAACCATACGCCGACGGCTACAGGAGATAGGTTTATATAGAAGACGACCAGCGAAAAAACTTCTTCTAACCACAAAAATGAAAAAAAGCTCGCTTGACGTGGGCAAAAAAGTACGAAGATTGGACGCAGAATGTCTGGCGATGTATGATATGGTCCGATGAAAGTAAATTTAATTTGTTGTGTGCCGACAATTTGCCATACGTACGACGGTCAGCAGGTGAAAGGTTCAAGGACGAGTGCATAGGCAAAACAGTGAAGTTTCCTCAAAGCCAGATGGTTTGGGGATGTTTTTCTTTTTAAGTTTTGCGCCATTTGCACTTTGTTAATGGAACTATGAACGCTCAAAAGTATGGAGAAGTAGTAAGGGAGTTTTTAGTACCAGCAATTGAACAGCATCATTCGTATACTGACAAGTGCATTTTTCAAGATGATTCTGCCCCTTGCCACCGCGCCAAATCCGTAAGTAAAGTGTTATAAACTTCTTGATGTCTACTTTATAAATAATAAACAGACAAGTAACTAGAGTCTTTCAATCATTTTCAGCTCAAGACAACGTTCGATGACCTCGGAATTACCCGACTAGACTGGCCAGATAATTCGCCCGATTTAAACCCAATCGAACACTTGTGGCATGTAATGAAACGTAAGGTGGCTAAACATAAACCAGAGAGTAAAAAAAGCTAAATGAAGTTCTGGAACATGTATGGAATACTGAAATTTCAAGGGATATTACTGAACTTCTAGTAAATTCGATGCCTTCTAGAATAAAACCGGTTATAACCGCCAAAGGAGGAGCATCATCTTATATACACATACATAAAAAATGTATCGTTTGGTTTTGTTAACCAATGACTGTATTAAAATATTTTAAAAAAATAAGAAAATTACCTGGTTTTTCTTTCTTTGTTAATATCTTTTTTCAAACATTCAAAAAACAGATGGAAATTAGATAGAAATACTTATAAACTACTGCGGAGTACTCAACAAAAATTTCATTTCATTATAAAAATTATTATCGTAGTTATTAACAAATTTTCAATCATTTTGATATGGTGCGGTTTTTATGACCGAAAGTGTAAATAATAAATAAATTAAATAAAAAAATAAGTAAATAAATAAATAAATAAATACATGATTATTTGAACTAAACTAAGAACAGAGAAAGTGTTGCATTCACTATGATGCTAAGTTTAAGATTAAGTCATTGTCAGAGGATAAACACGATTTATTATATTGGTGTAAAATCTTTTTAATTCAATTTTCTACCATTTCTATATTAGCTAGTTCATGTAGTTCTTTTGTAGAGAAAAACCAAGACAGATTTAGAATCATTTTCAATAATTTGGTTTGGGTTGTCTGAAGTTTGCGCAAGTGACTTTTCGCGCACCTACCCCAGACTGGAGATCCGTAGAATATAATGGCTTGAAAGATAGCTTTAAAAATCAGTAATTTATTTGGGTCATTCAATTTCGAATTTCTGCATATGAAAGCGTAAAGAATTCTTATGGTTGTGTCGATTTTTTTAATTACTTCTTGCAGATGAAGATTAAAGGTTAAGTGTTTGTCTAAATATATACCAAGATACTTTCCATTCGATTTCCACTCAATCTGAACTCCGTTCAATAGAAGTCTGTTGCTTGGTAGTAAACAATCTTTCCTTTTACGAGTGAAAAAGATAGCTTGAGTCTTAGAAGCATTAATTTAGATTTTCCAGTTAACACAGTATGATTCGAAAGCATGTATAGCTGACTGCAGGTTCGTTTCAACATTGAAGCCAATTGCATCAGATGAGTAAATGCAAGTATCATCTGCAAACAGGGCGATACTACAGTTTGTCAGATTGGGGAAATCGGAAGTGTATACGTTATATAAGACTGGAGCCAGAACGGACCCTTGTGGGACTCCAGCATTAATTAATTTATTGTCTGAAAAGTAACGATTAATGGACAGATGTCTCTTGTCTTTTACGTAGGTACCTGCCGTGAGGGCTTAAGTCTACGGTGGGTCTTCGCACAAGATATCAAAACAATGCGTTGATAAGCGCCCTTCGGGTAGTACAAGGACTACCACCAGTACCAGATTCGAAGTCGTGTGTAAGGCACGAACTTCCCCTTTGGTGAAGGGTCGAAGTCTATCTAATACCTCAGCCATTCTGTGGGTCATAGCACCAGGTTGCAATGCAACTCCACATCGAGCAGACCAATTGGTTCCATAGCAATCCCATGGTTTAGCACAGGTCGTAGTGCACTACACATATGCTAAGCCATGAGATGTCCGATCACCATTAGTTCTGTTCTCCCTGCGATTTTGGGTACAAACCTACAACTACCATGATATTCCCACAAGAGGGTCAACTCCTAGGTCAGGCCGGGGGGTTCCTGACCTCCCGTGGTACCAGAATATAGCTTCCGGTCGAGCTTCGTAACCTTGAGGTTACTTCCAATTGGGCACCTCACTGTCCAGGACTGGCGGCCTTCTCAACAATTTGTACAAATGAATTTATGATCTACCCGCTAGCTGCCTACTGCGTCTTCTATAAAATACCTCTTTTGCAAAACTACGGGTTCTTTCGAACCGTACGGTATCAGTGATAATTCCACTAACATCGTAGGTCTCATCATTAAAGGTGATGCCCATAGCCTGCAAGTTCCTTATGTCAGCGTAATTGGGACTCTCACATAGGACATGAAGCCAGTCCTCATAAGTGGCTCCACGTGAGCATTAAGCTCCCTCTTATGCAAGAATGCATTAAGAGAGCCATGCCCGGTCAACAAAAAGCCCAGGCTGAGGTTAAAATTCCGTTCAGGAAAAATTCTCATGGTTAGCACATCCCTTAGGAGGCCATAAGTAACCCTAGATTGCCATTTAGATAGAACACATGCGTGTAGCAAGGTTTTACGCTGCTTCAGGGATAGGCCATCCACTTCTTCCGGGGAAACCTAATCGCGCTCATTTAGAGGGAGACCTTTTCAGATCTTGAAAGCAATACCACGACGTATCACTTCCAAATCCAGAGGTGGCACTCCAAGCAACACCTGCATTGCCTCTGTGGAGACAGTGTGGCAAACCGGTAAACATCCAATCAATGCGACTCTTTGGCAAGTCAAGATCCGCCTTCGACCATCAACAGTCATAACCCTGTCGTACCATACCGATGCTCCATATGTTGCACAGGCAACAAAAAGGCCGTCGTATATGATACGGACAGAACGCCTGTTGAGTCCCCAGTCAGATCGCAAAATGCGCCTTACCTGGCCTACGGCACTCAGCATACGTAGTCTAGTACGAACCAGGTGAGGCATGAAGTTCATGCACTCACCCATCGTTATGCCCAGATACGTGACCTCAGTCACATATCTAATGCCAACGCCGTTCAGACGTATCGCAGGAGCCCGACGTCTTACATTCAATTTGCCCTTGAGCTTCATTGAAACAGTCTTATCCTGCGACACACTTACCCCAACGCTCTCTCCCCATTCAGCAACGACTGCTAGAGCTCTTTCTCCTAATACCTCGATTTCTGCCCTAGACTGGCCTTCGAGGATGAGGAGCAGGTCATCTGCGTAGGCGCAGCACCCACATAGCTCATTTAGTCGCCGCAAGAGTGGATCCGTCATCAGGTTCCAAATAAAAGGACCACAGATGGACCCCTGGGGGCAACCTCCCTCAACATTGATTGAGACGCTGTTGTGGGTACTTACCACACTCGCTTTTCTGTCGGAAAAGTAGCTTCCCCAAAGTCCAATTTCCCTACAGCCCAATTCCTGAAACCTGGTTACTATTTTCTGCCAGTTCAGGTTATTGAAGGGACCTTTAAAATCAATAAAGACGCCTATAACCACACTGGCCCTGCTTCTGAGGACTCTGTTTTTTAGGAAAGACCATGTATCCTCGACACACTTGCCTCTAGTAAAGCCGAATTGGAACGGGGACATTGCATCCGCCATGCTCTACGAAACCCTTTCCACCATAACCCTTTCCAGTACTTTTCCTAGTAACGGAAGCAGGCTGATGCCCCGATAAGATTTAGGGTTAGACCTATTCTTATCAGTGGACTTCAGGAGCACAACCACCCTTGCCACCTTCCAATCCTTGGGGAAGTAGCTGCAAGCAATACATTTGCTATATAGACCAAGCAGGTATACTGGGACGGCCTTCCAGATCTCTCCGGTCATTTCCTGGAGCGAAGAAGTGAAACACCATACTCGACTTCTTCAGTCCTTAACTCCGGAGGGACCGGAGGCTCTTCATATGGAGAGTCCTCTAATCGCTCCTCTCTCGGGAAGAACTAACCAAGCAATGCAGTAAGGCAATCTTTCCATGTGGATAAAACCGTATTATCCACACGAATGCCTTCAATGTCAGCAGTCTTTTTAGTACTACGGCAAATCTTATAGAGTTTGCCCCAGGGATCATCTCTATTATTAGAGGCAAAGTTTCTCCAGTGAGATTCCTTTGTGCTGACAATGAGACGCTTGTACTCAGTGAGCCCTTGATGAAAGGCAATGCCCAGCTGAGCCAGGTTCTCAGCGCTAGCCGACCTAGCGACTAATGGACACCTTAAAACTTCGGGATGATAGGAAAGACTGAATAATTTTGACAAGATACAACGGGAGGTCAATACTGTTAAGCTTATGTGTCATACGGTGTCGAAAGCTTTTCAACATCTAAAATTATCACACCCGTACTTTTTCCATCTGATAGATTGTTTTTAATGTCCTTTGTGATACGATGTACTTGGTGAGTAGTACTGTGAAAAGCTCTAAAACCAAACTGTTCGGAAGGTGGAATAGAGCTGTCCTCTAAGAAGGAAGTAATTCTGTTCTTTATGATTTTTTCTAGGCATTTACTCAGAGAACTAAGCAAGGTAATTGATCTATAGCTACAGGCTTCAAAATGGGAATTACCTTGGCACTTTTCCAATATATTGGGAAATATCCGAATCTAAGGCAGCAGTCAAATAGTTCCGTTAATTTCGTAAGAGCAAAAGGTGGTAGGTTCTTAAGACATACATTCCTAATACCATCAAAGCCAGTAGATTTTCTAGTTTTTAGTCTACTTATTAGATCTTTTAGTTCTTTAATAGGTATGCGATTAAAATCATTAACTAAGGTTTGAGAAATTATGAACAATGATGGCACTGTGCGACGGTGCGTTATCATGGTGCAAAATCCACGAGTTTTCCGCCCACAATTGTGGTCTCTTTCCGTGAATTGCTTCACGCCAACGTCTCATAACGCCCAAATAATACTCTTTGTTTACTGTCTGGCCTTCTAGCAAAAATTCATGATGCACTACACCGTTGTAATCCATGAAAACCGTGAGCATTGCCTTCTTTTTTGACTGAAAACGACGTGGTTTCTTTGGTCTCGGCTCATTTGGTGAACGCCATTCACTTGCCTGATGTCTGGATTGTATGTCGTACTCATAAACTCACGTCTCGTCTCCAGTAATGATCCTTTTGATGAATGTGGGATCGGATTCAGCCTCGCAAATTATCTCTTTTGCGACGTCAACACGGTCTCTTTTTTGCATGAAATTGAGGTCTTTTGGCACCAAATTTGCTGCTACACAACGGAAACCCAAATCATTAACCAAAATATCTTGGACGGATCCATAGGCAATGTTCAAGTTCTCCGCTATCTCTCTGATGGTTAATTTGCGGTTATTGACCAACAGTTCTTTTACTTCATCAATGTTTTCGTCGGTTTTCGATGTCGATGGTCTGCCACTGCGTTCATCATCTTCGATTGACTCACGACCACTTTTGAACCGCTAGTGCCATTGGTAAACGATCGTTTTCTTTAGAGAATCGTTGCCGAAACACTTTTCCAACATTTCCAACATTCGCGCACCATTAAATCTGTTTTTTACGCAAAATTTAATACAAGTTCGTTATTGCAAATTTACGTAAATCCATTTCTATAATTGTAAAAAATCGCCAAAACACTCGAAGATAGATGTACTCTTGGCTACGTAACTTTTTCAAATGTTAAGCTATGACGCTAAGATTTAGAGGGAACAGATTTACCAACTTAAAAAAAAAACAGAGCTCAAATCGGAACAATGGAAGCGCCACACGGTGGGTGTGGTGCGGGAACTTTTTGATCAAGGTGGTATTTGTAAACTACCCGAATATGACATGTTGCATCTGAGCAAGTTTAATATATGTATGTTAAGACATCAAATAGATACTGTCAGGGGTAAATATGCAACGTTTATTTATATTTTTTTTTTAAATAAAAAGAAACAGATTTAGTTATTGTAGTATTTATTTTATTTATCATAAATTCACATTACACGTCCAACCGTCTCAAAAGTCTAATTACAACAACCCTTACGATCTACTCTATTGATCAACCGGTATTCTCCTTCATGGTTTACTTCTTTCTTTTTGCTTATTCTCTTTGAGTTATTTCTTTTTTGTGCTGTCACAACTCGACCACCCTGATGTTGTTTGAGAATTCTTGTTTAAAATCTAACCAGGATTTCATATTCGCCACTTAAAATATTCCCTCATACGGAACCCGTCCTACTTGATATGCCTCTACATCCTTCACTACATATCTGTCATTAGGTAAAACTTTCACCACCTCATACGGACCTTTCAACTTAGGCACTAGTTTTTTTTAAAAACGCCGGCTTTACTAACATGATTCTTTATCATGACGTAATCACATTTTTTGTACTCAAAACTAGTCCTACACCGATCTTTTCGTCTTTTGTTTTAATGCTGACTTCTAACGATCTTCTTTGCTGCTTCCACTCTCATTTGTACTAAACTTTTTTTTGTTTCTTCATTTTTTCTATTGCACTCATCTAAACTTTCCTTCAAAAAATCTATAACTGTACCCCTTTGTCTGACCCCGAGTAATAACTCACTTGCCGTTACCCCAGTGACACTATTAAATGTGTTATTCAATGCAAATTCTATCCTTGGTAACACCCCATCGAGAGAATAGTACAAGACCGCACTCGTCAGTTTTGCGATCATATGACCTAGGCTTCTGCTAACGCTTTCCACCTGCCAATTTGCTTGAGAGGAACCAGTTGCAACTTTAATATGACGAATATTCTGTTCTTCAATGAAATTTCTTAACTCTCCTGAGGTAAAAGCGCTACCTCTGTCGGATATAACCGTTTTCGGTCAGCTATAGTGCATGAAATAAGACCTCAAGCAACTTACTCGTAGAACTCCTTTAGTATTGGTAGACATGGTGGCATAAAACTTTACGTATTTCGTAAATGCATCTATCACCAAAAATACATATTTTTTCTTTGTGTTTTCCAGTGTGACCGAAATGCACCGTCTCAAAAGGGATATCCCCTTTAGGAATATTGTGCATAAAACCTTCATGTTTTCCCAACTTAGGGGCAAATGCTATACGTTTAAAACACTTTTCGATGATTCTTTACCTTATCTCTCATTTTGGGAAACCAGTATGTCTTCATGATCGCATCTACAACTTTATCACGATCCAAATGCCCCATATCATCATGATATATCTTAAGCACATTTTCCTCCGTAGGTTTCGGCACATAAAAGAGTATCCTTTGGTCTATCTTTCTAAGAAACTACTCTCTTCTTTACCTAACTGATTTCTTATTTTATTAATAGCTTCATCTTTATATTGTTTAATAGACAAATTTTGTTCGAATATGTTTTCTTCCAAAACTAAGATATTCGAAATGCGGCTAAGCGCATCTACATGCTACATTCTGGTACCACTCCGATGTTCAGTAAAATAATCGTAGTCTTGTAATTCTAACACCCAACGCGCTATCCCAGGATTTATTTCTTTTTTGTTTGACGTCACCGTCAGCGAATTACAATCAGTAACTATCTTAAACCTGAGTCCGTGTAAATATGCCCTAAATCTTCTTAATGCGTAAATAATCGCTAGCGTTTCTAGCTCGAAACTGTGAAATTTAGTTTCTTGCTCAGTCGTTCTTTTCGAAAACTAAAATATTTGGTGGGACTTTCCATCTCCCTTCTTCTATAGCTCCGAACCCTATAGAACTGACATCGCAATGAAGCTCAGTCTCGTCTCTAGGGTCGTATATGGCTAATATACGGGTTTCTATCAGTTTTCCATTCAACTCTTCAAAACACCGAAGTTCCTTTTCACCGAACGGAAAAACAACACCTTTTTTTATGAGCTCATACAAAGGCTGTGCTATAACGGAAAATCCCTCCACGAATCGTCAAAAATATGAGCAGAGTCCGAGAAAACTGTGCACAGCCTTTGCAATTTGTGGAATTGGAAATTTGCTTACTGATTCCAAATTTCTCACATCCGATTTTATACCATCTTTTGACACTCTGTACCCTAAGTAACTGATTTCCGACATCATGAACTTGCATTTATCTAGTCTTAACTCTAGCTTATTCTTCCCTAATACTTCGAAAACTTCCTTTAGTATCTCGAAATGCTCCTCGATTGTCTCGGTAGCTACCATCAGATCGTCAATATATATCCTAATCTTTTTTCTTCTCAACAAATCCTCAAAAATCCTTTCAATATACTGCTGAAACTCCGACGGCGCAGTCTTTAGCCCAAAAGGCATAAATAAATACTCAAATTGGCCCATAGGAGTTACAAACGAGGTATACGAGGGTTGATACAAGACATTTTTTCTCAAATTTTTTTTATTTTTCTATATAGTCTCCTTGTTGAAGTGTGTAGAGTACACTTCTCCCAGCGATGCCTTCATCTCTCTAACCCGTCCACATAGTACTTGGCGTTTTTCACTGCAAAATAATTGTTCACGAAACTGATTGCCACATTTGATTAAAATCTCTGTCCTCCGAGCGCAGTTTTTAGATGAGGGAACAAAAAGAAGTCGCTTGGGGCTAGATCTGGTGAATAAGTCGGATGGTCAAACAGTTCAAACCGTAATTCATGGATTTTCGCCATTTCGCTGAGGTGTGAGATGGCGCGTTGTCTTGGTGAAACAGGATTTTCTTTTTCTGCAAATGTGGCCGTTTTTCCGCAATTTCTGCCTTCAGCTTGGCAAGTAATGATGCGTATGCTCTTGTAACGGTTTTTCCTTTTTGAAAATAATCGATTAAGATAACTCCTTTACTATCCCAAAAAACAGTCGCCATCACTTTCTCAGCCGAAAAAACAGTTTTTGCTTTTTTCGGAGCCAGCTCGCCCTTTGCAGTCCGCTGTCTTGACTGAATTTTTGTTTCGGGCGTATAAGGGTGTATCCAAGTTCCATCGGTTTTATTGCGCCTGAACTACGCCAACATAGAGTTGGAAATGTTCATTCGAACACATTTTTGGTCTAACGTAAGCAAACGCGGCACCCAACGTGCGGACAGCTTTCTTGGTTTAATATGTAACAAACACGTTCTTTGGACATTTTCATAACCTCTAGTATCTATCTCCCTCACTTTCATTCGGCGGTCGTCTAACACCATTTGATGAACTTTAGCAATGTTATCGTCAGTGGTTGCAGTTTTTGGACGTCCCGAACGTTCATCATCTCCCAAGCTCTTACGGCCACGTTTAAACTCAGCTGCCCAAGATTTCACTGTGGTAAATGATGGTGCAGAGTCCCCATACACAGAGTTCAACTCATTTTTGATTTGCGTAGGCGTATTGCCTTTCAAAAACGAGAATTTAATAACAGCTCGATGCTCAATTTTTCCCATTTTCGCAAAAAAACACTCACATCGATTCACTCAAACGACTGTCAGCTAAAAACTATGCGTCCAAAGTGACTGAAACTTCGGTAAGTAACTATAAAAAGGTGCACAACTAGCATTCACTAGCTTTTATTGACGAGTGCCGCTATGTTTACGTTGCGGTCGGAAACTTTTCACACAACCCTCGTATCTGTTGAAGGTGACGTTCTTTCTGAGACGTCGGTGTTGGGTGTTTGTGTATCCTTTCTGGTTGACAGCATATACTTGAACTTGACCTCGTTGACCGTTAAACGCATCTTTGCCGCTTGCTCTTCAATATTCGCGAAATCGCCGCTGACGTCACGCTGCTTTCTTCCGATTATGTCAAGATCATCGGCATATGCGAGTAATTGGACGGTCTTTTGAAAAATTGTGCATCTTGACGCGTGACATCACATGACAGCGCATCGCCTTGTCTATTTCTTTTTTGACGGAGCAGCATGCATTCTCCATCGTTATCCTGCACAAACGGGCGAGTTTGGCAGGGATGCCAAAACCACACATTTGTATAGCTCGTCGGTATAAATGCTGTCATACGCTGCCTTAAAATCGATGAATAGATGGTGTGTATTGATTTGGATTTTCAAAGATCTGCCGTAGTGTGAATATTTGAATTGATGGTGGATTTTCCTGGCCTGATATGAACCAAGCAGGTTGTTAACGAACGGCTTCAGGCGTTTGCACAATACGGGAGATAGGATCTTGTAGGTAATGTTAAGAAGGCTCATGACTCTGTAGTAGCCGCAGTTCAGAGGGTCTCTTTCTTGAGGATCGGACAAACAATGCTGAGGTTCCATACATAGGGCATACTTTCGTCCGACCATATTTTACAGATGAGTTGGTGTATGCTCCTTACCAAGTCATCGCCTGCCGCTTTGAAGAGCTCGGCAGTCAGGTCGTCAGCTCCAGCAGGTCGGGTGGACGGAATTGTTGATCTACATCGTCCAGATTGAAAGCTTTTTTCTGGTTTACAGGGGTATTTGGTTCGTCATCGCCATTATACAGTCTACAGAAATGCTCTTTCCAAATCGTTTTTTAACTTTTGGTAAAACTTCCGAATCTCGTTCCTCGAGTTGTATCTCTCAATTTCCTCGACGGCGCGCTTCTCATTCTCCTTCCCTTTCCTCTTGAGCAGCCGGTGTTCATCATCCTCTTCTGTTCATACAGCTCGTGAGCAGCTATCGCCCTTCTATGCAGCGTCGGTTTGCATGCATCTGGCTTAGCTGCATGTGCTTGCCGGCACTCGTCGTTAAACCAGAGGTTTTGATGTGGTACCGAGTGAAACTCAGCACATGAGAGGGGTATCTCTGATGGCTTTTTGGCAATGTTGCCATTGGTTTTCGACACTTTATGCTAGCGGCATAGGACCTCTTAAGACTAGATCGGAAAAGGATTTGGCGATGTCTTGCGATTTTACCCATCCCACTTCGAACTTCCTCACAGTTTTAGCTTGCCTTGCGACGTTCGGGACATCCGCAACCCTATCTTTGCTACAGGAATGATCGACAAAGGTCCAAGTCGATGTTGGCCCCTCGGAACGTTCGGACATCCATAATACTGGAGAAGTGCCTTGCGTCGATCGCAATGTAATCAATCTGACTGTTGACGGTTGATTGATCAAGAGTTCTTTAGGTCGCCCTGTGATTGTTGAGATTTGGGAACCGACAACGTTTCCCCTCTCGACAAAGTCGATTAGCCAGAATTCGTTATTGGAGATGGTGTCGTGCAGGCTATACCATCCGACGGTACTAGAAAAGATTCCTTCTCTTTCATTGTTGACGACTTTGTTGGTTTTGTATTTGGATATCGTTTTGGTCAGGTGGATTGGAATTTTTGGGTTCTTCCTCCGGATTTAATAGTGTGTCCTGGTTTTTATCTGTATACGTACAGAGAGCGGTAAAAGTAGCTATGAGTATATGATTTGTCTTTCAATAAATATCGAGCGGAGTGGAAAAAACCAACAAGTTTTAATTTTAAAGGAAAGTTTATTTTATATTATTTTTTTTTACATTATAACTTATATGACAAATAATGTCTGCCAAACAAGAATCGTTTTCTCGAATGCAAAAATTAGCTCTTTTTATGGTTATTTCCATAACTCTAACATGTGGCGTATTTCTTGCAGTATGAGACCAACTTGTTCGTGAAGTTTTCACGTTTTATGCTGCAAGGTTTGGGGCTTATTCACGTACACTTCTTCCTTAAGATAGTCCCACAATAAAAAATTTGTAGCAGTCAAATCTGGCGATCGTGCTGTCCAACCCAAATCATATATATAACTACGATATAACCATGTATTGGCGTTTGGTGGCAGTTGTGGATAAAAAAAATGTTGGACCAATGCTCTATAACATTTTTGTTAAGCTTTCATCTCCATCGTTTTCGAAAATAAATGGGCCGTAAATCTATTCGGCGGTAATGCCATACCAAACAGCGAACACGAATTGAGTGTAATGGTCTTTGATGAAAGTTTTCGAGATTTTGGGATCCCCAAAAACGGCAATTTTACTTATTTGCGAAACTACTCCGGTAAAAATGCGCTTCGTCGGCCATCATTAAATTTGGCAAAAAGTTTTCATCGTATACAACAAGATTTAGAACTGCTCTTCCGTATGCAAGGTCCCCAAGATTTAGTTTTTTGGACTAGCTAGACCGCCGAATATTGCGGTCAGAGAAGCTACAACTGGGCAGATCGTTTTCTCGTTTTCTGCGATGCTCTGCCTCACAAATTCGCAAATTCAGAAAAATTATCCACCAGCGAACGAATAGTTGGACCCGCTGGAGCAACTTTTCACCATAAAATCTGCTGTATGCACGTTGAGTATTAAATATTGAACGATTACATCCAAGGAATAGAAAAACAACCTTAGTTTTTTTTTGCGCAGTTGTGAAGCGTTTCATTTTCCACAAGTATCTCCCAAGTTCTTTTTTGAAAAAAAAAACATGAAACATTCGCAAACAAAGAAGTTCAAAATTTTGTATCATATAGCTACTTTTGCCGAACACTGTCCGCAGGAGTGCTCGGTAATCATTGCGTCTTACTGTGATGTTTCCTTAATCAACCGAACATATCCCTCTTAATTTTTGGAGGAGCTCAGACCGTCATTCTTGCAGTCACATCTTTCCCTTTTGCCACTTTTTTTCAACCTTTCGACTCTGCTAACGTACGAATGCGTACGTGTAAACTCTAATCGTTGTCTCAGTCCTCATGTGCGAATGCGCAATCCCATGACAAGCTTACCTTGTTGTAATTCAACCTCGGAGTTTATTTGATTTTACGTAAACTTAATTTTTTGTATAAAGATTTTAATGGAGTCAGTGGTGGGTCAGCTTCGTCGAATGAATTCGCAACAATCGTTCGGTCAAAAGCATTTTTCAACGCTATCGGCTAGGTTCGCGACGATTGAAAGAGTAGAGCCATCGCCGATGCCAAAGCGCTTGATGGCGATAGCTGGAAGCATTGTCCCGACAATCGTGGAAATCAAACGCTATTGACTTCCAGGTGGGCACACTATTGGGAGTTTGTTACCGAAAGAAGACTAAGACCCGGATCGACGTCATTATACAGCGGATATACATATGTAGTTCCTCGTTATACCTTCTCCTATACCACACACTCCGTCAACGCCTTGTGAAACCTAGCCCATCAGACTCGGAATTTCTGATGGTCTGCTTGCAGCTTGCCACTGGTTCTCCGCACTTGATGTTGTTGAACGCTATTATGACGATGTCTTGCGATTATAGCCGCCCGACGTTAAAGTCTCTCACAGTATTTTCCTAGCGCTATATTGCCTTTACTATCTGCATCCGTACTTTTGCTACTCCTAGGTTTTTTTTTTTTTATAATTGGCACGGGCTAAAGGGATTTTGCGGACCACTAAAATGTTTGCACACAGACCAGAAGGAAAGAGAGATACCGATATACGTTGGTTTTGAATGTCTGAAAGTTAGAATGACCAGGAACTAAAGAGCTCGGCAGGCATTCCATAAGCGGGATGTAAGGCTTAGGAAACAATCACGATATTTCAATGTTTTGCCCGGGCGCGGGCGGAAAGATAGACGGAGGAGAAAGGAAAGTTTGTGATGTAGTGGTTTGAAACTCAGGTGTGTTTGGTTTCGATATTGACTCTGAAGGGGTGGGAGTTCGAATAGGACGGAGAGATTTTTCTTCTCTCGGAATGTGAGGTTTTGAATTTTAACGGTTGTTTTTGTGCTTGAAAACCCTACAACAGCCAAATCTACATGTCAGTGTTATGCCTTCATACGCAGATTTTTCTGACTGAGTTCCAATTACACAAATGAAAACTTGCTGTGGCTAGGATTCGAACCTTGACCTTCCGAGTGAGAAGCGATAGCTAGTACCACTACACCACGACCACGGTGATATTAGCATCACCTATGAGTTTCACTGCACGGCTTTGAATCCAATCTAGCAGGTGCAGATAGGTTGTAGAACCACCTATGTGGG
Organism: Volucella zonaria; assembly: GCA_963966105.1. Taxonomy (NCBI): domain Eukaryota; kingdom Metazoa; phylum Arthropoda; class Insecta; order Diptera; family Syrphidae; genus Volucella; species Volucella zonaria. The sequence goes on along the minus strand of OZ014530.1, from coordinate 77,124,745 downwards.
CATTGTACTCCAATTTTTGGCGAATGAATGGCTTATATTTTGAGGCCCAGAGGGGCTGAAATAATTCTTACATCGCATGAGGAGACCTAGAAATTTCGCGGGATTTTTGGTGACATCAAATATGCTCTGTTGTCATTGACACACATACCGAGAAATGAATGATTTTCGGTTTTAACGATTCAAGTGCATTTCATGGGCTGGGTTTTAGATATCGCTTTAACGACAGCAGACAGCATTGTAACATATTTTGCAAGCATCAAATTCCACTCTGCTGGTGGTTTGTTCCTCGTTAAGTAATGCTGTTTATATCGGAATCTTATGAGCTTAGCATATGGTAGCGTTCCCGTTCCACAACCCAAGAGCAGGGACGAACATAGAAAGCAGAGTGTGCTGTCATCAGAAAAGGAATACATTGGGCAAAAAGAGTGTTGGAGACAGAACACGGCCCTGGGGCACACTAGCATTTAATTTGTGAATATTAGACTTGAGGCCATCCAATTCAACTTGAATTTAAGGTTCCAAAAGGTAATTTCAAATCCATTGAATAAGTGAGTCGTTGATTATAACTGCACGCATTTTCGGCAAAAGAGCCTGATGCCAAACTCTGTCAAATGCCTTGCCTTGGAAATATCAAGTGCAACTATCTTGCTTTCGACAGACTAGCACACGTTTTGGTTCCAGTTTTCGGTGAGACGTGCCATCAAATTTAATTTTGGTGGGGGTTGAGTCGCCCATTTATTTGGCTTAATACAAGCTTGTTTGAGACGAGGAGTGGTCAGGTTGAAATTAAAATCGGAGAGGTTTGAGTTGACTTTTCGGAACATATGGAAGATTGGTTCGTTGCTGCCGTAAGAGGTGCGGTGGACAGCTAGATAGAAGGGATGAGAACAATGTAGATTACGTGAGTTGGTGTTGAAGGAAATAGAGTTTAAAAGGGATGCGATTGGACCTGAGAGCAGTCGATAAATGAAAGGAATGTCAGCAATACTCCTACGTTCATATATATTGAGAAGTTTGAGGCGGTCTTGATAGGGAGGTAAGATTAAAGGTTTGTTCTAGGGTAGACCACGGAGAGCAAATCTGAGGAATCGACGTTGAATACCCTCGATTCGGTAAACATGAACTTCTGTGAAAGAGTTCACTTAAGACTGCCATACTTAAGCAGCGGGGGGACTAAGCGAGCATAGAGAGATATGGTTACATATGGGTTGGAAAATTCCTTCGACCACCGCTTAATAAAGCCAAGTGATGAGTTGGCTTTGAGGATCATCTTATCGATATGCAAACGGAAATTAAGCTCATAGTCGAATAATATGCCAAGGTCTTGAAGAGACTGAACGAAAGGAATTGGTTGACCATGTAGAAAATAAAGTCGGGGAGGGGACGGCTTGCATTTACGAGAGAAGGTTATAGATTGACATTTGGCTATATTAAGTTCTAGGCAGTTTTTGAGGCACCAGATTGAAAACCGATCAAGGTCTTCTTGAAGAAGGGCAGAGTCATGGTAAGAGGAAATAGTTTTAAAAGATTTTGCGTCGTCATCGTAAAGGGAGAGGAAGGAGTGTTTAATGACTTTCTCAACATCGTTAATAGTAAGAATGAATAGAAGAGGGCCAAGATGACTGCCTTGTGGAACTCCAGATGAGGCCAGGAATGAAACAGAAAGGGCGGATCTAAACCGAACACTATAATATCGGTTTATTAGGTAAGAAGAAATCCATTTTAATAAAATAGGTTCAAAGCCGAGGGTAGACAATTTGAAGAGAATCAGTTGATGAGATATCTTTTTATCCGCTTTACTAAAACCCGTTTCGATAACATCGATTTCCTTGCCATTTTCTAAAACTGCAAGACCAAAAGATACGAATTCAACTAGGTTTATGGTAGTTGATCTTCCGTAAAATGCTTTCTAAGTGTTTGGGTATATGAGAGATTTTAGCAATGGGACGACAATTGGTAAGTTCATACTTAGATCCCTTTTTGTGTATCGGGATTATAAAAGAGACCTTCCAAATTTGGGGAAAGTCTCCCTATGTAAGGGATAGACGAAATAGTGTGTCACGCCACAGATTGGAAGAGCATTTTTTAAGAAAAACGTCAGGAAGACCATCTGGGCCAGGTAGAAATTCATCTTTAAGATTTAGTAAATTTTCTTCAATAACTGCAGGATACAAATTTTTGGCGAGAAAGGGACCAACAGAGAAATTTGGTAGGCCATTGAAGTAAGAGGGGTCTGGTACGAAGGAGTTGTTGGCAAATGATTGTTTGAAAAAGGTAGCAAAAAAGTTGGCGATGGTAGAAGGATCACTTGAAGATTTGATTTTGAAAGCGAAGCTTTTGAAATTGACAAACTGAAAAAAGGACTTGGGGTAATTTATAAAATTGGTTTGCGCACTATTCAGGTAGCATTAATAGAGCGAACTATAGAGTTCAAAGAAATGAAGATATGTACCTAGATATTTTGAATAGTCGGATGAAGAGTGGATGCGAAGGAATACTGTCCATAACTTGTTCTTTTGTTTCGTAGAGAGCGGAGTCTACGATTATACCAAGGAGGGGATGTAGTAAAAGTTTTATGGCGGTAATATGGAACATAAAGATAGAGATGGATTTAAATATTTCTCTGTAAAAAATGGAGAGGGCAGCGACCAGATATAGATTGATAAACTCGAAAGAAGCCCTGCTTAGATACGAGTAGGAAATTAGCTTTGTGAAAATTGTAAGAAGGGTGAATTGCGGTGGGAAACGACTGGAGGGGTGAGTTGTGAAAAAATGAAAGAAGAAGTGGAGGATGAAAGTTATCAATAGCTGAAAGAGAAAGCGGACAACACGATACTGAGGAGTTGATGGGATCAGTTGTAAAGATAAGGTCTAATTGCATTTCCATATAGTTGGAAACGCCACACTTTATATTTGTAGACCAGAGTCTGTTAACCGATCTACAATAAGAAGAGTCATTCCGTAGTACAAATGTGATTAGAAGCGATCAAAAAAGATAGATCTTCAGATGGAGTCCATTTCAGATGAGGCAGATTAAAATGGCTGATGATAATGATATCATCAAGGGAATTCGATAAGCCGATCAAATTGTCAGTTGCATCAATAGGAAGTTGGTAGGATCCGATAGGTTGGGTTCAAGGAATATAACAACACATAACATACAAGCATGTATGAGTGTTATTTTAACTGACATAAAGACGAGCTTAGAAGAAGACGAAGTTGCAACGAGAGAAAAGTCAAAGCTGTTGTGAATGGCCAGTAGGACACCTCGACAAGGATAGTCAATCAAAGAGGATGTGCGATCATCATTCCGAAAAAACATTAAAAGAAAGAGGGAATAACTCCAGGTTTTTTATTCGATAGCATGAGATTGACTCAAAACGGTGAGAGGAAGGTTTTTGCGTGACATTTTAGGTTCGAAAAAATTGATCGTGGTCAACTCGACTGCCTTGGCGGTGTCAGACTCTTTTAGCGTGTACATAGTGACGAAGAGCGGCAAGATCGTCCGCAACTTTTTGGGGAGGCGTATTGAAAATCTCGTGATACTTTATATAAAGTTTCCTAAGACTGGTAACATTGGTAGGGAGGCCTTCCTGTTGAATGGAAATCATGAAGCTTGTTTTTATTTTACTCTCGCAGCACACCGAGTCGGATTTATCAGGCAAATAGGTGAGATATAGATATAAGCCTAGAGAGCGCATAGCGACATTCGGTGATATCGCTAGTTTGCTGCGTTAATTTAACAGTGGGTTGCAATAGAAGAGGGAGTGATTAAAGAAGAGGGGTTTGATGGGGTAACAGATACATAAGTGGGGTTTAAATTGTGAGAATTGATGAAGTTAAGACACTTCGCTCTAGTTCTTAGGTTGAAATTAGGAAAAGGAGTGTGGGTTGAGGGCTTAGTGGTGGCAGTTCGAGTGGTAGGGGTTAAGTCGAGAGAGACACGTTGACGTTGGGGCTTGGTTTAGGGTGGAATAGAGGGAATTGAGTATGGGTGGGAGGCTTAAAATTAGGGAAAATGTTAGTTTTGCCTGATAAAGTTGGAGCTGAATTTGATGTGGGAAGAGGAGGTGGGTCTTAGCAACTTGGATTTACTTGCTAACTTATTAGCTGGTTTAGGTATGACGGCCTGCTATTTTTTTTTTTGACAGAGAAAGAGAGATGTTGTGGGCTCAGTGGTTATTTCGCTCCATGGGTGGCATCCAACATTTAATGGGGAGGCTAAATTCTTAGTGGAAGTTGGCTAGATGTTGTTTTCTAGTCAACTACTCATCTTATTTGATTTTCGTTAACTGAAAAAATGAATATGCCTTTCGGGCGAGGCTGGGATTCGAACACCGAACCTTCCGATTTGGAAGCCAGTCCACTACCACTTGAGCCACTGTCTGCTTCGTGGTCGTATTTCCAACTATTTGCAGACACGTATCTTTCCAAGATTAAAATTATTGCTGGCTGGATTAAGGAATAACCATTCATATCGGAATATTGAGTTTGAAGCTGCGCTTGCTTCTGTGTTGAGATGTTGGAAGCATATTGCAGTGGCTAATGGTGATACCATATTTCTTTTCGAAGAAATTCGAAATCCAATCAACATCAGCGTTTGGGGGAATGTCTTTGATAAGAAGTGTGGTGACCAATCGATTCTTCGAGGCAAGCTTGTCTAGTCTACGTTGCCATTCGGAAAGTGTCCACGTTGAATTAAAATGATTGATAAGCTTCCGTGGGGCGGTAACTGGAAGAGTTGACATAGATGTCTATTCTGTTGTCAAGTTGGAAGGAATTTCGCAGGAATCAGTACATTGGACCGTCCTGGAGGTGAGCATGAATCCACTTCAGGTTCCATTAATTCAGCCATGAGCAATGCGTTATAATGGACATTATGGTAAGGCTGCGGGAAGTTCGGTGTGTCACCGATTTTGCTGTTTATTGTTGGGATGTGATGTTCACTACCACACACGGGGAATTGTTCACTTTATCGAAGATAACTGGAACATAGGATCAGATTGTTTAGGAGAGGGTTGTTTATTTGTCGAGGACTGGAAATGAATGTCAATGTCATCACGCAGAGAGCTTGTCAATTTGTATGGTTTTTGGTTGGATATAACCAGCGCAGAACAGATAGCTTTGATGCCACTCAACACTTTATCCAGGTGACATAAGGGAGTTACATTATTCCTGGATCTCACGGAATCTAACTCGATTAGACCTGAAATTTCTTTATCCATTTATACAATCTGAAAGTGTTGAACTGGCCGCAAAGTGTGCAACAAGCAGATTGGCTTTGTCTTAAGAACTAACTAACAGAGGGAATGCCATTGAAGTGAGCGTTGGGGTGGAGGATGAGGCAGAATTTCTTATGTTTTTAACGAACGACCAAACATTTGGTCATTATAGTATTTTTTGCCTCAGTTTTTAGTCGTGTTCAAATTTCACATGCTTAAGAATCTTAATCCGATGAGGAATAGGGGATCTAATTCCAATGTGTCTGTGTCTATCAGCCTAACTCCATATCCGGGTGTGATGTCGGGAAGGCTATACTTGATCACGGCACTCTCTTTTCTTATTTAAGTCACCAAGCACGATTTTTACGTCGTAATTATGGCATAACTTATTGGTCTTCTCCTTGTTAGAGTCGTATTTTTCCTCCATTGGGGCATGGCGCACATAAGGCTGATGGTAGCGAAATTAGGTCTGATACGGATTGTCATCAGTTACCCACTTATATGTTGCACAGGTCAGTAGTAGGCTTTATGCGTTCCCCGTAGTGGTTTTTTAACTCGATTGAACAGAATGAAGTCACAGGGAGCCAAATCAAGTGAATTCGGTGGCTGTTGGATGGTATTTGTAGCATTTTTCGTCAAAAAATTACGAATAATGATGGCACTGTGCGACGCACCGTGCGTTATCATGGTGCAAAATCCACGAGTTTTCTGCCCACAATTGTGGTCTCTTTCCGTGAATTGCTTCACGCAAACGTCTCATAACGCCCAAATAATACTCTTAGTTTACTGTCTGGCCTTCTGGCAAAAATTCATGATGCACTACATCGTTGTAGTCCATGAAAACCGTGAGCATTGCCTTCTTTTTTGACTGAAAACGACGTGGTTTTTTTGGTCTCGGCTCATTTGGTGAATGCCATTCACTTGCCTGATGTTTGGATTGCGTGTCGTACTCATAAACCCACATCTCGTCTCCAGTAATGATTCTTTTGATGAATGTGGGATCGGATTCAGCCTCGCAAATCATCTCTTTTGTGACGTCAACACCGTCCCTTTTTTGCATGAAATTGAGGTCTTTTGGCACCAAATTTGCTGTTACTCAACGGAAACCCAAATCATTAACCAAAATGTCTTGGACGGATCCATAGGCAATGTTCAAGTTGGTTAATTTGCGGTTATTGACCAATATTTCTTTTACTTCATCAATGTTTTCGTCGGTTTTCGATGTCGATGGCCTGCCACTGCGTTCATCATCTTTGATTGACTCACGACCACTTTTGAACCGCTCGTGCCACTGGTAAACGACCGTTTTCTTTAGAGAATCGTTGCCGAAACACTTTTCCAACATTTCCAACGTTCGCGCACCATTAAATCCGTTTTTTACGCAAAATTTAATACGAGTACAAGTTCGTTGTTGCAAATTTAAACCCATTTCTAAAATCGAGATAGATGTACTCTTGGCTACGTAACTTTTGCAAACATCAAGCTATGACGCTAAGATTTAGAGGGAATGTCAACAACAGATTTACCAACTTAACAAAAAAAAAAAAAACGGAACTCAAATCGGAACAATGGGAGCGCAACACGGTGGCGAACTTTTTGATCAAGGTGGTGTGTTAGTTCGTTTTATACCAAAACAATTTCCGATTATGCGCCTAGTCCTTTTATGAGCCCAGTTAAATCTCTGCTCCATTGGATTGTCGGGGTTTATCCTTAGTGATGTTATCAGTCATTCGATTAAAGAATAAGCACTGCCTTCTCAAATTACTGCATTGGGAAATGATCTGTAACCTGCATTGAAATTTGCTGCCAAACGGGAATTCCTCAATACTCTTGCATGATGCACACTGCTTGGCCAGGTTACATTAACAGCATAAAAAGATCGATCTGGCGCACAGACCGTCATTGCATTCAATGAGTGCTTTCTATGCCTATTAATGAATTGCTCTTCATTTTCATTGGGTGCATCGATGTTGGTCACCGTACCATCAACGCACCCAGCTGGAAACCCTCCCTGAGCGAAAAATTGGGTAGTTATTTTCGAAGAATTTTCTTTCCAGCAAATAGTGTTTCCAGACTCTGCAGACTGTAGCTTTACTAATTCCATGCACAGATACAACTCCATGGTATTGAGCTCCATTTCCCATCCAACGCAGTGCAGATAAAGGTTGTTGCAATGGATTCAAGCAATTATTTCTCTGACTATTGAATTTAAGCTTATGCCCAATTTTGAACAAAACAAACTTGATTTGAGTTTTTGTTAGGCGGAAACTTTCCAATGTTGCAGCATTATTTCCACACTCAAAATTTGTTGTTAATTTAAGAACTCTTCGCACATTATTAACACTTTCTCGTTTTCAAAAAGCGCTTCGAAACGATTCATTTCAATTTTTAAATTATATTCTCGAACTTCACACGACAAATGTTTAACTGCGAATGAACATTTTTCTTTGCATATTATTGATAAACTTTGCAAAATTCTTAATGCAAAGTGCGAAGTTTATTTGGTTGGTGAAACGAAATGACACAATTCTTTGCAAACTAAAACACAATCACTTTGCAAATTGGAGTTTGGTGAAACAGAAATTGCAAAGCAAATTTGCAAAGTTGCAAAGAGCAGCGTGAAATTGGATCCCTGTCAACTAGACATATACCCACCTCTTACCATAAGTTTTCATTTACGGTTGCAGGCCGCGACGCATTTGGGTACTCTGATGGATTGGTACTCGTATTAATATCTCACGCAGTTTGTGAGTCCAAACATTGAAGTCCACCCAGACAAGTATCTAGAGAAGCGGTTCCAAGTGTTCAGGTTTGATACATGCTCATCGTTAGTTAAGTAAAATATGTTATTGTTCCAGTAAACACCGCGTGGAGGTGATTCTGCCCCACAAACCTAGATAATCGGTCAAAAATAAATGTCAATTTACCATATCGACATAAGCGTCCAATCTCAGAAATTATTATTTAAATATCAATCATTTTATTCAAAGATCGCAATCATGTTTCTTGATATGATCACGAATTTCGATCAATCTTTGAGAATCACATACTTCTCCTCATATACGAAATTATTTAAACAGATTTTTAGCGACACATGCGTCAGAATCATTTGAACCACGATTACAAATTTTTGTTTCATTGTATAAATCTTTTTGTTGTTTTCGAGGATCAATATCTGTTATTTTTAGATATAAAAACAATCATCAACTTAATAAAGTAGACGCTAATTGAGAAAACGTTTTTTGTTTTGTGTTAAAGCAGATGTATTGCTGACATGCTAATGCTAAAAAATAGTTCTAAGAAAAACATCCATGAAAAAAAAGCGTTTCCAAAGAAATTTGAAAATCGTTTTGAAATTACACGTGGGTACGAAGATAGAAACACAATATTTGAAGTACATCCATATACAGTACCGTTCGAAAATTGTTGGTCAAACTTTTTTTTTTCGAATTTTGTTGCAATAACTACATATTTTTTAATGAGGATTTGTTTTCTTATGCAGTTTCAATCGTTTCATGATACATTTAGAGTGTTCAAATTTTTCACACACGGTCACGGGAGCAAAGAGTTGTTAGACCAAAAAATGGGTTTTTTAGGTACCTGCCTCATTTTTCGGGATTAAAGAAAAATGCTTTATTGGAGCAGTGTTTTTGTTCTTTTATTGCTTCTCAGGAACATTCTCTATCTAATTAGTACTTTGTTGGACCTCCTCTTGCGTTTATTACAGCTGCACATCGGCGAGACCTTAACTCAGATAGGTTTTCCCATATGTAAGCAGGTATGGTGTTCAAGGTATCGATAAGTACATTTTCCAGGTTTTTAATTAACTCTGCTTCTTCGTAACCTTAAGTTTCATTATTGACCAGATATTCTCAATTGGATGGAGATCTGGACTGTAGAGAGGCCAACTTAATACATCGACATTATTTTCTTCGAAGTACTAAAAAACAAAAAAATGCAAATATTACTTTCAGTCATAAAAGTTCTAGCTTATTCAAAAACTTGATATTACATAGTCTTTCATATTAAAAAAAAAAACAAGTTCATACTTACAATTTTGGCTGTGTGGCAAGTAGCATTGTCCTATTGAAAAATGAATCTTCAAGTGTCACCAAAAAGCTCCATCGCAGAGGGCTCTAATACATTTTCTACAACCCGTAGGTAAACATCTGCAGTGACTTTCGATTCTAGGAAGACCATTCTACCTTTTTCATCTCCAGAGAAGCATCCCCAGGCCATCTCACCTTTAGTTTTGAGGGGCATCCGTAAGATGCATTCAGAGCTCAGTCTTTCCTTTGGTTATCTTCGCGCTAGAATCCTCCCATCTCCAACATGCAGCTTAAACTTTGATTCGTCGAAAAAGACAACATTGTTCCACATTTTTTGAGTCCAATTAAGATGCTCTTGAGCCCAGAGCAATCGTTTTTCTCTGAGGCTTTTTGGATAATCCGGCTTCAGTACTGGCTTGAGTATTCTAAGTCTAGCTTTTACGAGCCTTTTCCTCATTAAGCTTGACGAAATTACTTTTCCTGCAGCTCGACACAGATCGTTTCTAAGATCCACCGAAGTCTTGAACCGATGCCGAAGACTGTACAGCACCAAAAAACGATCTTCCACAACAAATAAAACAAAGTGAGACAGGAGACATTACGTCGGTGTTCGAGGGTGTCATTTGATTGACTGATATTAGTATCACCAATGAGTTATATCGCACGGTTTTGAATCCTATCTAGCAGGTGCAGAGATGTTTGAGGAGCACCTGACCAGATGTGGGCATTGCACTCCAATTTTGGGCTGATGAATGCCTTATATATTGTGGCCAGATTAGAGGGGTAAAATATTTCTTACATCGCTTAAGGAAACCTAGACATTTCGCAGTTTTTGGCGACTTCGAAAATGTGGTCATACCAACGTAAGTTGTTACTGATACACATATCGAGAATGGAAAGTTTATCGGTTTCGAAGATGCAAGTGCCATTCATGGATAACGGCTGGGTGTTTAAATTTCGCTTTAACGACAGGAGACAGCATTGTGTTTTGGAAGCATTAAATTCCACTCTGTTCGTGGTTCCCCAATTAGTTATGCTGTTAATATCAGAAATTAATGAACATAACATATGCTGGCGTTCCCGTTCTACAGCCGAAGAGCAGGGACGTGAGTTCCTAAGCGAGTATGAAAAGGAGAGAGCACTGTAGTCAGCAAAGGAATATATTGGATTAGAAGTAGCAGACAAGAGATCGTTGATAATAATTAAAAAGAGTGTCGGAGACAGAAGGGAGCCCTGGGGCACACCAGCATTTATTTTGTGAGTATCAGACCTGAAACCGTTCCGAAAAGTAATTTCTAATCCATTGAAGAAGAGAGTCATCGATCCCAAAAGCACGCATTTTCGACAAAAGAGCCTGATGCCAAACTCTGTCAAATGACTTAGAAATATCAAGTGCAACTATCTTGCTTTCGCCAGATTGACGTACGCTTTAGTTCCACTTTTCAGTGAGACATGCCATCAAATCACCAGTGGACCTGTTGCTATGAAAACCATATTGCCGGTCACTGAGAAATTTTCGTGTTTCGAGATATTTCATGAGCTGACGATTTATCAGCGATTCCATGACCTTGGAGTGAAGGGACGTAAGTGCAATGGTCCTGTAGGAGGAGAGAGAGGAAGATTCGCCTTTTTTAGGGACGGGCTGGAGAAATGCTGTTTTCCATCTTCTCGGAAAGAGCCGTAAAGAGTAGGATTGTTGAAAAAGCTTCCGCAATGGTTTTTCCAGTGAGGAACAACACCTCTTCAGAAGGAGGAATATACCATCCGGATCAGCGGATTTGTGAATGTTAAGATCTTTAAGAACTCTTGCTACTACACGAGTGCGAAAGTGGATTCGTCCCATTGAAGATTCAACGCGCTCAAGTGTAGGCGGAGACAAAGCGCAATCTGGGAGTGTTGAGCTGACCACGAAGTGTGCAGCAAGCAGATTGGTCTTGTCCAAAGAGTTGACAGTGTACAAAGCAGTGCACAAAGTCCGTTGCTTTTTAATATTGTACACGGTTTTCTTTGAAGCAGCACGTCAATTAGTCGGGAACAACTTTCTTGTTTTTCGCCGATGATAGCGCTATCATAGATACTCTTTACGAACTAGTTGTACTAAGACCGAAGAAACAAATCCAACTCCTGACTCATGGTGCCAAGGTGTGAAGAGAGGAAAATACTTGAGCTTTGTCGCTAACAAGGAAATTGCGATAACGATGTGGTACATAGACTCAGTGCGGTGGGCTAAACCGTGCGTAAACGCCGCTGTATTTTGTGGCAAAAAAATTACACTTACACTTAAGGGTTTGTTATGTACGACCAGTTTGTAAGAAAAATATAAAGGAAAATGAAAAGTTCCTAAAATTAGGAAAGGAAGATATATATTTTACAATATGCTCTTAAACTTTCACTGGGTTACTATTATAGTTAACAGTATCACTGATTTTAAATCCGTGATATAATGTCCTGATTAAACGCTACAACGACAATTTCCTTCTAAAAATAACTTGAGAAGGATGAAGACAATATTGGTAGCCGACATAGTTAATTGATATTTATGAAGGACTCTCCCATTCTTATCATATAAAGGTAGTAATGAATCTAAAGTTCTACTTATACGAGTATCTGACATGAGTTGTGGTGACGAAAGAGGCGATTAAATACGTAGGTGCGCCCTTTGACAGCCCAATTTCCCATCATCGGATTTACACGGCTATGATAAGACGAATTCTATTCTATGCGTCACCTGTTTTCTGGAAAATCAAATTCGAAAACAATTCGAACATATTGATTTACTTCATTTACCAAAATCATTGAAAAGAAAAATTATATGACCCAGAAGTGAGCGAAACAAAAACAGAGCATATTACTGCTGCCACGAGACTCCAGAGAACGGTTTGTCTTTGCTGTTTTGATGCCTTTTATAGTACACCAGGCTGTAGTACAGAACAACTAATGATCCTCCTTCCCTGGATAATTGTATCATGAAGTGCACTCTCAAGGATATCTTTCATTTAAAAATAAGTCTTTGGTACAAGAACTCTCATTTGACGCCGTATTTCCATGCTATCTTATACTAGAACTCTGGTTGTTGTGGGAATACGAAGCTAATTTGATACATGTACATACTTAGCACTGGGTTTGGCTGGAATCTAAGCCAGTAAAGGAATATTATTGGATCTATCGGAGGGCTTTTTTCGCTGACATCTTCATCTTCTCTTCTTTCTCTAAGCAATACTGATGTCAATAACAACGATCAAGTTCGTAGCGAAGTGCTTACCTTACCTCCCAGTGGCCAGTGACATAATATTGACCTACGCGTCATAGGGCTCACAATCCTATACGGCAAGGATAAAAAGATGTAACGAATCAAGTGATGACCTCGGATAAAAATGGATTCACTGTTGATGACCCTTACCAACGTTTAAAGGACAACAATCTTCGGATGTGCCCTTAATAGGTCACGTGCAAGCGAGCCCTTGATTGCTATCACGCAGATATCACCGCTGCCCAGGAAGTGCGATGGGATGGGCCGGACATACGGAGGATCGAAAACTGTGATATACTCGTATACCATGGTTATTGTTGTAGGGAAAAGAAACAAGGCTTATTCGGATTCATTTACCATATGCGGCAGACTAAAGCAAGAAGTCTTGAGCTCCACCGACATGAGCGAACGTCTTATGACAATACGCATCAAGGCTAAATTCGCTGACATGAGCATCATATGACATTAAATTTACCTAGCATGATTTTAACGTCATGTATATGCGAGAATAGGAAAGGAGGGCATCCTTGTTGGGACAGTTGGGTTTTAGCTTATCTCAATATATACAAGGGGACATGGTCATTGGAAAATGAAATACTAAATCAAAGTGACCACATTGCGATAGGCGTAAGGCATGACTCCAGCATTCTGAACGTCCGAGTGTTCTTGTCAGCTAACATTGACTCAGATCACCACCTGGTTGCAGCTAAGGCGCAAATGCAGACTTCGCAAGTGCAACGCAAAGGAAGAACTACTGCGAGAAGAAATAAAGTAGAAAAGCTGCAATCATATCCCGAAGTCTCTCAAGAACTTCTATGCTACCAGCATCGAATACCGAAGACCAGTGGCAACGCTACTAACGTGCCATCAGAAACGAGGCAACTGACTACCACGAAGAAATCTCTGATTTCATGAAGGCAAGGGCATGCAGCTAAACTAGAAGCGCACAAAGTGGCGCTACAACAAAGGACGAGAGCCGCTCATAAGCTTTACGAGCACAAGAGACGGGAAGAACATCGGCTTCTCCAGAAGAAAAAAGAGTATCAAAGGCACTCGATGTAAGATATTGAGAGTACTCCAAGCATAACGTACGAAAGTTTTACGAACAGGTGGGAAGAACGTGTTAAGGCAAGAAGACCCGTACAAAAGCCTGGGGAGATGATGAAAGAAACCTTGTAGTAGAGTCACAGTCGGTGCTGAGAATATGCAATAATTTTTTTCTGCAGGCTGTATAACAGCGAAGTAGCCCAACATCCCACTATCAGAAAGAATAGACGATGATAGCCAAAACTTCCGTCCACCTGAACAAAATGAAGTAAGGATAGCAATATCTAAACTAAAATCCAATAAAGCCGCTGAACATGGTGGCTTACCGGTCGAGGTATTGAAAGCTGCTGGAAATGACTTTATGGAGAGCATACACCTATTTATTTCTCAGATCATGTCACAAAGGTGTATGCCTGATGAATGGAATCTCAGTATCGCTTGACCGATTCACAAAAAAGAAGACCCATCAACTGCGTCAGCTATAGAGGTACTCGTATAAGCCTCCTCAACATCGTCATATTGTTATGGATGTCTGAAATCCTTCTCAATAACCTGGTTGGCCCCAATCAGTGCGGTTTCAGACCAAGAAAATCACCACCAAACCTTCACACCAAATCTTCACACTCCGGCAGATCCTGAAAAAAACTTAAAAAGTCCAAATCGATATCCACCACTTTTTCATCGATTTTAAGGCCGCATATGATAGCATTTATCGAGACAAGCTATATAGAGCCATGCCTAGTTTTGGCATCCCTGCCAAGTTCGTCGTCCGTCTGTGCAGAAAGACGATGGAGAACGCTTGCTGATGACCCTTGATGTTTAAAAAAGGTTCTAGACAAGATGAGGCGCTGTATTGTGACATCTTTAATGAATACTGGAGGCACAATCTTTCAAAAGTCTGTGCAACTACTAGCGTATGCCGATGATATCGACATGATTGACAGAACACAGCGGGAATACCAAGTATACGCTGTCAGCAAGAGGGGACACGCAATATCGATGAATTGGCCAGCATGTCACAATCGAGAGCTATAATTTCGAGGTAGCAGGTGAAAGTCACTTGTCTACCTTGGCTCTGCTATAAGTTCTGCTAACACCACCACAGAAGAAATAAAACGAAGAATCACTCCTGAGTTACTTTGGGCTTAGACGGCAATTGAGTCGTAGTGCCTGTCACTAAAGGGAATCTACTCGTACATATATACAATACATAAGATTTTGGTCATACTAGTTGCAGCATAAAGCTGCAGCATGGACTCTATCGAAAGCGGATGAAGATATCTTCAGTCGTGTTGAGAAAAAATCCTTCGAAAAATATTCGGACCAGTTTGCGTTGACAGACTTTGGAGGAGAACATTCACCGATGAACTATACGAGCTATACAGCGGCAGCAAACTAGTCAGAAAACTGCCCATCAGTCGCTTGAGATGGCTAGGACAAGTAGGGCGAATGAATACCAACGCTCCGCCCCGCAGGGTCTTCTAATCTAACCCAGAGCCGACCTCAACTGACTTGGAGTGCGCAACTGGAGGTAGTTAACTAAAGACCGGCCAACTGGAGAGGGTTGTTAGTTGAGGCCCAAGTTTACCCCTAACTGTAGGGCTATCTAAGTAAGTAAGTCTAGGTCTCAGATTACAAAATGATCGCGGGATATGAGATCACCAATCTTTAGGCAACTTTGCTAGGCAGAGCTGTGAGGAGGACTTCTCAAAACTTGAACTCTAGTTGGGCTTGCTTGGTTCCTTGGTTAGGGTTTCTATTGAAAGATTGGTCTCTTATGAACACAATCATGAGCATGACATTAGGTCTCCGGATGTCCCAAAAAAGTCAACGCTCTTATTGTTCGCCCTCGTCACGAAATCCTGTAGGCTTTTAAATGGCACCTTAATGGGACACTAATGACCTTTAAGAAGCATTTAAGCAAAACATTACTAATTTTTTTATTTATTTCCGAAATACAAGGGATTTTGGAAAAGTAATACGCTATCGTGTGATTACTACGTATATTATACAAAAAATTCAATTAGAATCAAAAAACCCGTCCGCATCTTGGCCTGTGCTGGTAAAATCGACCATGTCAACGGAAAATAATTATTTTGAAAAAAAATAAGGAAAATGACGAATACATACAGTGTTGTGCAAAACATACCGGATTTTTCCTGAACATTTTTCGTTGAAGAATTCTAAGGGACACTTCTTGGCAATTTAAAAAAACCTATTGAATAAGTTTACAAATAGAAAAAAAACAAGGCATTGCTACCATAATTTTTTTAGTTTTGGCAAAAACTGTAGCTCAACTCAACGCCATGCCAGTGCAAAACATACCGGATTTTTAAAAGTACCGTATTTTCTTGCTCTTTAACTTGTTGATAATGGTTTTGGCTGTCGTTTGGAGTGAGTTATAGACTTAACAAAATTTAAAAGGTCAGGTGTCTCTAATTTGTTTACTAATAAAATGGTCAAAAATAAATATATTGGTGTGGTTAAAAATCAGATGGTAGTAGATTTCAGGGCAGTGCTAAAACAAAAATCTATAGCCAAAAAGTATAAAATGCCATCATCGACAGTGTGTGACATTATAAAAAAGTTTAAAATGCAAAACCGGCTGAAACTATTCACTGTGGAGGACGTCCCAGAAAAACTACACTCCGAACCGATCAGCAAATTAACAAAATGATTCTTAACGACCCTTTCTTGCCTTTAAGAAAAATTGTTGGTTAGCTCAATCTTTCAATTGAAGCAAACACCTTACGCAGGCGTTTGAGAGAAGCTGGTTTTTGTTCTTTTCGACCAGTGAAAAAGCCTCTACTTACTGCTAAGCATAGACAAAAAAATACCATTTCATTCCTCTAGTAAGTCTTTAATTACTTTGCTAACGCTAATCGTTTCCTAGACTGTTATTAGCAAGAAACCGTTCGAATTGGTCAGCAAAGAAGTGGAAAACTGTACTCCTTGACGACGAGAGTAAGTTCAACTTGATTGCTTCCGATGGAAGTATTCATATTAGACGAATGAAGGGGGCACGTCTTCAGCCACGACGTTGCCGTCCATCCGTGAGGCATGGAGGAGGCTCAATTATGGTGTGGGAATGTTTTTCTAGTGCGGGATATGAACTAATACATGAGATTAGTATTATAATGGATCGTTTTCAATATAGAGATATACTGGAATCCGTAATGCTACCACACGCTGAGGAGGAAATACCACTGCGCCGGGTTTATCAACATGATAATAGCCCAAAAAAAAGTTAAGGGGTGGTTTGTGCAGAAAAATGTGGATGTGTTGGAATGGCCCTCTCAATCGCCCGATCTAAACCCTATTGAGAACTTGTGGGCCATTTTAAAAAGACGGGTAGGGTCAAAGACGCACACATCCAGAAACGCTCTTATGACGTCACTAAAGAATGAATAAGTGAACATTCCAAAAGAAATTTTTGAGAATCTAGTGTCGTCCATGCCTAAAAGATGCGAGGAGGTCTTAAAAAACAACGGTTACTGGACAAAATATTAAGTACACCGAAAATCCGGTATGTTTTGCACAAGACGTTACTGAGTTAAGTTAAGTTTTTTTTGTATAATAAAACATATTATCGCAAAACCTTCTTTTTATTTTATTTGTAAACTTATACGGTAAGTTTTCTTAAATTGACAACAGATTTTACTTCGGTTCTTTCTGTTCCCTAAAATTCACCAAAGAAAAATGTTCGATAAAAATCCGGTATGTTTTACACAACACTGTACATGCGTCTACAAATTTGTTCGATAGCGAAACAGACAAACTTGGTTTCTGACAGAGCAAAACGCCTGGCTTCGAAGACTTCTTTATTGCAGTGCTGTGGCTAAAAACTTTAACAAAAAGCTAGGAAGGTTTTGACTTCACCATTTTAGAAAAAACAGAAAATAAAAGAACTCTTGATAACAATCTAGTTTTCGAACACTTAATGTCTACATACTTTGAATTTTTGAAATAGTCAAGAAAGCATTTTCACCTTATAAGCTCTGCACTTAGGCTTTTGTATGTTCCAAGTCAATAGAAAATCACATAAGTTATAATAGCTCCAAAACTCACCAATTACTTTCCTCCCCATAATATTCAAAGTATTTGAAAAATTTCTGTCGAAGCGCCTATATACCATATGGTTATGGAAGAAAGCCGAGTAATTTTCGAACAACAATTTGCTTCAAAAGCAATCCTTCAACCATTTACTAGATTTATATGTATGTAGAATGTCCTTAGAAAGGAGAGAGATATTATCTAGCGCATTTCCTGACGTCGAAACTGAAAATTTAGGGCAATCCAAATTCTTTCAAAGTAACTATATAAGATATAACGATACTACCTTTCAAACACCAAACAACATATTCAGAACTTAAAGAAATGGTTTTTGGAGTTTTTGGAATTTTACAAGCAAATATTCTCAGAGTGGTCTTGTTCTTTCTATACACTCGAGACATACGTATATACCTTAAAAAAAAAGCCACTATTGTAACTAGGAAAATATGGCTATACTGAAAGGAGTAACGAACTTTACGAGTAAATACAATTTCTAAGGGGATAAATATCTGGCGCAAGGCTGAACCACGTTGCGCTGACAAAGTATTCAGATTCAGATGTGCACCGGTACATATACTAAAAGCAATCGTGAGTGCTCCATTCTAGATATACTCGTATCAAAAAAGATGATCTTTTCAGAGGCGTTTTTTTCTGTCGGCACAGAGCATTCAGCCAGAGAAGTAGTCCATTATATTCCTTTTACTAAATTTCGCAGTTTTCGAAGAAAGAAGAGTAAGCGCTTCAGTGATAAAGTGCCTACGGGACCAGCAGCCTGATGAGAGCGTAGTGCTGGGCGGTGTCGTCATCACTTTCACAGCAAGTATCCTATGTTGTTGTGTCACATATTTGCTTAGCATGACTCTAGTGAGCAGCATGCAGTGTTTCCTCCAAAGGACAGCAGGAAAGTCGCTGATCTCTTAGAGACATTAAGAGGCATTCGTTTGGTTTGTCGGCAATCTGGAGAATCATGCCATCTGCAGTTATGCTCATACCACCTTGATCAAAAAGTTCTCGCACCACATCAATGTGTGGCGCTCCCATTGTTCCGATTTGAGTTCTGTTTTTTTTTGTTAAGTTGGTAAATCTGTTGTTGACATTCTCTCTAAATCTTAGCATCATAGCTTGACATTTTCAAAAGTTACGTAGCCAAGGGTAGATCTATCTCTGTGTGTGTTGACGATTTTTTACAATTTTAGAAATGGATTTCAATTTGCAACAACGAACTTGTATTAAATTTTGCGTAAAAAACGGATTTAATGGTGCGCGAACGTTGTAAATGTTGGAAAAGTGTTTCGGCAACGATTCTCTAAAGAAAACGGTCGTTTACCAGTGGCACGAGCGGTACAAAAGTGGTCGTGAGTCAATCGAAGATGATGAACGCAATGGCAGACCCTCGACATCGAAAACCGACGAAAACATTGATAAGTAAAAGGAATGTTGGTCAATAACCGCAAATTGGCCATCAGAGAGATATCGGAGGACTTAAATATTGCCTATTGATTTGGGTTTCCGTCGTGTAGCAGTAAAGTTGGTGCCAAAAGACCTCAATTTCATGCAAAAAAGAGATGATTTGCGAGGCTGAATCCGATCCCACATTCATCAAAAGGATCATTACTGGAGACGAGACGTGGGTTTATGAGTACGACACGCAATCCAGACATCAGGCAAGTGAATGACGTTCACCAAATGAGCCGAGACCAAAAAAACCAAGTCAAAAAAGAAGGCAATGCTCACGGTTATCATGGATTACAACGGTGTAGTGCATCATGAATTTTTGCCAGAAGGCCAGACAGTAAACAAAGAGTATTATTTGGGCGTTATGAGACGTTTGCGTGAAGTAATTCGCCGAAAGAGACCAGAATTGTGGGCAGAAAACTCGTGGATTTTGCACCAAGATAACGCACCGTCGCGCAGTGCCATCATTATTCGTAAGTTTTTGCCGAAAAATGCAACAAATACCATCCAACAGCCACCGAATTCACCTGATTTGGCTCCCTGTGACTTCTTTCTGTGCAATCGAGTTAAAAAACCACTACGGGGAACGCATTTCAGCAGCCGAGAGGAAGTAATGGAAAAATCGCAGGAAGCACTGATCGACATACCGAAAACCGATTATAAAACATGTTTCGAGGATTGGATCAAGCGCTGGCATAAGTGTGTTGCAGTCGAGATTACTTTGATGGGGACAATAAAAATTTAGATGAATAGTATGTCTTTTTAATTTTCTGAATAAATTCCGGAAACTTTTTGGTATGTAGCTTAAGAAAAACGCAATAACAGCTTCGCTTGGTTCGTTTTTGCAACCATTACAACAATGTTATGCTACACATTCTAAATGAGCCAATCCTATGCGCCAATTGTAAAAAAAACGACTGTTCCATTTAGCTCGATAATGAGTATCGATGCACAGTGGCCGATTTCATAAATCAGTAGATAATGATTTCTGAATTAATAATTTTTTTTTGTATAAAGAACGATTAAAAAAAAGTCCGACATAGTCTGATCACAAAAGTAATTTTATTATTAAGTTTCAATCTTTCACTTTAATTAACAATAAACATTATATGCCAAAAACCGCCATAAAATATATTTTGTCCTTTATAAAGGTAACAATGCTCTTCCAACAGAGAGGCCATCTTTTCAAATCATCTGTTTCTGATTGTGCGGATGAAGTGTTTATTCAAAGTTTTCTATATTGGACGTAAATGAGGAACAACATAAAAAATATTTCAGTTACACCAAAAAGTTTGTGTCACTAATTTTTCAAAAGTGGGTTGCAAAGAAACGTACACTTCATGTGTTCTTAAGTTCAGAAGAGAGTTGGTTATTCAAGCAATTTCAAATGCCTATAGAAATAGAAGAAAAAAAAGTCAAAATCTCAACCTGGAAGGCCAGAGAAAACATTTCAAGCAAGTGGATTAAAATCTAAGAAAAAAAATTCGAGAACTCATGAATAAGTCTTCAGAAGAACTATACGTTAGAACGGAAGCGAAGCTAGGACAAGAAGCTAAACGTTCTATGGCAGAGGTCGTAAAAAAAGTTGTTGGCAGCTCACCCAAAAGTCTGAAGAAACTTAAAGTACCTCAAATAACGAAATCAGCAATCCCGTATAAACCTGAAGAAGCCTGAGCTCTAATGACTGAATTAAAATTAACGAAGCATAAGTATAAAAATCGTCAAAAAAAATGCTAAAGAAAGAAATGCGAACATACGAGTATACCCTAGCTATGACCCTATACTTGAACCAAAGGTGTTATCCACCTATTACATCAATTGCAGAAACCACCTTATCTGAAATCAAGCTACAGTCCTTACTGAACTTTCCTGTGCAGCGTCTTTCAGAAACATAGCGTGAAGTACTCGTATTTGATTTTGGATGTGAAAATGGCGATACTTTTGAATGTATTTGGTAGTGGGGGACATTCCCGCTATAAGCAAAACTTTTTAGTTAATCCTACCGTGATTCAGACATATTGTTAACATGCATTGTGCCTTTAGAAATAAAGAAGGAATCTGACAATTGATGCTCAAAATTATGGATAAATTCAAGAACATCATCAGCAAGATACTGCCGGCCAGTAAGGTGTGAATTTCCTAAGGAAAGTTCAGATACCACTGTAACAGAGTTCAATCGAATGAAATCTGAAATAAATATGCTGCAACCCACTAGTTAAACTATAAACGGAAAAACCATGTACATATATCACTGCTAGTGCAGTTTGCTACATACATCTGCAAAGCATCTCCAAAGGATATGAATGAATTGGAGAAATGTTTAAACAAGCCCCACGATAGTAATGCATTCAGATACGGTTTACAAACTCTTCACGCACACATACGATTCATGGAATCATTGTTGCATTTGTCATACAAACTTGACAACAAATGTTGGCAGGCAAGAGGAGAGGAGGCCAAAAAACTAGTTCAAAATAAAAAAGTCCATCTTCGAAACCAGCTCAGGAATGAGTTGAGAATATTAGTCGATTTTCCCAAAACAAGGGGGGGGGGGGGGGGGTAGCACGAATGATGGTAACACTGCTCGTATAATTGGAATTGATTATGAGCTCATGCAAGGTTTTGCCATAGTACTGGTTACTCTTTCATCTGGATTGAAAATTGACACAACCAAATTCCGAAAGTATATAATTGGCATAAAATGCCTGTGAGTGTCCATAAAATACTTATTCATGGTGCATATGTTATTGAGAACTTCGCTATTCCTATTGGCCAACTGTCGGAAGACGTTTTAGAAACCCGTCAAAAAAACTACAAGCTGTACCGTGAAAGCTTCTTAAGAAAGATATTACGGGTCGCAACCAATGAGGATGTTTTTTATAATTTGCTAACTTCGTCTGATCCTATTATAAGTGATATAAGGCGCCTCCCAAAAAAAAAATAATAAATTTTTGCCACATGAAGCATTAGATAGGTATGTTAATAGAATTATAAATTAATAAAGTCTGCATTGTAAAAATTAAAAAAACTTTCATTTAATATTAAAGTCCAGCTAGCGAACATAAATCGACCAGTGTGCGTTGGTTTGAAGTGTTTTCACCTTCCAAAGGAGAATTTTTCTTTCATCTTCACCTACTTGTTGAGGTAACTCAGTTGTATTAAAAAGAGAAGTTGTTTTCAAGAATCAGCTTCGCATTGTTATCTGCAAAACAGCGCCATCGAAAGTTTTGATTTCAGATTAATTGCTTCGAGTAAACGTTACCTTCACAAATCACCTTAATAAGGTTCTAACGAAGACATAGGTACCACGGCTAACCATTTTCACTTTGGTTTCACAAAACAGATGGTTTCAAAATCAAAATTAGTAACATTAAGGACCAAAGTAGTGGAACATAAAATCGGAGCTAATATTAAGGTCTTTATTGCATACTAGAATAGGTCTTATAGCACAGACGGCGAAACAGCGCATTCTGGCATCTACGAGGGGCGTTCAACATATTCTCGGTATCGGGGTGAAGCTGTGGTTGTATATATAAATTGACTCATTTACTATTATTTTAGTGCATTCATGTAAAATTTCATATAAATGTGATTATTAATTCGCGTTTTATCTCTAGTTAAACAGAATCATAATGGCAACTGAGGCGATGATGGTGAAAATTGAGCATCGCGCTGTAATTAAATTTCTCACTAAGCAAGGAAAAAGTCAAAAAACTATTCATGAAGAGATGGTGGCTGTTTACCGGGGTTCCGCACCTTCATTATCAACTGTGCAAAAGTGGTCAAGTGAGTTCAAGAGAGGCAGAGAGAGCATTGAAGACGACCCCCGCTCCGGCGCCCCGGCTACTGCTTGTACGGGAGAAAGCATCAAAGTGCAAGGTGGGTGCCACGAATGCTCACAGCGCCTCAGAAAAAAGTGAGAATCGCATGCTGTAGAGAGCTTTTGGAGATGTGTAGTGAGAACGCGGACGGTGTTATGGATCGAATTGTTACTGGGGACGAAACATGGGTCCACCACTATAACCCTGAAAGCAAACAAGAGTCCATGCAGTGGCATAAAAAAGGAACAGACCCCCCGAAGAAGTTCAAAGTCACTCCGTCTGCCGGGAAGCTCATGGCCACAGTTTTTTGGGACTCAAAGGGAATCTTGCTCATTGAGTACAAAAAAAAAGGTGAAACCATCAACGCCACATCCTACGCTTCCACTTTGCATAATTTGCGGGAGGAAATTAAAAAGAAAAGGCGGGGTAAACTCGCAGCGGGTGTGTTGCTTCTTCATGACAACGCTCCTGTTCACACGGCGCGAGTTTCCAAGGCTGCTGCGCGAGATTGTGGTTTCGATGAAATCCAACACCCACCCTATAGTCCAGACCTTGCCCCTAGTGATTATTTCCTGTTTCCGGATTTGAAAAAATGTCTTCGTGGAAAAAGATTTTCGGATGATGAAGAACTCAAGTCGGTATTTTGCAGAGAAAGAGGAAATTTATTTTTTTGAGGGTTTAAAAAAGCTTATCTCAAGATGTAACAAATGCATTGATGTACGCCTCTCGTATATGATGTAGAACCAGTGTTGCAGAGTTCAAATCTACACGCGGTGAATTGTATCTTAAAGTAATACTGAATCACTGGCTCAACCAACAGTTGATCGCGGGTACTTGGAGTTCGGTGCTCGGATTCAATAAGGCACGTGTCTCAGGCACATCCCTTCAACAGGAGCCCATTAAGTAAGTAAGTATATGTGAAAAGATCGAATCCAGTTTTTTGTTTTTAATGCTGAAACGACAATTCACTGCAGCAATCTAGTCACATCATAATTATTTTTACCCAGAGCGCGGTTTCCAACTACAATATAAGACAGCTTTCAAATTCTTTAATTCCATTTTAACTTACCTCTACTCAAGTTTTTGCTTTATTAAAATTGCTAATACCTACCATACAATTTGCTATAATTCTTTTTTTTTTTTATTAAAAATTGATTGGTAGAAACAATTTGTATTATTTCCCCGACTAATTTAAAAAGGTATCTATGGCACTTTCGAACAAGTTTATAATTACTTTCTTAAAACTAAATCAAAAGAGTATGCTTGACACATTTTATATTAAAATTTTTTTAATCACATAAATAAATAGATATTAAATATAGATACAAAAGAAAATCAATTAAACCCATAGTTCAAAAATTCGAACATACATGTAGCCTAACAAACATAAGAGATACAAAAGAATAAAAATTATACTTGTCATGTTGGAACTAAATTAAGGATTTTAACCATTATACAAAAAATTGCTTTATTTAATACTCATCGTTGTTTATTTTTTTTATTTTTTTTTTAATTTAACTTAACATAATTGTAATAAATATTTAAAGTTTATATGTATGGATAAGTTTGTAGTGACGTCGTATTTGTTCATTCCATACGCATACTCGTAACGAATCTGGAACGTGTTTGTTTGATTAAATTTTAAGCAAATAATTTATTCAAATAAATAATTGGAGCTGCCGATAGCTAATTGGACGGAAAATCCAAATGAATCTGTTAGACTGGACTGTTCACATTATTTTTGGGACTGAACACATAGAGCATGATTTTATGTAGGACGAGGGTACGACAATGTGACTGGAAATGAAGATATATGGTAGCATGCAAGATCTGATCAGCCACTAAGCTACTTTTAAACAGCTGAGGATACTTATTCTTTGGCTTAAAATTTGAATAATATTTTTTTTTTCTTAATTAAGAACTAGTAGGAGGCATTCGTTGTCGTTATTTTTATTTTTTTTTTTTTTGTTTGTTGATTTATTGGCGTAAGCGAGGAAGTAGATATGAGCGTTAAAAATAACCCCAAATTGCAGGCGAATGATTTTCTGCTAAAGCAATTTGATGTGGCTCTAGTTTTGATGACGTAATGGTATGCAGTGACTGGCGGTTGTAATTTATTATTATTATTATTATTATTATTATGAATATCTAAACGTTAACTCTTGAATTTTTTCCACATCACCCCAAACCTGAACGGAATTGATTTCACTAAGATCAGAGTCACATTCGTAGTAGGAGATTAGATTTCTGGCTTGCTCGTCTTCTACTAAATACGTATAGATTGTGCCATTGGTGAAGGCGAACTCGAGGGCAAATCCGGGCCCTAAAATAGATGAAGATTCTGAGTTAGCCACATACTGATATTTGGAGAAATTTAAAGGTATGTGGACGTTCAACCGACCATCAGAGACTGGCCAATCTTTCACTTGTTCGTCCATCCAGTCGCCATTCTTTTTACTATTTTCCACAATTAGATTTTCCTGAACTATTGTTTTGAAGTGATAGGCAATATCTTCTGGGTTTGGGCTCGTGCCGCTGGCAAAATTTATCGAGAATCTGCAAAAAGAGAAAAATGTTAAATATTAAACGTATATACAATAGACGAATACGTGATTATTAAATGATTTTGCTTTGATTGAATAAGTGCTCGTTGGTATAGAGAAAAAAAGTAGGTCATATAGGTTTGTTTTGAATCTAGTTTATTGTTCGTTTGAAAAGCATTAGATACTGAAATAGTTTTTAGAGAGAAATGCAATTTACGCATTACGCACAAGGCACGTACTCGTAGTTGCGTAAACTAGAAATTACTCGTAAATAGGATTTATCAGCAGCTAAACTAATAATTTTTGTGTACATTGATGAAAAAAATGTAGCAACTAATAGCTTTCAGATGAAAATGAAGTCATTTCTTACGAGTCCCGGGACATATGAGTAATGCCATAAAAAAAATATTAAAATCGTTCTCGATAAAATTAATAAACATATATGATTGGAGAACATTTTCGGTAACACACACGCAAAGCATACTAGAGTACACAGTGTGTTCCGAAAATCAATGTCAAGCCGGAAACGTATGACAGGTCCAGTGGTGTCAGTTATCACAAAATTATGAAAAAAAATCTAAGTCATGTACTTTTAAAATTATTGGCACTCAAAAAAAGATCGAGAAATCTGACACCCTGTGACGATCTTTCTAGTACTGTGACCACAAATCTTTTCTTTTCTTTGATTTTTTTATTGTCACGTAACCCTGAGTAGTTGTTCTGTAAATTACGGTCCAAAATTGAAAAATAACTATATCGGTTTTAACTAAAATATTGCTTTTTTGTCCATCCTTGTATCTGAAAATCACTAATACCCAACTTGAACTGACTGTACTGACAAAAAAATGTACTACGCCATTTTGGCAAGTAACTTTAGAAGATGGCGTATTTAGTCTGGATTCCAAAATGGTATGACACTTGCTAGACCAACGCTTAATTGAGGACAAAAAAAAATATTTTGTTAAAGAAACTCCATTCATAGTTAATTCTTTTTAATTAGTTAAAATGAGCACCAAGTGTGAGCGAGACAGACAGTGACGGCGTGATTGAGACGGATAAACACACTATTTCGATTAGTGTGCGTGAAACAGATAGAGATGCCGCCCTTGTCAAGCAGTGACGAATAGGCACATCGTGCAATACTGCAGTACGTTACGCTCCTTCGCTTACAGCGCATTATTCTGTATTCGTGTTGATTTCGTGCTTACAACTTTGGCTTTCTTTATTGGACTTCATTGCATTACGACTTTGATTTGCTATCTGACCATTTCCGTCGAACCTGGATTTCTTCTGTACTAGTGTTGATCGTTGATCCCGTGATTGTGTAGAGTGAACGCCATCATGCCATCTCGATACACTGCTCAGGAATATGCTAACATGCATCTCATTTATGGGGAATGCAGGTGTAATGCTAGTGCTGCAGCCAGACTTTATCATGAGAGATACCCAAATGCTCAGCGTCATCCGGATCATCGAGTATTTTTAAATGTGCACCGGTCATTCTCAGAGGGTCGATTTCCAAATCGAATGGTTAGTGAGGGAAGACCCGTCATGCTCTACGAGGACGGAGTCTTACAAGCAGTCGCACAAGATCCTAGTACCTCAGTACCTCCAATTGAACAAAACATATGGGTGCCCAAAAGTACAGCACACCGAATTCTAAGGAATAACCAGCTCCATCCGTACCACGTACATAGAGTCCAAAGTCTGCTACCCCGAGATTATCCAAAAAGAGTGCAATTTTTTTCAAACGATGTTGCTGAGGTTCAGAGAGGATCCGAGATTCTTTGAAAAAATTCTATGGTCGGATGAATCAACTTTTCAAAGGGACAGTTACATGAACCTCCCCAATTTGCACGAGCGGCACCTGGAAAATCAACATTTGATGCGGGAAGATAAATCACAGTACCGTTTTTTAAAGTAAACATGTGGACGGGAATTTTAAATGGTAGAATTATTGGCCCATTCGAGTTGCCGCAGAATTTGAATTCCGAGGTTTATTTAGATTTTTTGGGGAACCACTTACCAAGTTTATTGGAAGACGTGCTACTAAATATTTATGCATGCATGTGGTGTCAACAAGATGGCTGCCCAGAGCATTATGCTGGCAGAGTACGAGAGTTCCTCCATCGGGCCTACTCCAACAGGTGGATAGGGCGGTCTGGTACAATTTCGTGGCCTGCCCGTTCATCTGATTTAAATGCACTCGATTTTTTTTACTGGGAAGCAGTAAAAGAAAAAGCTTATTCTAAGCCGATAGAAAATGCGCCAAAAAAAATGCAGAAGCCATTGAAGACATCAACTCCAGAAGATATGCCCGTCTTATTACCAGATCATTTGTAAGAAGATGCAGAGCTTGCATTGCCGCTGAAGGCGAACAGTTTGAACATTTGTTGTAAGATACAAGATCGGTAGATGGCGTTTAGTCGCGCAATAAACAACAGTTGTGTAAAGCGATCCTAAGAGTATACACCAAGAGAACGTAGTGTTCTGTGTGTGCTCTATGATGGGAAAAAATGAAATGAAATGACAAGGGTGGTATCTCTATCCATTTCATTCACAATAGTCGAAATGGTGTGTTTATCCGTCTCAATCACGCCGTCACTGTCTGTCTCGCTCACACTTGGTACTCATTTTAACTTATTAAAAACAATTAACTATGAATCGGCTTTCTTTAACAAAATATTTTTTTTGTCCTCAATTAAGCGTTAGTCTAGCAAATTCATACCATTTTGGAATCCAGACTAAATACGTCAACTTTTAAAGTTACTTGCCAAAATGGCACAGTACATATTTTTGTCAGTACAGTCAGTTTAAATTGGGTGATTAATGATTTTCAGATACATGGACGGACAAAAGAGCAATATTTTAGGTAAAACCGATAAAGTTATGTTTCAATTTTGGACCGTAATTTACAGAATAGCTACTCAGGGTTACGTGACAACAAAAAAATCGAGGAAAAGTAAAGATTTGTGGTTACAGTACTAGAAAGATCGTCACAGAGTGTCAGATTTCTCGATTTTGTTTTGAGTGCCAATAATTTTGAAAGTACATGACTTAGATTTTTTTTTTATAATTTTGTGATAACTGACACCACTTGATCTATCACCCGTTTCCGACTTGACGTTGATTTTTGGGACACCCTGTACATGTAGAGAAGAAGCAGTATTGCTTTGTTTTTAACTTCGCCGGCGATGTATGTAAACATTTTAAAACAACGCAAAACTTCTTGACCGCGGGAGACAACCAAAAAAAAAATGGTTTTTTGCTAATCAAAAGTGCCACAAGTCCCACACATCTAGCACGTGTTTCCCAAGCCTCAACATCCACATAGTGACCTGACAGTCCTTTGATCATAAAATCATTGATCACATTGCGATCGACTATGGAGAGATGCTATTGTAGAACTGATACTTGAAAGCTTTGTTGGAATTTAAACTGAGATGTGGAATTTTATGTCAATGTATTGAAGTCCTGATCGGCGATTAAGATGTGGAGAGAACACTTCTGAAAACTTACCCAAAAATAAAACAAACATGCTAAAGCTGTGAAACCCGAACAGAAATCTGCAAGTTTAGCGAGGAAAATCTCATAGTTGAATCACAGTTTTTTGCTGAGAATCAAGCAAAACTACTTTTGCAGACTTTAAAACGATCATGACGAACAACACCCCACTGACTGACAGAATGAACTATTCATCCTGGATGATGACAGGCAACATTTCCGTCCATCCAACCAAGATGAAGTCAGGTCAGCAATCATCGAGCTTAAGTCCAACAAATCTGCCGGACCCAACGACTTAACTGCCGAGCTATTTAAAACAGGAGGTGCCGATTGGATACAGAGCACGTAATAACTCATCTCTAAAATCTTGGTTTGACGAAAGCGTGCCAGACAAATGGAATCTCATCATTATTGGTCCGATCCTAAAGAAGGGAGATATTCTGAACAGCGCCAACTAGAGGGGAACAAATCCCCTCAACACGTTTATATAAAATCCGGCCGCCGTATTATCTGAATGCCTAACAAACCTTCGCTAACAGTCTAATCAGTGTGCAGTTTTAGTCCACGAAAGTTCATAGATCAAATTTTCACATTACGGTAGATCTTAAGGAAAAAAAGGCCAAGAGTTCCGATATACCCCGGTAGTTGCAAATCCAAGCCCTTCTTTGTCATATGACCTTTTCAATATGGTTCTTAAAAAAATTCGGCTTTCAAAAGCCTATTCAGCATATGTAGAGTATATTGGCATAATATGAAGAGCACAGTGAGCTGTCAATGAAGTGTTTGCGACTGTTGAAGAAGAAGCGACAAATAGCAGTTAAAAAATGAATAACAGAGTATATGCTGCCAACTAAGAGTGACACACGCCAGCGATAAAACGCCTCCATAGGCAGCTATAACGACAGCGATACCAGAGCGGAAATCATGTGAAGAATCAATTGTGATATCCGCTGTTTCTTTGGGCTTAAAGGGCAATTGAGCTCTCTCTCGAGCAACCCAATTTCTATTTTTTTTTAAAAAAAAAGCCCGCTCAAGGGGTTAAGATACCCTTAAAATATTTGCACTCAGCGCGGGCGAAGGGAAAGTAGGGAGGAAAGAAAGATAAGAATCGAAGTATGTTGGTTTTAAATGTCTGAATGTTATAATGATTACGAAATTGGCAGGGCATTCCACAAGCGAGTCGTTCAGCTTGGGAACGAATCACAATATTTCAGAGTACGTCCGAAAGTGGGCTTGAGGGTATACTGATGAGCATTTATAGAGAGACGAGTGTTACGGTTAAATGTTTGAACGGGTGGAATACTACTACCGATTTCTATGGAGCACAGGTGGAGGAAATAGCGATAGAACAAAGTGAGGCACGAGAGATTTCGTCGGTGTTCGAGGGTGTCTATTAACTGAGTGATATTATCATCACCTATGACTATTATCGCATGGTTTTGAATCCTATCTAGAAGGGACATGAGTCCGGGAACGAATATGAAAAGCAAAGGAATATATTGTTCTAATCTAATGGCAGGCAAGAGATCATTGATAAAGATTAAAAAGAGTGTCGGAGACATAACGGAGCCCTCGGGCACACCAGCATTTATTTTATATTAGACTTGAAATCATCCAAGACAACTTGAATTGAAGTGCCAGAAGGTAGTTTCTAATCCATTGAAGAATAGCAATTTCAACAAAACAGCCTGATGCCAAACTCTGTCGAATGTCTTACAAATATCAAGTGCAATTATCTTGCTTTCGTCAAATTGATGTATGCTTTGCTTCCACTTGTTGGTGAGACATGCCATCAAATCATCAGTGGACTTGTTGCTACGAAAATCATACTGCCGGTCATTTCGTATTTTGAGATATTTCATGAGCTGACGGTTTATCAGGACTCTGTTAATCGTAGAATTGTTGGACACTGACGAAAGTGGATGAAAATGCTCCCGGACGCTTCAAGAGAAAACTTCTTTGGGTAATTTCTGAAAACGTTTGTATCGACCTTAGATTTTTAGAACATCAGCACCGCCGCCCAGAAAGTTCTCGACTCTAACAGCTCTAGAGCTAGCTGTAGAGTCATGATAGGCGCTGTTTCACCCCGAACTATAGCGAAATCTAAGTAGATAAGTAGGTATTTCTGGAGACTCTTGGAAAATAATAGACAGTTATTTCGTCTGTTTGGGCAAGAATGAGCTTGGAAAGCGATATATACTCTGAGGGCTTATTAAGTTTGTAGCAAACCCCAATTGCTGTTTAGAGAAATAATTTTTCCCTGTTTTCCATTAGATAAATATAGTATACCACGATAAACTGGAAGGAACTAATGAATTAAATAGATGAACGATGGTGGGTATTATTGCCATCATCTAGATGGCTGCAAAGAAGTAAGGATAACAATATCCGAACTTAAGACAAAAATTTCTCTCAGTCGGCTGAAAACAGTCGGATCATATAGCACCTACGAGTATTTGCAAAATCTGGTCAGAATAGTAATCACATAAATTTAATTTCACCATCCTGATAATTTTATATCTGTACGGCTTGAGTCCAGCTCTATTCGATTTTCATTAAATTTAAAAATAAATTCAGAAAAAACTTATGATGGGCTTTGCACTTATGTTGAGTTTTAGCATCTCTACCAGAGCAGCTTGAAAAAAACTTGGTAAAACTCAGGAGAGAGAACGTGAAGTCCGGTCTTCAAAGGCACGAAAGTGCAATTAACTGGAATATCAAAAGATACCGACGTAAATTATAAAGCTCCGGTGGTTAATCTTTTGCGTAATAGAACTAGGGATAGAATGTTATAATCAATGATACTGGCCACTTCGATAAATTAAACCTCACATAAATTATACAAATAATTCTGCTAGGTCTGCTTTATGGAGTTTGGGAATGAACTCGTTCGAAAGCGGATGAAGATGTTCTTTGTCATTTCGATAAGAAAATGTTTTGAAGGTGTTCGCATGTACATACTGTACTATACCTACTTGATGTGGTTTGTGCTCGAGGCCTGATTTGGTGAAGAACCCTACGAACGGATGGCTAGGAAAGACTTTTCTACGCAGAGAATTAAAGTAATAGCATTAGATTCATGTAACACATATAATAACACCTTAAATAACATTGAGAACTGCACACTTAAGGTAGTTAGCTACTCGTATAGACTGGACTGAGTGAAGAGTTCCTTCGATTGTTCAGCTCGAACTGCTCTATGAGCTCTATGAGCTTTGTAAAAACTTTCTTAAAAAGCGTAATAGAAAGAGCAAACGTAATCGAATATCCCTACCGATATACAAGGATTACCACAGAATAAGCTAAAAGTCCCCTAAAACCTGAATTTTCTAACTCAAATAGAACCTATGCAGATGAAATCTCTTCAAACGGGTTTCATTAGTATCACCATGAGCAAAATGAAAGAGAGCTACTTCTATCCATCAACAGAATCTACTAACACCGCGGCGCTAAAAAAAAAAACATCAACAATAATCCGATTCGCCATTCATTCAACATCATTCAAATTTTGAACTAGCAGACTGCGTGTCTACGTACTATGACTCGGCGAGGATGATGATATTAAAGGTTCAGCACATGAATATGCCAACAAAATTAAATAATAATAGGCCTGGTTTATGAACTCTTTAATCGTTGGGCATTGCCAAGTGCCATGCTAATCCAGGTACAGTGTTCCAACAGGTGAATCTTGTTTCACTGTGGAAAAAAAGTCCCCTAGTTTAGAAATGCTAAAGGTCAGTCCTTCATTTGCATACACAAACAGATAGAAATATTGTAATTTCAGTGTGAAGTTAAATATTGATTTCTGCGGTTATAGTCAACTGTATGGAATGCGGCTATAGATCTAAGCATTCATCCATGAAATTTCTTAAAATCAAATCAAACTGACGAAATGATGTGGAACGATTATGGCATGTACGTATAGATAAAGTTGTTTATAGGTTTTTGAAAGCAATCAAGGAACCCTTATTTGAGAGCAGATTCAGTTTATCAGATGAGTTAATTTTGTGGTTGTGTATTGTAAATATTGTTGTGAAATGCAAGTACTTCAAACAGCCTTCATATCAGAGATTTCAATTCTACGAAAATGTATAATCTAGGGCTGGAACAGAAACTATTAACAATGCTAGCTATAAACATACGGAACTTTTGGGGAGATTGAACTAATAACCAACATATCCTATTATTGCTATCGAATCGAATCGATTAGAACCTTGTTTCACTGTGGAATCGAATCGAATCGATTAGAACCACTAAGAAATTGGAAGAAAGCAAAAGAACAAAATAAGAAATAAATTAGTGAAACATTCTCCACGTATTCTTCAAGATTTCTACCATTAACCGGTTTACTTCGCCCAACACCGAAGTGACAGAAGACAGTCTCAACTTTTTTTATCGCTACTTTCACCAGCAGGGCTCAACCGAAATTGCCAGTAGCATTACGTCCCCTCAAACCTTCAATCGTAACACCGGTCTTGCTAGTTTACCCTAAAGCACACTTTAGCACATAAGGGCTCTACAATTAGAGTAGAGGACTTGGTTTTTTACTAATTGACATTGAGAATGCTCGTTAAACCTTTATAAATAGCATCTTGTTTTCAAAACTATGAACCTACTAAGATAAAAGCTGTCTTTTAATATTAACCACCAGCGCAAGGCACACAGCTAATTGTGAAAGCCGGATGTACAATGGACTTCGAAGATTGCTCGCTGCAGCCAAAATTTAGAATTCAAAACCGTCAAAAAAATATTGGACGTCGACTTAACTTAGCATCACAGGAAGAGAGATAGCCTGTGTTTAAGGCGGTCAGTAGAGAGCCATTTTTGGAAGTTCTGAAAATTTTTCCTTCGGATTAATTACATTTATGTGCTAACGTCAGTAGTCAATTTTTGGCTGGCAGAAATCCTCATCCTAATTCTCCACGTGGGTCATAAATGAGCTTCTGTAGATGCGCTGGCGGGGCCTGTCATATTCTAGTATATCCTGGTATGGGCCCCCGCCCAATGACGTTGTCTAATAAAAAGCGGGGGCAGAGCATATTACTGGGCTTATCGTAAACATCTTCAGATGACGCCACTGAAGGTTGCTACGATTTGACCAGTTACAAGTTGCCGGTCTTATTGGTGGCAAGACCACCGGTAGTCCCTGCCAGGACTTAAATCACGGTACCATGGGAGTCAGGAGCCCCCGGATTTCGGTCTGGGCCTGACTTGTTGAGTTAGGCCCCCTTGTGGGAGTGTCATGGTGGCTGTTGGTTTGACCAATTGTTGAGTAGCAAATAAGTACTGGGTGCTGTGATCCTAAGAGCAGCAAGAGGTTTTAGATCGGCCTCGACCTATACCAAGGGTGGAACTTGTGCCTCCAATATAAGTTCTGCTTTGGTATTATACTATTAATGTAGATAAGCATTGGTAAGGCGTATCCTTGCTCTCATGGATGTATGGGCATTCCATAAACATAAGTCTACACGACAGGTGGTTTACGTTAAAAACCAGAGACTATACCCTTCTATATCGGCTCTGCCGGGGCGGACACCCCTTCCGTACTGCTCGTGGGTCCAAATAGCGAAGATGAACAAACAAAATAAAAATAATAAAAACAACAAAAAATATGGACACTAATAACAAAAATGACAAAAGCAATTCACCCACACAAAAACGACCTAACCTGCCAAGACAAGAAAACCTGGAACCAGACACATATTGAGACTTTTCCACCAAGTCAACAACCGAAAGCGAGTCGCTGGTGCAACTTCTAAAGATCGATAACCTGACACTTGGCGATGCAAAGAGGACACCTCTTCCTCTCAGGCAACCGACAAGTTAGGTTACCAGACTACTGGACTCGGACGTGACTATAGTGGAGAAATTAACTCACAAACCGGCCGGAACCAAAAGCCTACTCGTAAGCACACTTGCTAGATGCAAAAGAAATTGTACAGCTTCTCAAAGGTTTCTGAGTAAGATGACGAAAAAGAACCCCAGCTCTCTCAAAGAAAGAGTTTGTGCACTGATCCGATGACATACGAAGACCATAAAGCCGTACGAACGTCTGGTAGCACCAGATCTTGTTATGTCTGAACGAAACAGACACGGGTAAAACGATGGTGAACCCCATGGATCAAAAACAGACCAAAGCCGTACAGGCTGACAAATCCATATCTAAGTTGATCCCTCAAAAGCCCAAAAACAGGACAAGTCAGCTAAGCTAAACGTCCTGTCAACCTCGGGACTCGAGGCAGAGGTCAGGAGATGATGCCACAGACGGCAGTTCAATGCGGAAAAAGCCTTCGAATAGTTTCGAGAGTACTCCCGGTGCAGGCAGCCACCGCCGATCTTCGAAACTCCGGTCGCAAAATTAGACAGGAGGACTGTCGCAAACTCGAGTACCATATACTTAAGATCATGATAGACAACGTTGAAACCAGCTGCCTAGAGCAATTCGTTTTCGGCGAATCGGGCTGCCAAAACGGGGTTAAATTGGTTGGATGTGGGAATGATGGTTCATGAAGTGGATGGTTCTTTAAAGTTACTCAACAAGACTATCTCCACAGCTGGAGAAGTTTGGAAGGAAGCCTCGTTGATAATTATTCTCAAAACCGACCCTCCATATAATATAATATATAATATCAAAATATGGGTCCCTCCTCCTGCAGCTTACGAAGTAGCCAACATCTTGAAACTGATTGCGATACAAAACCAAGAGTGGGTATTACCCACTGTGCTATTTGCATAGACGGGATAGGTTGTCTAAAGGCAAAACTATCC
This sequence comes from Volucella zonaria, assembly GCA_963966105.1. NCBI lineage: Eukaryota > Metazoa > Arthropoda > Insecta > Diptera > Syrphidae > Volucella > Volucella zonaria. The sequence continues at coordinate 77,089,033 of OZ014530.1, read as the reverse complement.
TATGAAGGCCAAAGCGTAAAAGAAGCTTCAAGTGGTGCAAATTAGCTTGCAAGTGAAGTGAAATGAAACGACCAAATTAATAGAGGTACAAAAATGTCATCAAACTCTAAGTGTAGTCTGCTAATCCCCGAATGTTCTGGGTACCTGGACATACCAAAGTGAAATGAAATGAGAAAATGGATTAGCTAGCAAGAGAGAATAACTCTCTACATAGGAGTAACATACACAACGGCTTTACAATATACCAATTGAAACCCCGAAAACGCAAAATGAGACTTATAGCCATAGAACGATCCAACAAAGCATGGATCTCCAGGAGTGACTGTGTCCTATGGGGCGGAACGTATTGGTGAATTGACGTGCCGCGAGTGGTTCAAACGGTTCAAAAGTGGTGATTTTGGAGTTGAAGACAAAGATCGCCCCGGAAAACCGAGAAGTTTTGAAGACGAGGAATTGGACGCTTTACTGGATGAGGATCCGTGTCAGATTCAAGAAGAACTTGCTGCATCATTGCCCGTCACGCAACAAGCCGTTTCCCTGCGCCTAAAAGCACTGGGATTCATTCAAAAGGTTGGAAACTGGGTGCCGTACGAATTGAAGCCAAGTGACGTCGAACGGCGATTTTGCATGTCCGAAATGTTACTGCAGCGGTATAAAAATAAATCATTTTTGCATCGTATTGTCACTGGTGATGGGAAATGGATTTATTATGATAATCCTAAACGCAGAAAATCGTATACAAAGCCCGGCGAGCCCGCCCAATCGACGCCGAAACGAAATATTCACGTAAATAAGGCCATGCTCTGCATATGGTGGGATCAAAAGGTGTCGTATACTACGAACTGCTTCCGTGTGGTTAAACCATCAAAGGACCATTATATCGAACCCAACTAATTCGTTTGAAGCGGGCATTAAAAAAAAACGGCCAGAATATGAGACCAGGCATGAGTCCGTCATTTTTCATCACGACAACGCTCGGCCACATGTTGCGGTTTCGGTGAAAAACTATTCGGGAAGTTGTGGATGGGAAATTCTGCCTCACCCGCCTTACAGTTCAGACTTGGCACCATCTGACTACCACTTGTTTCGTTCGATGCAGAACGCTCTTACGGGAATACGCTTCAGCTCAGTAGAGGAAATCAAAAATTGGCTCGATACGTTCTTGGGCTCGAAAGACGAGAAATTTTTTTGGTCCGGAATTCATAAATTGCCAGAAAGATGGGGGAAAGTTGTAGCTTCCGATGGACGATACTTTGAATAAAGCATTGTAACTATGTTTTCATAATAAAACTTCAAATTTTGGAAAAAAACGCTGGAAACTTACTTGTAGACCCAATATTAAAGAGCAACGAATATTCAGTTAATTCAAACGCAAGGCCAGTTAATAAAGAAGCAATGCCTCTTTGCAACATAAAGGGTGTTTTCTTTTTTAGAGGTTTGGTTTTTAAACTGGCAACACTGTTTCTACAGATTGTCAATTTGACAGTTGAAAGTTGATTTGTGGTTAGAATGTTTTGTCATTTTACGATGAGTAAATTAACGTCAGAACAACGCGTGCAAATTGTAAAAATTTATTTTGAAAACTATGCTTTGGTTCGCCAAACTTATCGTGCGCTACGTCCATTTTACGGTCGACATAACCGTCCATCTGAGCAAGAAAACGATGAATCGTTTTCGCACGACGTACACTCTAGTGGATAATACGCATAATAATAATTGCGGCTTTCGTAAACTCTTGAAGAGTTATATCCAGATCTTTGGAAAAATACCTTGAAAACCTTAAAAAAGTACAAATGCCTTAATGGTAAAAATCCAAGTCTCCTGAACAATTCAAAACTGGGAGTTTGGCGGTTAATGTTTCTGTTTAATTAGCAAAGGCGCAATTTTATTAAAATGCATTCCACCCCAACAAGATATACCATACTGTAGTTTAGACTTAAGTAGCCCATTATAAACTGGCTTTGAGATAGGCAAACTGCAATATTGACTGAGTAGATAAATCTGCCTAATAACACTGTTTAGATAATGCTTTAGAGACGTAGTATGCTCCATCCAACTGAGCTTATAATCAAGAGTACTTAATACCTAAATACTTGATGGTGTCTACGCGTTGAGTTTCAAAGCAGTCGGTTGCGCAACGGGTATGGCAATCAAAAGTGGGTATGTCTATTGCAATTGGATGAATGGTATTGTAGAGACATATCATCACAAATTTTACCCAAAATATTAAAAATCATGAACTTAGTTTTGTTGCTTATGATCAATTTGTGAAGTTTGAACCAACTTCGCATTATTTCTAGATCAAAGTTTACATCCAAAAAGATGTTGAAATAACTCTTACCATAATACGACAAAGCAGTGTCATCGACAAAAGCTGTGAATTTACCCATGAAAGGTTGACTTAAAAGAGAATTTACAAAAATCAAAAAGAGAATAGGACCCAAAACAGAGCCTTGTGGAACTCCAATACCAATGAGAATCTTTGAACTCAAACAATTTCGAATCCTTACTCTCTGACTCCGATTAGTTAAATAAGAAGTAAACCAGTCATGGATAAAGCCTCTAAAACCAGCGTTATAAAGTTTTTGAAGCAATATATTATGATCCACCACATCAAAGGCTTTAATGATGTCAATAAATAGAGTAGCAGGGATATCAGAAATATTAAGACTACTATACATCTCTCCGCACAACTTTAACAATGCATCTTCAGTGGATTTGCCACTTCGAAAGCCAAACTGCGATTCACTGAAGAACTTCGTTTTATCTAAAAAAGACAGCATTCTTGAATTGACTCCCTTCTCGAAAACTTTTGAAAAGACTGATAAAAGAGATATTGGGCGGTAATTATTTAAAGACATAGTATCACCTTTTTTATGCAGTGGTTTAGTGATTCAGGAAAAATACCCTTTTGAATACTTAAGTTGAAAATATGACATAAGACATGAGAAACAAAAAAAATATATTCTTTTCAAAATACTACTTGAAATTTGATCCCAAGAAGTTGAATTAGATGACTTAAGCGATTGAATGTAAGAATATACTTCATATGGTGAAAATAAATCGAAGAAAAAACTTTGTCTTAGGTTTATCTTTGTTCAAAATTTCATTGACAACTTGCCATTCTTTTTTGGAATTACCAGTATAGCGAGCTGGCTTATTTCTATAAAAAGTATCCCTTTGAAGAGGTATTTCAGTTTTCAGCTCTTGACAAAACTTATCATAATAACTCCTTAACCTAGAGTTGTAAGGATGTTTTTTCACACGCTTACAAAGATTTTTTTTAAGTCTGATTTTATTTATCAAAGAACTAGTCATCCACTGCTTCAGGGGTTTCGAATTATTGCGTTTATTAATTTTTAAACTTGCGCGAAACAAGTGCAATTGTAATTTATTCAGAAACAAATCAAAAGCAGTAGATGGATCCAGTTCTCTGTAAACTTCATCCCAAAACTCGAAAGTCAAAGCTGACTTTAAACCTTAAAAATTTATTTTTGTAAGTGTGTGATTTTCAAACCGTTTAGATCTAGAAATCCTTGGATCAAGTTGAATAGTGGTTAGACTGTGATCACTTATTTTAAGGTCAAAAGACGCCGTCTTAAAATTAGAATAATTGTTTCTATGCAACCTAATAAATATGTGGTCTAAGCATGAGCCTGCAACTACACGGGTAGGATGGGACAGCAAACTGTCGAGACCAAATGAGGACATGACCGATAAAAAGTTGTCAACATCAGAAGATTGATGTTAAAATCACCCAGTCAAGAAAGCCAGAAAATTCATCCAAAAAGACATTTATTGGACAATAATTAAACACCGACAAAGCAGTATCGAGCACCAGAAATCTCACATTTTAAAGCAATCAAATCAACACTATTTAAATTAAAACGTTCAATAACAGTGTTAGACGATAAGTCACTTCTGTAAAATACTGCGACACCGCCAGTAGAATAAGAGTTATGCTTTAAATGTATAATTAGGTATATAATAATTTGCAACTTCTTCACCAAAGATCCATATTTCAGAAAGAAAGATGAGAATCGGTAAGTGATCTAAGGAAGCGAGGTGAGTTAAAAGCATATCAAAGTTTTTTCTAAGGCTACAGATGTTTTGGTGAATTACCGAAAGACCAGAATAAGATACTTTGTTTGTGTGATCTAAGCAAAAACAATTAAAACTATCAGAATTTAAAGAAGAAAATTTAATTCATTTGCATTATTATGAGGACTATTTGACATATTATTTAAATTATATAGGCCATGAAATTACCAAAAATATAAAATAAATTTTCAAGTTTATTAAAGTCCTCAAAACTTATAACTTTAATCACCTTATCCCCTTCTTTTTTCCTGATGGGTACGGATGAATTCCTTATCCAAACATACTGGCATTTCTTATCTTGTCTCAACTGCTTTGCCTTTTCAAGAAGAGATTTTGTGTGCATAGTGAGAGAGTCATTGATGAAGATCTTGTCGCCACTGTCAACGCAGCTACCACTACCGCTGCTCTCATGACTAAAGATGCTCGCCGAAAGCTTAATTTTTTCCGCACGCATCTTTTTCATAACCTTCTCCTTTAAATTAAGAGATGAGAAGCGTATGCATACTATGTTCCCCGTTGAGTGTTTTTTTTCTTTCAATTTATTTGCATGCTTAACGTAGACAGAGTCAATCTCCTCCGGCGCGATCTGCACACCAACACCATCAATCAAGAGCTTCATCACCATAGATAAACTAACTAGATGTCAAACTCTACTAATACTTTTGCAAACCCTTAACTTTTGCACAGACACACTGTAAGTGAATTCCAACACTTCTGCATCTCTACAACTTTGTCAAAATTTACTAGAACAAGAGCAATTTACAAGTAAAATTGCTAAAATGAGAGCGATTTGCACGAATGTGTGTAATGGAGACGACATTTTTTTGATTAAAATGGGCGTGGTTTGTATAAAAGGAGAGGGAAATTGCCATTGATGGCAATTTACGCGTATTCACAGACAGGATCACACGGATAGGGGCGATCAGTAGAAAACCGGTTTTGATTTTCCAATATCTGGAAAGTTTGCCATCTAGGTTAGTTTATCTATGTTCATCACCTTCCCGTGGTCATCACTGACACTGGTAATACCAAAAACATCCGCAACACACTGCTTGTCTCTTTGCTCGAAGAAATTCACCTTCACCTCCAGGTCAACGACCCGTTTGTTGAGAATTTCATTGTTTTCCTCCAGAGCTTTGATTTTTAAGAGTGCGTCGGAATTAAGTTATTGCAATTTAATTATTTCGTTGTACAGCATTTCCAGAGTGAACTGATGTGTTTTTTGCTCACAACACCGCAAACAGTTGAAGAAAGAGTGACCGGTGAATTCCTTGGTGCAGTGACGAGCGTGGGCGGTTTTAAAAGAGCATCATCACGCATTATATGTAGATCTCCGTCGCAAACTAACACAGCTATCACACCTGTAACTTTGATCACTTTTTCCATAGAAATCAATTAAATTTTTTTGCAATTTGGCACACTTGGCGTGGAGGAATTCCTCACTGGAAGAGCACTTAATTTTCAGATCAGTTCTATCGATCTTAAGAACGCAAATGCGACACTTCATTTTTTTAAACTTATTTTAAAATTGTTATTTAATTAGAATTCACTTTCTCAGCGCATGTGCCCCCATCAACACTGAAGCTTAAAAGCTTATAAGATCCAGCTTGTGCAAGAGTTGAAACCGCTTGACCATTATACGCGTCGTAGGTTCGGTGAATGGGCCGAAAACATTATTCAGTTTGATCCTCATTTTCAATGCAAAATTTTGTTCTCCGATGAGGCCCATTTTTTTGATTAAATGGATACGTAAACAAGCAAAATTGCCGAATTAGGTGTGGAGAAAACCCAGAAGCCTTTGTCGAGACGCTCTTACAACCATTAAATCTCACTGTTTGGTGTGCTTTATGGGCTGGTGGAATCATCGGCACATATTCCTGCCGGCCAGAATATTACCCTCAATGGAGAGCGCTATAGAAATATGATTTCTGACTTCAATTGAATGGCATTGACGTGACAGAGCTTTGGTTTCAACAAGATGGCGCAACATGCCACACGGCGCGCGACACCGTCAATTTATTGCGGGAAACATTTGCTGAGCGCATAATTTCGCGTAATGGACCTGTGAACTGCCCTCCACGATCCTGTGATCTCACACCTTTAGGCTATCTTCTTTGGGGTTATGTAAAGTCACTAGTTTATGCCGATAAAACAGAGACGTTGGACGATTTGGAAGTCAACATTTGCCGTGTTGTTGCTGATATACGGCTCCAATTGCTCGATAAAGTTGTCGAAAATTGGACTTTACGATTGCGCTTCATTCGAGCTAGCCGTGGCGCGCATATGCCCGATATCATATTTATGCATCATAATGGCACAAAATTATCTATTAAATAAAGCTGATATCATATACATTAACGTTATGCTCAAGTATTTTGTTTCATATTGAATTTGTATACCTCTAAAAAGAACACCCTTTACATAAGGTTGACTAGTCTATCTAACATAAAAGCGAACAAATAAAAAAAAAAGCCAACTCGTATATGAATATACGTATCATGATATCAGAAAACATACCCTATAAATTTTAAGTGTAAATAATTAATGCAAATTTTTCGACAGCTTCTCATTAAGCCACAACAGTGAGTTTGCGGTTTTTTGAGAGTTCACTGGCGCCTAAATTGGTTAAGCGTGCTAATTACTTCTAGCGAAACTTTGAGGCATTGCAGTAAATGTATTGCTTAAATATTTTCAAAAAATAAATAACACTACGCTTATCTGTTTTGTTAAAAAATTTTGAGATAATTTAATGATAAGGTGACATTTGATAACTGACTGTGACTGTGCGTTTGACTTAAATCAATTAATAATGAAAGCAACATGAGGTCTTGAATTCTCACCCATGCCGTGAGTGGAGTCAACAAATCAATTAAATTTAGCAGAAGGTGGAATGTGTGTTAATTATAATCTAATCAATTGATTACCAGCTTCATTAAAATTCGTCTAAATTTTTTAGCGATTTTCAAATGGTCGAAATTATGAAAAATGCTATGCATTAACTATTATTGATTTTTTATTGGTTTGAAGAGGCGAATAAAATGGAATGAGTTGATGAAAACAGGTTATTTAAAGACGTTTGACGTAGTGAATGGCTTGGGGCGCCGTTTTTTTTTTTTTTTATTATGCCTATACATTTTTGAATCATGGGTAAGTTTTCGGTGGAATTTTGAATTGATTAATCACTTTCGAAATCTGTCAATAATTATATGCTATTACTGTTAAATTATTTCACAATTTGGTAAGAAACCAGGATTTACAATTTGATGGGTTAAAAAAAAAAACATGAAATCCAGTTAAGAAGTTGCGGTTTATTGCTCCATGGATAGAAAATATAGAAAAGGTTAAAGTTATTTGTTGTTTTTAATTTCACAATTAAGCTTATGCTCGGAAATAAATATAGGTTTTCAAGTTTCTGCTTGAAAAAATTTAATGGTAAGTTTAATCGAGGTATATTTCATAACCTAATGCACTGAAGAAATGTGTAGAAAGATTGCAATCCCAAGAGATTTGTGGAGGAAATAGAGGTTAGCAAATGTGCCAACGTTTTCTAACTGAGTCTATGGGTCTCTTAACTAGGAACTCTTCAAACATTTCCTCAGTTGCATTTCGGTTCCAACACCAGTAATAGATAATGACGCACATCTCCCTGGCCGACGGGAAATCACAGAGGGGATACTACAATAGGAAAAATCAAAATCAGTTGGGCTATAGACTCATTCTTGTCTTACAAATTTCGAGAACTGGACGAGATCATACTAACTATGCTTCAAAAAACGAAGTAGACTGTGAGACTGCTTCTAGAAAGACCTTTTAGTTGTAGGATTAAATATGAATATTTGCCAAAATGCTAGAGAGTAGTGAAGCTGGTCTTCAGTCCCAAATCAGGTAATCCCAGCCGTACCAATGCAGAAGACTTCAGCGGGCGCGTCCCCAGGTGGCGGATAGGGGGCCCCTGTGTGTGGATACTGCATTAATCTATACGTACACAGGGTTAGTGGAAATTTCAAATACCACCCGCGGACCAAAAAACTGGAAAGAGCGGAATTACTCTTAAAATAAATTCAATGATGGATAGTGAGGCAAAAAAAAATAAAGTTACGGTGTAGGGAGTCGGATCCCCAGTACCGGCGGCGGAGAGTGCGAAAGCAGGCTCAAAGTCGTCAAGATAAAATGGCAACCTTGGTCCCTGTAGGTAGTAATACAACAAGGAATCTCCTCCCGACAGACGTCGCGACAGACCCGTTCAAGAAAAGTATGAGGGTCACGCGTTCACCACCAAAAACAACTGTCCTGAAGGGGAACACGTGATAGAAAACCTACGAATCAGTCCCACAGTGATAGATCGTAGCCCAATGGTCACGCCAAACACTGAGATTCCGCCTTAAACTGGAAATAAAATGTTACAACTGGGTGTAAAAAATGATGAATTGATTGCTTTTTATAAAGACAAGCACAACGTCCACGGTGAAATCAAAAAAATCGGAAATTGGATCAAGTCCGCTTTTCTAGAAGCCGAAGTCGAGACATCTAACCTGCGTTGCAAAGTTTCTCAACTCGTACGGGAAGTGCAAATCATTAATCTTCGTCTTGAGGAACGCCGAGTATCAATGGCATCGTTGCCAGAAAACAACTCAGCGCATATAGTTGACAAATCGCTAAGCCCACAAATTAAATGGTACCGTCCTGCAAGGAGGGTAAGGGAAGAAGACAGACTTAATAACGCTGCAGAACAGCGTACTAAGACTCCATCTCCAAAGAAAAAGCGAGTAACAGCGCCAGAAGAACCACGTGCTCAAAAACGCATTCAAAAAAGTGACCGCATAAATCCACAATCAACTCCCTCTAAGCCGGAACCCCTTAGAGAGAGAAACGTTGCCAAACTGAAAACGAACGAGTAGACGAAGGTCGAAAGAGGTGCCTCGGGAAAATCATGCACCAAAGGCGAAACGTCCCGACGCAATTATTATAAAAAGAACGGGCGAAATTACGTACGCTCACCTGTTGCGGAAATTAAAATCGGACACGAGCTTAAAAGAAGTCGGAGAAAACGTAAGTCGAATCCGGAAAACAGCAGGCGGAGACCTTCTTTTAGCGCTAAAAAAATCTCCCGAGATAGCTACATACTTCGAGCCTAAAAGAAAAGATCGGAGATTCGTTAGGTGAAGATGCTAACGTTCGCTCAATCACGCACGAGATATTCCTCGAATGCTAGGACATAGACGAAGTAACGTCGAAGGAAGAAGTTTGCGCGGCCATCACCGAGTTCCTTCAAGATTATGAAGTTAAGCCACCGGCAGTAAAGACAATGAGGAAAACTTTTGGTGGAACTCAGGCGGCCACCATACGGTTGCCTGTAGACATCGGTAACAGATTACTTACCGCCGGAAAAGTACGCGTTGGTTGGATCAATTGCAGAATCCGAGAAAAAATTTCGCCAAAGAAATGCTTTAGATGCCTCGGGTTTGGATACATGGCAAGAACGTGCAAAAGCCCTACTGATCGATCGAATGCATGCCTCGGATGCGGAGAAAACGGGCATAAATTGAAGGACTGCAAGGCAGAAACAAAATGCTTAGACTGTAGTGCCAACGGAGTAGACTTTGGGCATATAACCGGTAGTGTTAGGTGCCCAGAGTATGAAAAGCAAGCCTACACGCGAAAACATGAAAATATTGCAACTTAATTTAAACCATTGTAACGTAGCTCAGGATCTACTGCATCAAACGGTCCATGAGTATAAGGTCGACATTGCAATACTCTCGGAGCAATTCGGGCAACTGGGCGCATGATGCGACGAAAAAAGCCGCCATATGGGCATGTGGTAATACCACGTTTCAGATACCACCTTTCGGCGAGAAAAACTACTTCGCACGACCAAAGTTAAACGATATATACATATACAGCTGTTATGTCCCTCCAAGCCTTACTATTGAGCAATACGAACGAGTCGTAGAAAGCATAGTCTCAAACTAGCATAGCGAAATGGAACGTAAACAACTTAGATGAGGAGCTCCTAGAGTACGCAATCGCTGAAACTTTAGTTGAAGGGAGAACAGCTAACGAGATCGTACGTTAAGTGACGCGACAGCTGCACGCTGCCTGCAATATATCAACGGCTCGAACGGGAACACAAAACCGCCGGCGTCCAACGTACTGGTGGAACGACGACATTAAGGAACTTCGATCAGCCTGTCTTAAGGCACGAAGAAAATACCAGCGGTCTAGACGCGATACGGATAGACATTTGATATTGAGGACAGCGTAGAAAGAAGCTCGCGCCGCACTCAAATCCGCCATTAAGTCTAGCAAAAGACAGTGCTTTAAGGATCTGTGTAAGCAATTGAACGAAAATGTATGGGGTAAAGCGTATAAAATCATAACCGCGAAGCTCAAAACGCCTCAGGGACCGGCACCAACTTGCCCGCTATTTCTTAGCAGAATCGTAGAAACTCTGTTTCCTTCTCAACATGACGGAGTTCTACTAAGCAAGATCGGAGAACTACGTGAACACATTCCTGCCTTAACAACCGATGAACTCACAGCTGCAATCGAGAGGGTAGAAGATCGGAAAGCTCCTGGTCCAGACGGCATACCAAATAGAGCTTTAAAAATAGCGATGAAGGCCCGCCTAGACGTTTTGGTTAGCATGTTCATATAATGTATGCTTAAGCGAGGGAATATTTCCGGAACAATGGAAATACCAATGGTTGGTATTATTACCAAAAGGAAATAAACCCCCGGAGGAGCCCTCATCTTATCGGCCGCTCTATATGCTCGACACTATGGGCAAAATATTAGAGCGAATTATATTCAACAGACTACAGCCTATCATTGAAGCCAATGACGGACTCGCGGAATATCAATACGGCTTTAGAAAGGGCCGATCGACAATCGACGCGATTAAAGTCGTAATAGACAAAGCCCAATCGGCCCTAGAAGGTAGACGATGGAAAGGAGGCAGTAAAAAGTACTGCACCGTGGTTACACTTGACGTGAAAAATGCTTTTAACTCGGCGAACTGGTCGCGTATTTTACAATGCCTCGAAAGATTAAATGTACCGAAGTACATATTAAGATTGATCAGAAGCTACTTTACCGATAGGTTGCTCCTCTACGACTCCGACGACGGTACGAAATTATATAAAATTACAGGGAGCGTGCCCCAAGGATCAGTGTTAGGTCCCTTACTGTGGAACGTGATGTATGACGACATTCTACGACTCCCAGTCCCCAGGGAAGCCGCCATTATAGGTTTCGCGGACGATATTGCTGTTGTAGTCGTGGCGAAACGACTTGAAGAAATCGAGTTGTATTGCTACGAAGCAATATCACTGATAAAAAACTGGCTACGCGATATGAGTTTAGACCTCGCGGAACATAAAACGGAATCCGTTCTCATTACGAGTAGAAGGGTGCTAGAGATAGCTATCGTCTAAAGTCGGAGAGCACACAATTATTTCCAGCCCATTTATAAAATGTCTGGGAATGATGATTGATGCTCGGCTTAATTCCAAGCATTACCTCGCATACGCTTGCATACGCGTTCTTTCGAGACTCATGTCGAATATCGGCGGCCCGAAAAAAGGCAAACGATTAATGCTTGCGAGAATTGTAGCCTCCATACAGCTGTACGGGGCACAAAAAAGGTCTGACGTCACGAATAAAAAGACACACATGAAGGGATTCAAATCTGTGCACTGCGAGTTAGCAGTGCATTTCGAACGGTATGCCACAACGCAGTATTGGTACTATCCTATATGGTACTAATCGATATCCTAGCTTTAGAAGCTAGACGACTTTATGAAAATCGCGTGCAAATCGGGCTATCTATAAATCAAGTGAAGAAATTCGAAAGAGGCTGCAGTATAGAAGCGTAGCAACAACAATGGAACGAGTTCCAAAAAGGGAGATGGACGTACCGACTAATCCCAAGGATTGAAAGTTGGGGAAAACGAAAACACAGCGAACTGAATTACTATCTTACACAGTTCTTGACGGTTCACGGCTGTTCCGGAAATATCTATTCAAGCGAAAACGTGATTCGAGTCCGTTCTGTCCTCGCTGCGTATACACGGTAGAGAACGTGGAGCACGTTTTCTTCGAATGTGCGCGGTATGCAAACGAAAGAGCTATATTGTGTGAAGAATTTGGTGAACGACCAACACAGGAAAACATAGTTCAATATATGCATGTTGTAATCTGAAGACCTTTGGGATGTGGTGAACCATGCAGCAGTACGAATAATGTGCGATCTAAGGAATTTAGAACAGCAACGAAACGCGAATTCGCTAAGCACCCCGTGACGAAGCAAGAAGCTCAAATCCGTCACTCGCGAAGTAATACTTAGCGGTAGTTCCGTGGGAGAATAAACGGATAGATTCCCCGGGAGGTGGTTTTAGTCAGTAAGAATCTGACGCTACCAATGGACGCCGGACCATTGCTTGACATTCAATATGAATGCAGTAGAATGGAGCCTAGTGGTACCGACATGTTTCACTAAAGGTAAATGAGCGAAAACGACCCTGCATGAAGTTCTGAGTACGATCGAAAAAGTCTCAACGGTAAAAAAAAAATCATCGGCTGCCTTCCTTGTCAGACACTGATGGAGCCTTTAATAATGCTAACGTCCCTGTTATATGTAGAAACATAGAAAATGTCAGAGTTAATCCGGCACTAACGAGCCTGAAATCCTGTTGCGGAGCATACATCAAGGTAGCATAAGATCCCTAACTATAGAGGTACACGTCAATGAAGAGTGATATAGTGATATCCGGAAATTTTGATTGATATAGCCCTCCGACTATCCAGCAAATCGCTTTCTACACCTGCAGTCGCATACCTGGAAGAACGTGGGAACTATGCTATGGATGTGCCGTGTACATCGTCAGACCCTTCTTAACCTAGGGTAGCTATGTATGGTAGCAATCCACAAACTTAATGACAAAAGTAAAGATGATTGCATGTATTGATATGTTTAAGAACGACCCTAACGGCTTCTTGGTCCTTTACTCCTAAATCTCTACCTGCAGGAACCGGCGTCGAAAAGCACTTTAAGAATGAATCAGCTTAATAAGGGGGAACCAAACCTATCTTTATGGTAAGGATTCAGTGCACATTCTCAAGTTAATTGCGGTGGTCAGAGGAGTGTTAGAGTAATAATTAACAGCAATATAAACTTTCGTGTATTTTGGGCGGACATTTTCCGAATTAAGGAAGCTCTCTTTTGGCCAAAGTGGAATGCGATACCTGCATTTACGCCGATAGACAAGTAGTTACAAATATTATATTTGAACTCGATCTTGGCAAACGTTAAGGTTAGATATCCATTCAATCTGTAAGAAAATGGGGATGCCAACCAATCAGATGGCATAACCTTAATTTTTGCCAGACACGTTACAGACATGGCAGACTTTGACAAAGGTGATATGGGAAACTTTAGCAACTTCCGAACGGCGAGAATACAGACGACATCGCAATATAACATTGATTTTTAACAAACAAAATATCAGTCATGGATATATTTTAAAAGAAAAAAAAAAATACGACGACTGCCGGCGAAAGTCAACGATCAGAATCTGCCTAAAGGAGGAGACTTAAGTGGCCCAAAAATAAAAGTACGTGCCAGAGGATACGCCGGATAGGATATGAACGGACATAAAGCAACGCCTACGCGAAATTAAATAACAGCTTCCGACTAGCAGAAACAACAACTGTACGAGACATGATGATAGCTAGCAGAAAGAAACCCCGTTGGCAGACATGTTTTTATTTTATAATGGATGTTCATATTTCAGACAAATACAAATGCCAAGTTTGTATAAGAATCACAAACAGTTAACGTGAACTAGAGAGAGTACAAGAGACGAACAAAACTTCCGGAACCTGTCAATAGTAAAGAAGTCAATCATCTATCTGCGAATTATACCGTTCAAATGGCTAATCTTTACAACTTTTCTTGACATGCAACGGGTTAAACCAAGAAGAATCGCCTCCTTAATTTACTTTAGACTGCGCTACATCCCGTAGTGTCCCTGAACCTCAGTCAATGGGCCTCTCCAGTTAGCGCGGTCTCTCGCTAACTGCCATCAGTTGCGCACTCCAAGTTGTTTGAGGCTCCATTCCACTTTCGCATACTACCTAAGGCGAGCTCTTCTTCTACTGCGTTGTCCCTTCGGGTTGGAATCGAAGATTTTTCGGGTTGCAGCGTTTGAACTTATAACTCTTCGTTTGATTTTTGATGAGATGTTATTACCAGATTTAATAGTGGTGGCGAAGTAACAAAGTGACGTTCTGTTCTCCCTTCTTGTTAACAGCACGCATCTACATATGTTTGTACTTAGTTTTGACCTGAATCATGACGTAACATATACTTGCGAACACACCATTGACAGCTCAGTGAGTTCTGCCAATGATGTCAATCTTATCAACGTATGCAAGTATTTGTACAAACTTATCTGAATTGTATTTACTGAGTCCTTTAATGAAGTCGTGAAGCTGTCTTCTTGGAGCTGGTATCATCATTAATAAGTGCGGCCAACGGTTATATTCTGACGACATCGACATCAAATTTGGTGGGGCGGACGCCCCCAATTTATTTCGTTTAATACAAGCTTAGACTAACTTAAAAACTAGGACTTAAAAACTAACAGTTAAAGGTTAAGTACTAAGGAAATGGTGGAAGAGATCAAGTTTAAGACGAGAGTTGATCTTAGGGAGCATGCGGGAGATTGGTTCCTTAGAACCATAAGAGTTGCGGTGGGTTGGAATATAGAAGAAACGTGGGCAGCGCAAATTACGAGGGTTAGTGTTGAAGGAAATAGAATTGTAAAGGGCAGCGCAATCCACTGAACCAGATATCAGTCGATGAATGATTCTTTTCATTCAGCTACGTCTCTGCGTTTTTCGAGGGTATTTAGGTTAAGAAGTTTGAGTCGGTCACGATAATGAAGTAATGTAATGGATTCCTCCCAGGGTAGTCCACGAAAGGCAAATCGAAGATGTTGAATGCTCTCGATACGGACGTACTCTAAAATATCGTGATTCGTTCCTAAGCCGTACAACTCGCTTATGGAATGCCCTGCCTAGCTCCTTATTTCTTTGTCATTATAACCTTCAATCATTTAAAACCAACGTTCACCGGTACCTCTCTTTCTATCCTCCCTGACTTTCCTTCCCTTGAGCGCGCGCAAATTATAAAAAAAAAAAAAAAATATGAACTCTCTGAAAGGGGGACCACACTTGGCTGTCATATTCGAGAAGGGGCCGGGCAATGGTGATCTTCTCAAAAATTCTTTAGACCATCGTTTGATAAAATCAAGCGATGAGTTGGCTTTAAGGATTATCCCATCAATATGCGAACGGAGGTTTAATTCTCTATCGTATAATATTCCAAGGTCGCGAAGGGATTGAACCTGGGGTACAGGTTGGTCATACAGAAAATAAAGTCGAGGGGGAGATTGATTGGACTTACGATACAAAGTCATAGATTGACATTTGGAGACATTAAGCTCAAAGCAATTTTTTATACACCAAGTGGAAAACCCATCGAAGTCTTCTTGAAGGAGAATAGAGTCTTGGGCTGAAGAAATAGTCCTGGAGAACTTAGTGTCGTCGGCGTAAATGCATAGGGAGCGGTGGTTAATAATCCTGTCAAGATCGTTTATAGTTAAAATGAAAAAAGAGGGGACCTAGACGGCTGCCTTGTGGGACACCAGAAGTGGCTAAAAACGGGGTTGAGAAGACTGACCAAAAGCGAACGCAATAATAACGGTTCTCCAGATAAGAAGATATCTATTTTAACAATATGGGGTCAAAACGGGGGGAAGGCAATTTGAAAATTATCAATTAATGTAATATTTTATAGAACGTGATAAATTATAGCACAACGCGATTGAAAGCTTATAGAAGAATATAGGGGTGGCCATGGTGTAGTGGTACTAGCAATCGCTTCTCACACGGAGGGTCAAGGTTCGAATCCTAGCCACGGCAAGTTCTCATTTGTGTAATTGAAACTCAGTCAGAAAAATCTGCGTGTGAAGGCATAACACTGACATGTAGATTTGGCTGTTGTAGAGTTTTCAAGCACAAAAAAACCGTTAAAATCCACAACCTGAATCATTCCGAGTGAAGAAATTCGGACTCCCACCCCTGGAGAGTCAATATCGAAACCAAACACAAATGAGTTTCAAACCACTACATCACAACAATGCTTTCCTTTCTCCTCCTTCTATCTTTCCGCCCGTGCACTGGCAACAGTAAAAGGGTATCATAACTCCTTAGGCGCGCGTAAATTATAAAAAAAAAAAAATTCGGAAACCTCAAAATCCGCCACATCAAAATCATCCGTGATCCTTGACTTGCAATCAAGTCATATGGTTTTCGTAGTCGTACGTAGTTTGTTTTGTTAAAATGTCTGAGATTCATTCGAGTAGTATCAACTTTCCCGGTATACGAATACATATACTCGTATGGGATTAGAATATACGAGGGGCGTTCAACATATTCTCGGTATCGGGGTGAAGCTATGGTTGTATGTATAAATTGATTTATTTATCAAGTAATACTATTATTTTAGTGCATTCATGTAAAATTTCATATAAATGTGATTATTAATTCGCGTTTTATCTCTAGTTAAACAGAATCATAATGGCAACTGAGACGATGATGGTGAAAATTGAGCATCGCGCTGTAATTAAATTTCTCACTAAGCAAGGAAAAAGTCAAAAAACTATTCATGAAGAGATGGTGGCTGTTTACCAGGGTTCCGCACCTTCATTATCAACTGTGCAAAAGTGGTCAAGTGAGTTCAAGAGAGGCAGAGAGAGCATTGAAGACGACCCCCACTCCGGCGCCCCGGCTACTGCTTGTACGGGAGAAAGCATCAAAGAAGTCGAAAAACTTGTTCTTGAGGATGCCCGAATAAAGGTGAAAATGATGGCAGAGATCACCAAGCTTCCAATTGGTACCATTCACACCATTCTTCATGACCATCTTAACCTTTCAAAGGTCAGTGCAAGGTGGGTGCCACGAATGCTCACAGCGCCTCAGAAAAAAGTGAGAATCGCATGCTATAGAGAGCTTTTGGAGATGTGTAGTGAGAACGCGGACGGTGTTATGGATCGAATTGTTACTGGGGACGAAACATGGGTCCATCACTATGACCCTGAAAGCAAACAAGAGTTCATGCAGTGGCATAAAAAAGGAACAGACCCCCCGAAGAAGTTCAAAGTCACTCCGTCTGCCGGGAAGCTCATGGCCACAGTTTTTTGGGACTCAAAGGGAATCTTGCTCATTGAGTACAAAAAAAAAGGTGAAACCATCAACGCCACATCCTACGCTTCCACTTTGCATAATTTGCGGGAGGAAATTAAAAAGAAAAGACGGGGTAAACTCGCAGCGGGTGTGTTGCTTCTTCATGACAACGCTCCTGTTCACACGGCGCGAGTTTCCAAGGCTGCTGCGCGAGATTGTGGTTTCGAAGAAATCCAACACCCACCCTATAGTCCAGACCTTGCCCCTAGTGATTATTTCTTGTTTCCGGATTTGAAAAAATGTCTTCGTGGAAAAAGATTTTCGGATGATGAAGAACTCAAGTCGGCAATAAATGGGTATTTAGGAAATTTATTTTTTTGAGGGTTTAAAAAAGCTTATCCCAAGATGTAACAAATGCTAGGGGAGATTATATTGAAAAATAAAAACAATTTAAATTGAATTCGCATTTTCCTTCATATCGATACCGAGAATATATTGAACGCCCCTCGTATGTATAAATAGGTGTATGGGATTGCATGCGATAACTTCTCAAATACCCACTTAACATTTAATGAAATGCAAGTTCTAAGATAACTGCACAATATAACCAACGTATCTATCTCAACCTCCATTCTAGACAACTGATTAAAAATCGTGTAGGTATACGTACGGAACTTTATTTCACATGTATAGTCTAAACTGGGTGTATTCGACTGAATCATAAAAACTCACGCACTCTAAGTGTAGTTGCTAGAAATTTACCTTGAACACTTTCCCGGATTTCGGTTTGTAATAGATTAATTTACATTTTTGGTTACTTACTTAATTAACACGTGTGTTAACGTTCCAAACACTAGACATAATTGTCAACAAACCTTTGCTCTAGCTTCGAGTGTAGAATGATTGAGTAATTTCAAAAGTTGCCGTCGTTACTTCTTTCAATTGACGTATTTTAATAGGTAAATATTTAAGTTTAAGTTGTGGGTGGAATTTAGCACTTAACTATAGTATTTCACAGAAATACGACTTGCGACATTCCGTACTTTGCTCGCTCGATTACAATTTGTGATTATTTAGCTATAGAAATACTCGCATGATGATTTTACTGCATATTGAGTTAATAATATCCGGTCCACCGAACATTCAGGGGGACTCGGACTCGGGCCATTATCTGGTAATAGCCAAGATATAAATATTGGTATTCTGGGTTTCGCTCAATCACTGCAAAAAAACATCTGCTTTGATGAAAAATGCCGGCTAGCGCACGCAACCAAACATGCTACGAGTATAAGGTAGTATAGCATAGAAGATACTTATGTTGCTTAAACATGGCACGTTTAGGTGCTTTGCATAAGCGCTGCCAGTTCAGACACCTTTGATCTGTCATCTGTCTGGAATGCTTTATAAATGTTCGAAGCATCATTTTACATTATCTATAGCCTACAGAGTTCTGCTATCATCAGATGTTTTTCTGGAAAAGGTCTATAAAGGTCCTAATAACAGTTTTAGAGATCCTCAAAGTCGGTTCGAATAGTAAAAAAATCGTCCTTTAAACATTGTTTAGCTAAATTTATTGTAATTCGGGGGATTTCAATTTTTGCTTGGACCCAGAAAGGACCCAACGAATTATGCTTACCAACCAGATTTTGAGAGATCTTGGTTCCTCTTATAGTTTTAAAGTTGCAGTTAGGTTCAGGGCCAATAACCTTTAGATCTAGCAACACTGTTATTACCCATCATCAACTGCTGACATCTACAATACAAGTGGTAGGCCACTTGTCACCTAGTCAGCCGTTCTTGGTTTACCTTCCTTTTAATACTTCATTCTTAATTATAGCAATTGCAGTAAGATTTCTCAGTAATATTAATAAACATTTGTGGTATTAAACCGAGCGTTTATCTAAACACTTCCTATTAACAGACCGTAACAGTAGCGACGAGGATTATGATAATTCCCGGACAACATGAAGATATACCCCACGGGTCAACGGTGCCACCGTTCATCTCCTTCTTTAAATGCGTTAAAATCCCATAAGGAAAAGACATCTGTGGAACATAATATCGAAGCGCGATGTAAAAATATACAAGAGTTCCAAAATGATGTAGAAAACGACGTCAAATTTGCTGTTACGCTTTTCTATTCGAAGAAGATGCTGCTCCAATAGACGATAAAGCTAAATTTTGCTTCCTCCTGAGGAAAATTGGAGCTTGAGGATCCCCTTTACCACTATCTTCTTGTAGTTTTCAGACCAAAAGCGTAAGTCCACATCGTTAAAATCAAAAAAAGTTAGTAGGAAGTAGAACGTCATGTAACAACAATAAGACAGAACTCTGCCTTGACATTTTTTAAAGTTGTTTTTATATACCACCTTGATCAAAAAGTTCCCATTGCTCCCGATTTGAGTTCTGTTTTTTTTTTGTTGTTGACATTCCCTCTAAATCTCAGCGTCATAGCTTGACATTTGCAAAAGTTACGTGGCCAAGATTACATCTATCTATGTGTGTGTTGGCGATTTTTTACAATTTTAAAAATGGATTTAACTTTGCTACAACGGTCTTGTATTAAATTTTGCGTAAAAAACGGGTGGATGGATGCGGATGGCGCGAACGTTGGAAATGTTGGAAAAATGTTTCGGCAACGATTCTCTAAAGAAAACGGTCGCTTACAGTGGCACGAGCGGTTCAAAAGTGGTCGTGAGTCAGTCGAAGATGATGAACGCAGTGGCAGACCATCGACATCGAAAACCGACGAAAACGTTAACGAAGTACGAGTAAAAGAAATATTGGTCAATAATCGTAAATTAACCATCAGAGAGGTAGCGGAGGACTTGAAGATTGCCCATGGATTCGTCCAAGACATTTTGGTTAATGATTTTGGTTTCTGTCGTATAGCAGCAAAGTTCGCACCAAAAGACCTCAATTCCATGCAGAAAAGAGACCGCGTTGACGGCGCAAAAGAGATGATTTGCGAGGCTGCATCCGATCCCAAATTCATCAAAGGATCATTACTGGAGACGAGACGTGGGTTAATGAGTACGACACGCAATCCAAACATCAGGCAAGTGAATGGCGTTCACCAAATGAGCCGAAACCACAAAAAACACGTCGTTTTCAGTCAATGAAGAAGGCAATGCTCATGGTTTTCATGGGTTAAAACGGTGTAGTGCATCATGAATTTTTGCCAGAAGGCCAGACAGTAAACAAAGAACATTGTTTGGGCGTTATAAGACGTTTGCGTGAAGCAATTCGCCGAAAGAGACCAGAATTGTGGGCAGAAAACTCGTGGATTTTGCACCATGATAATGCACCGTCGCACAGTGCCATCATTATTCGTAATTTTTTTTACGAAAAATGCAACAAATACCATCCAACAGCCACCGAATTCACCTGACTTCTTTCTGTTAAATCGAGTTAAAAAACCACTACGGGGAAGGCGTTTCAGCAGCCGAGAGGAAGTAATGGAAAAATTGCAGGAAACACTGATGGACATACTGAAAACCGAATATAAAAAATGTTTCGAGGATTGGATCAAGCGCCGGCATAAGTGTGCTGCAGTCAATGGGGTTACTTTGAAGAGGACAATATAGATTTAGATGAATAAACTTGTATTTTTAATTTTCTGAACTTTTGATCAAGGTGGTATATGGCACTCATCCGCCTAAAGTTGGAGTACAATGCCCACATCTGGTCAGGTGCTCATAAAACATCTCTGCACCTGCTAGATAGGATTCAAAACCGTGCGATAAAAATCATTGGAGGTGTCAATCAATTGACACCCTCGAACACCGACGTAATGTTGCCTGCCTCACTTTGTGTTATCGCTATTTCCACCACCAGTGCTCCATTGAAATCGCCAGTAGCATTCCACCCATTCAAACTTTCAACCGTAACACCCGTCTCGCTATAAATGCTCATTAGTATACCCTCAAGACTACTTTCGGACGTACTCCAAAATATGGTGATTCTTTCCTAAGCCGTACAACTCGCTTATGGAATACCCTGCCGATCTCTGTGTTTCCTGGTCGTTATAGCTTACCAACATTTAAAAACAATGTATATCGGTACCTGCCCTTTCTTCCTCCCTAAATTTCCTTCGTCCACGCTGTGTACAAACATTTTAAGGGTACAAAATGAGCACTCGCTCATTATATAAAAAAAAATATAGTTTTCAAGAAGTGAAAATGTGTATTGTCAAGGGCGAATTAAGACATAATAAAAGAAAACATGGTTAATGGAGTTGTATTCAAATTATTCAAAACTAATCATCATTTCCGCGTCAGACCTATATCTTTTCGCATTAAAATAGAACTCGTATTTACAATTGCTATAATTATAATTGAATTCATCGATTTAACTTCAAGACACCAGACGGAATCTTAAAAACTGAACCCTCCACTGTTAGCAATCGTTTTTACGTTATCTTTTCGATAAATCCCCAAACGTTATATCACATAAACGCCTTCGTCACTCGTGAGTGCCATCAAATTTTCAGATACTCATACTACTTCTATTCAAAAACTCTCAATTATCCGACAAAAACACTCAAATCAAATGAACTAATTAATTCTTTTATTAATTTCAGTTCAATGTTGCTTGTTATTTTACTGTTTTGGTTTAATTGATATTCCCCACTCAAAAGATCAGCCAAATTCCATTCTAAAAATAAGCCATGCCATCTTCATTTGTTTTGCTCACAAATATTTATTCATTTGAAACAAATCGAGAGTGAGATAACTTTTAACAGATTGCTTCGAGGAGGATTTCTATTTGCATATTTTGACACAAATCACGTTTATATTTAGAAACAATAAAACTACAACGTTTTAGAATAACGATCGACACGAAAATAATTACCAGAACAGGTGATGCCGGGCGGAAGTGGTTCTTTACTCTGCCATTGGCATGCTTGTCATGCTGGCCGGACGGTCGGAGTTATGAAATAGGATGTGACTATTAAAAACTTTGGAAAATCCATGGAGTACTTTTTATTTTTACGAGTATTTAGCGATTTTAGGGTTTGATAACGCGGTATTCGTTAAGTAGGTTCTATTCGGATTTGAAGGCGGCACCTCTAGTGACTGAAAGTCATTAAGAGTGTATTTTCCAACAGTGACTTATAATTTATGCATTCTTCGAAAAAAAAAACCAAAAAAAGGTTTTCAATTAAGAACAATTATTTTTATTGCACATCTGGAGGTTGTGTTCTTTTTCGACATACGAAGCGTATCTAAAGTGAGGACTAAATTACCTTTGTAACGAATTGAGTTTCTTTTGAAAAAAAATTGATGTGCAACTCTTTTTTTGCATTGATACGAGTAGATAAATGTTTCATATTGTATAAATCTGACTGTACATGGAATTGAGTTCCAGGACCTTAATGACTGCCTCGATGAACTCCTCGACGAAAGCTACCAGCTATGTCCAGAATATGATGTAACAATCGTCCTTGGCGATTTTAATGCCAAGACTTTTTTTTTTAAATAAATTGGGGGTCTTTAGTAATCCAGTGGGGAACTGCAGCCCTGTGGCAGGACATAATGTTGCTATAGCCAGCACATGGCTTGCATGCCTTGATATCCATAAAGAGACCTGGCTGACTTCTGATGAACAAACCCTAAGCCAAATTCATTATATTGCGATCGATGCAAGTTTTAAAAAAAAACTTAACACTTACATAAATGGGTATGACTACACTTAAAGTGCCTGTGCACGTGTTAAGTTTTTTTTTTTTGTAGCCCTTAAAATGTTCGTACACAGCGCGGACGAAGGAAATTTAGGGAGGAAGAAAAGACAGGTACCGATGTACATTGTTTTTAAATGTTCATAAGCTATAACGACCAGGAAACACAGAGATCGGCAGGGTATTCCATAAGCGAGTTGTACGGCTTAAGAAAGAATCACCATATTTTAGAGTACGTCCGAAAATCGTCTTGAGGGTGTACTGATGAGCATTCATAGCGAGACGGGTGTTGCGGTTGAAAGTTTGAATGGGCGGAATGCTACTGGCGATTTCAATGGAGCACTGGTGGCAGGAGACATTAGGTCGGTGTTCGACGGTGTCAATTGATTGACTGATATTGGCATCACCAATGATTTTTATCGCACGGTTTTGAATCCTATCTAGCAGGTGCAGAGATGTTTTAAGAGCACCTGACCAGATGTGGGCATTGTACTCCAATTTTGGGCGGATGAATGCGTTATATATTGTGGCCAGATCAGATTGGGTAAAATATTTCTTACATCGCTTGAGGAATTTTTGACGATATCGAATATGTGGTCATTCCAACGTAAGTTGTCACTGACACACATATCGAAAATGGAAAGTTTATCGGTTTCGACGATGCAAGTGCCATTCATGGATAATGGTTGGGTATTTGAATTTCGCTTTAATGACAGCAGACAGCATTGAGTTTTGGAAGCATTAAATTCCACTCGGTTCATAGTTCCCCAATTGGTTATGCTGTTAATATGGGAATTTAATTAGCTTAAAATGCGCTGCCGTTCCCGTTCTACAGCCGAAGAGCAGGGGCTCGTGTCCGGGAACGAATATGAAAAGCAGAGAGTACTGTTATCAGCAAAGGAATATATTGGATTTTAAGCAGCAGACAAGAGATCATTAATGAAAATTAAAAAGAGTGTCGGAGACAGAACGTAGCCCTGGGGCACACCAACATTCATTTTGTGAATATCAGACTTGAAACCATCCAAGACAACTTTCCGAAACGTAATTTCTAATCCACGGAAGAAGAGAGTCATCGATCCCAAAAGCACGCATTTTCGACAAAAGAGCCTGATGCCAAGCTCTGTCAAATGCCTTAGAAATATCAACTGCAACTATCTTGCTTTCGCCAGATTGATGTACGCTTTGGTTCCACTTTTCGGTCAGACATGCCAACAAATTACCAGTGGACCTGTTGCTACGAAAACCATATCGCCGGTCATTGAGAAGTTTTCGTGTTTCGAAATATTTCATTAGCTAACGGTTTATCAGCGTTTCCATGATCTTGGAAAGAACTGATGTAAGTGCAGTGGGTCTGTAGGAGAAGAGAGAAGAAGATTCGCCGTTTTTTAGGGACGGACTTGACAAATGCTGTTTTCCATCTGCTCGGAAAGAGTCCTAAAGAGTAGGATTGATGAAAAAGCTTACGCAGTGCTTTTGCCAGCGTGAAAAAAAACCTCTTCAGAAGAAGGGGAGATATATCATCTGGACCGGCGGATTTATGTATGTTGAGATCTTTAAGTACTCTTGCTACTACACGAGTGCGAAAGTGGATTCGTCCCAAAGCACAATCTGCGAGTGTTGAGCTAGCCGCAAAGTTTGCAGCAAGCAGATTGGCCCTGTCCAAAAAGCTGACAGCTGGAATGTCATTGTAAATGAGCGTTGAGATGGAGGATGAGGCAGAATTTATAATGTCCCGGTTTAAATCCGCGCCAGCAAAGAAACCCCTGGTTCGATGATGAGTGCAGACCGATAAATCTTAAAAATCGACGCATCTAGAGAACTATCCTGCAGAAAACAATAAGAGGAGCTCACGAGCTGTACGAGCAGAAAAGTGGAACATAAGCTCCTCAGAAGAAAAAAGAAAGAGCACGAGCAGCGCTCGATGGAGGTCTTGGAGAGGTGCTACCGGAAGAATGAAATTCAGAAGTTTTGCCAACAAATAAAATGAACAGGCGAAAGCTGTAAAGCCTCATAGTAGAACCATCGTCGGTGCTGACAATCTGGAGAGATTATTTCTGGATGAAAACAGGACAACCATTTAAAAACTCAAGCCTAACAAAGCTGCAGGACTCGATGGCTTAACTGCCAACCTGTTAGAGCATTGAATACGAAGCATGCATCAGTTCTTCGATGAAAGAATACCCGGAAAATGGAATCTTAGCATTGTTTGTTAGATCTTAAAGAAAGGAGATCACTTGTAGAGGAATAAGTCTTCCCAACATCGCATATAAAATCCAGCCTGCCGTATTATGGAGACGTCTAAAACCCTTCGTCAAGAGACTACCCGGGTCCTGTTAGTGTGGTTTTAGACCAGGCAAGTCCACCATAGATCAAATGTTCAATTACGGCAGATTTTAAAAGAAACCGCTCCATAAACCACAATGAACAGTGGAAATATCGTATAATCATCAAGCAAGAAGTGGAGGCAATATCGAGCTAGTGACAACCGCCGAAAATAATCTGTAGTATGGCGGTATGGTGAAGATCGCTCCAAAGGAACCTGGGGCAGGCGAGATATAGACAAGGGGATCGACATCACCGCTCACACCTAACATGTCATAGTATTGTATGTAGAAGCTCTTCCAGCAACTTAAGAAAGGGCGAAAATAGCAAGATTGAAAGTTAATGATAAAAACACGAAATTCATGTTGTCGACAAATAATCATTCGATTCAACATAAGAGACAAAACGTCACTGCAGTAATTTACACTAAAGTTTACACTAGCTAAATCTACTTCGAAAAAGTCTGTAAACGATTAATTAGAGTAGTAAACTGAAACTGACAGCAAAAGCGTAGAGTAATCGAAAATTATAATCGAAAAATGGGTCAAGAAAATTGGCGGCTAATATTCAACTTAAATGTAAGCAATTTCCGTTTACATGCTGACATGCATGTCAGTCACAACACTGCACTACACACGAATATTAGTTTTTTGTTTAGAAACACGAATACGAGTGCATGACAAAGGTAAAAATAACTGGTTGACTACGTGGTAATACATTGAACGACAGTTTGCTTGAACGTCAAACTGATTGCTTTCATGAACCAGACAAGTTCGGGTTCAAGGCCAATTTATATTTTTCTTTTTGTTGGAGTAACTTTGGAATTTGGTATAAAGATTATCATAATTGTTATTTGGAGTATTTTTTTGACCGAATTTGCTATTATTGGTTCAACAGTTCGTCACATGTAGAATCATTATGAAGATTTAGGTCAAACCATGGAAATATTTCAATATTTTTAGCAAGTTCATATAAGACTAACGATAATATTAACTGCCAAACTGAGTTATTGTGCTGCTTGTACTTTTATATATTTATAATCAGAAGAGTCTTGGGGGATCCTTATCAGTTGTTCAGGCCATAACCCTGTTTTCAGTTAATAAATAATTTGGTTGTTCCTGGCTCAAGTGGTAGTGTATTGACTTCTGTTTCCAGTGCACTATGTGCCCAAGAGCAAACGAAAAAGTAAATGCGATACAGGCTTCAACAAAGCCTTTGGTTGAATCGCACACAAGTGTATTCTTTTCCAACGCAATGCACTTGGTTTTCAGCCTTGGTTGACCTTTTGGTCCATTTGGTCCATTCATTTTCAGTTTGGTTATCTTTCTTTTTTCTTTCCAAACTTTACAAAATGATCTTAATAGGTTCTCAATATTGTGGAACAAAACCTTAGTCGAGCTCAAAATACAGAAATGCCAAGCCATCTCATACTCTCAAAAGCGTTTACCATTTCCCAACCGAGCCTACTATATATCAACTTAAGCCACATCAAAACGTGACTTGGGCGTTATTTGAGATACAGGACTCAATTTAAACACCCATATTGATTCCATAAATAAGAAAGCCAACTTTGTGTTCGGCTTTGTTAAACGGTGGTCTAAAGAATTCTCTGATCGTCATAACATTTCTATACATCACCTCTATTAGACCACTTCTCGAGTGTGCTAGCCAGGTACGGCTCATTACTATGAAGACCCTAATCTGTCCAACGCTCCTATGGATAGACTGACTCAAGCTGTTTCTTTGGAAAAAAAGTCGCAAATCCGGCGACATTCTTTTTATGTACCAGCTTTCACCTGGCAACATCGACTGTCCCACATTGCTGCCGCAGCTTTTGTTTAATACTAACCCACGAAATTTAGGTTTGTCTCTCTTTTTTGACTTAATAATCACCGAACGACATACGGATTTAATGAGCCATTGTGTACGTTATGTGAGGCTAATAGAATGTATCATGCTTTCGATTTTCATTGCAGCAGAAATACCACAAGAAACGCACTCAACAATCACTTCTCCCGACCATGAACTTTTCTGTCAGTTAGCTTTAGTTTAGGTTCAGTTACATACTCGTATATTTAATTTAATAAAGTCACGCGGGTTAACCAGGGCCTGTTAAAATTGCCATCGTTCCTATATTCTGATGGATCGTTCGTTTTGTACTTATTGAAAGAAATATTGAGAACAAGATACGATTAATACCAAAGCAGGTTTGGTGACTGCAATGCATGGTTAAGAATAGCCAAGGAACAACTGTGATATAAGTCACTATACTCATACTTGACAAACAAAAAAAAAAAAGAATTACAACCCCTACACATTGAACCTTCAAAACCAGCGAAACAGTTTATAACTAGGCTTTTGTGTCAAAAAAAAAGTATCTCCAGACTAATTCACTATAGGCATGTACAGTGAGAAGCAAAACTGTCCGGATGTTATGCATCTCCATGGTTTTGTTATCAAAATGAGTAAGCCAATAGCAATTTGAAAAACATTTTAAGTTTATTTACTTAATTAAATATATTTTTCAAAATTCCGTTCAATTCTTAAAAGAAAAGTTAACAAAAAACAAATCATTCTCTATTCGGACACATTAATAATGCACATTAGCAATTTTTTTAGATATGGTTGTCTAATCGCCATTCATTTATAAAAACTAATATTTTGTCCAAAGTCCTCTATCTTTTAACATACTCTTAATTCGTTTAGGCATACTTTCCACCAATTCTTCTATTATTTCGTGTTCAATATTCTGCCACTCTCTTTGTTCTCTTTCCCAAAGTTCATCGACGGTTTTCGGTGAATTTTTATATGCACCAACCTCCTTTTAATGATTGCCCACAAATTTTCAATTGGATTAGGATCCGGGCTCTGTGCAGGCCATTGGGTTATGTGAAAATTTTGAGTTTGGAGCCAATATTGAACGATTTTTGCTGTATGCTTCGGACCTCAGTCTTTCTGGAACACGATTTCTTCAGTTGGATACGTGCACTCATCAGAACGTCTCTTGTGTTTTAACGTAAACCACCTGTCATGTAGACCTTATGTTTACGGGATGCCCACACATCCATAGAGAGCAAGGATACGCCTTGCCATCGCTCTCCGTCAATTCTTTGATACCAATTCGGAACTGTGTTGGAGGTACAAGTTCCACCCTTGGTATGAGTCGAGGTCGACCTAAAACTTCTTACTGTTCTTAGGGCACCCAGTACATATTTGCAACTCTATAATGGGTCGGACCCTTTCCCGCGATTTGGGTTTAAATCACAGCCACCGTGACGCTCCCACAAGGGGGCCTACCTCAACAAGTCAGGCCCGGACCGAAATCCGGGGGGCGCCTGACTCCCATGGTACTGTGATTTAAGTCCTGGTAGGGACTACCGGTGGTCCAGCCGCCGACAAGACCTATGACCGGCAACTTGTAACTGGTCAAATCGCAGCAACCAGAGGCGTTATCTGAAGATATTTACGATAAGACCAGTAATATGCTCTGCCCCCGCTTTTTACTAGACAACGTCATTGATGTGCGAAGCCTTGATATTGGGCGGGGGCCCACGTGCACTCATCAACAAGATCGGGTTTGGTTTGCAGGATGTTTGAGTAATCTTCCTTTTTCATAATCCCTTGGATTCTTACCAATGGACCGACGCGCCACCAATTAAAACAGCCCCAAACTTAAGACTTGAACTTTTTACTATTTTTTATAACGGAATTTTGAAAAATATATTTAATTAAGTAAATAAACTTAAAACGTTTTTCAAATTGCTATTGGCTTACTCATTTTGATAACAAAACAATGGAGATGCGGACAGTTTTGCTTCTCACTGTATATCCTGTTCCTGGAGTTCTGGATAGAGTCCTAGGTTTCCAAAACGACGAAGTAACCTGGCGCTATCTATGTACTTTAAACCCCAATCAAACAGATCACATTTTATCCAATGCAAGGTACGCATCAAATTTTCTCCAATTTTAGCGCCTGCCAAAATCTTAGCTCGACTGTCCACCGAAAGCAAGCTACCATTATCTCAGATAAAGAAAACTCAATGTTGGACGCTAACTATTAATCAATCAATAAAATCACGTTTACTAACTTCTAACAGATGTCATACTTGTATTCCAGATTGTCATCTTCAGTGACAAGTCACATTTTAGCTTTGTTAATAAGCAAAAGCCGGAGCTGTTCCAACAGTAGCCATATACGAAGAAATCTAATGTTTGGTGTGGTTTTCATGCCGGGGGTGTCATTAGGCCGTATTTCTTTCGAGATCAATACAACAATCAATAGAGGGAGACCGCTATCGGCCCACATTAACTATTTTTTATTTTGGGATAAATTGAAACTAGATGGAATGCTTGGAAGATGTGGTTTCGATAGAACTGTGCCACTTACCACACAATAAGTTGTACAATCGGCTCGAAGATATCGAACCATTATCCGGAAGAAAAGATATATTTATAAGCCAGAATAAAAGCTCAACTATCGAAAAGCTAGCCAACAACAAAGCCATTCAATCAAACCGTTTGCCGAAGCTGCTTTTGTCCGATTTAGATAGAGTACATACGCATCAGTACATCAGTCTGTCCATATGATCCTTGTTCGAAACCTATAATACTCTTTTCTAAGAATTACTATTATATCATTGTATGAAGTTGTATAGGTATAAGTTCAAGTTCAACGGCCTCTGTGAAGGTCTCAAAACTCCTGGTAACATATTAATCGATACGTACGTTTATGAATAGCGCTGTAGTTTTTTGTTCTTTTTTGCTTCGACAAATCCGCAAATACGGTCATCGTATATGTACAAGTATATAGAATACTGGATCTGAGAAGCCATTAGATAGGATAAATTTCCTACCGCATACTTTCTATAAAATGCAATAATACCACCAAGTCTAAGGAATGTACTAAATATTGGAATATTGCGGTAACCATCGGGTACTGTTCGATGTCCATTCGGACTCGACTTGCTAAACTTATATCTATGTATATACCAGCGGACAAAAATAGCAGCACTATTAACGGGACAGCGAATGAATTCCCCAGATGGAATCAACGGTGAAGTAAAATCCCGGAATAAAACAAACAAGACCTTATCCGGGCTACTCCAACATATTGGGGCGCAGGCCGGAAAGGATTTCTGAGACTAAGTCAGGGTCTTGGAAAAGAGGTGGTGGCGGATGAGCCTTTAATGGACTAACAGCAGCGTTCACATTCCCGAACGGTTTAACGATCCCTCAGCCTAATGATGTCTATAATGGAACAGGCCCTTCAGGGTAACTGGCGAACAAAGCAAGGGCAGCGAACTTCGTATCTGCACGTGAAATGTTAGGCACCTTAATAGGCCTCGTATATGGACGGATCTACTGTTGACAACTCCCTGTCTATTAAGGTACCTAACATTCCACGTGCAGATCCGAAGGTCGTTGTCCTTGTTTCGTTTGCGGGGGTTGTCAGCTGAACAACTAGCAGAGGCCCTGGACTGCAGCAAAGCAGATATTACCGCCATCCAAGAAATGGGATGGGATAAGCCGGACAAAAACAGGATGAAAACCTGCTACATTTACTTTGTTATCGATGGCAAAAGCAGTGGCTCTGCGGATTTGTTATTAGAGGCAGACTTAGCCAAGAAGTCTTTGGTTTCCGGCATGTTAACGAGCGCCTCATAACAATCCGTATTAAGGCTTAACGTTCCCATAGAGGAGAGAGAGAGCAGGAGCAAAACTAAAGATAAGGCAACTTTGTTAGTACTGTCGGAAAGTATAGCCTGTACGACACCACCCCCGATAATGGATTCAGGCTAATCGACTTTGCGGTGGATAGAAACATTGTCGTAGCTAACACGCAATTCCCGCACCTCGATATTCTTAATTAGACTTGGGATCTCTTGATCAATCAACCACCAGCAAGATTGGACACATTGCGATCGACGTAGGAATATCCCAACGTTCCAACGGCCGACTTCGACCTCGCCCATTACCTGGTTGTATCCAAGGTACATTTGCGAATATCCCCACCATCGCAAAGGCAGGCTAATACTATGAGGAAGTTTGACGTCAGACGACCACAATCGCAAGATATCATCAAATCCTGTTTTGATTGAGTCTCTCCTGATTTGACGCCGAGTGCCGGCAACTATGTATATGCAGCTAACCAAGAGGCATACAAAGCGGTGCTGCATATAAGGACGAAACCTGGTTACGAGCTATACAAGCATAAGAGAAGAGACGAATACCTGTTTCTCAGGAGGATGGGAAGCGCGCGCTCGAGGAAATTGTGAGATGCTACTCCAGGAATGAGATTCGGAAGTTTTACCAAAAGGTAAAAAAAGTCATGACAAGGATACAAACCCTGAACCGAAGAGTGTAGAGACGAACAAGGGTACATCATAGTACTCGTAGAATCGCAGTCGATGAGGAGAATTAGGAAAGAGCATTTGTGTAGACTGTACAACGGGGATGACGAACCAAATAATGCTGTCAGGCAGAATGAACCTTTCTACCTGAGAGATGTAGATCAACAGTTCAGTCCACCCGACCTGGATGAAGTGAAGATAGCCAAATCTAAACTTAAGTCCAACAAAGCTGCTGAAGCTCTTCAAAGCGGCAGACGATGACTTAGTAAGGAGCATGCACCATCTCATCTCTAAAATATGATCGGATGAAAGTATGCCCGATGAATGGAACCCATCCTCAAGAAAGGAGATCCTCTGAAATACGCCAACTACAGAGGCATCAGTCTTTTTAACATCGCTTACAAGATCCTATCTGCCCTATTGTGTGAAAGCCTGAAGCCGTTCATCAATAGCCGGATTGGCCCATATCGGTGTGGCTTTAGGCTAGGAATGTCCACCATCGACCAAATATTCACACTACTGCAGATCTTGGGAAAAATCCATCACCTATTCATCGATTTTAAGGCCACGTATGACAGCATCTATAGAGACGAGCTATACAGCTCGTGTGTCTAGTTTTGGCATCCCTGCCAAACTCGTCCGTTTTTACAGGATGACGATGGGGAATGCACGCTGCTTTATCCAGGTCGGCAAAGAACTCACCCAGATCTTTGATATCAAAAAAGGATTCAGCAAGGCGACGCGCTGCCATGCAATTTCTTTAACGTCATTCTTGAAAGAATAGTGCAAAACACAGCGTCAGCACCAGAGAGACAGTCTCAAAAGTTCGTCCAATTACTCGCATATGCTGATCATATTGACATAATAGGAAGAAAGTAGCGTGAAGTGACTGGCGCTTTCGCGTGTATTGAGACGAAAGCGTCGAATATTTGTTCAACGCTCAATAAGGGCAAGACCAAGTATATGCTGTTAACCAGAAACGACATCCAACACCGACATGAGGATGCGCCTCTAAGCTTTGCTGAATATACGAGTACATAGGCAAGAAAAAGGAATATTTGAAAATACAAAATAGGCTGTTCATCCGTCCATCCTAAATCCAATCGACAGTTGATAAAGAGGTGCAAAAACATTGTCTGTTATCAAAAGTTCTTTTGTGTGGGAGATCCTAGGCAACAGAATGTCTTAATTGGCAAAAAAAACTGGACTACATTAGAACGGTGCAAAGAAGAAAACGAAGAGTTAAGATAAAACCAGTACTGTACTCGTAAAACCTTAAACCGAGACAAGGGGAGCATTCCTCGTCACCCAGGATAATGTGAGAACCGTCGAATGGTATAGTTAAATCAATCCGGGTAGTTTTGTGCGGGATAAGTCGGCCTACGACGCAATTTAAAGCCCGTTTGCTTCTGGAAAAGCTTCTCAACGTTAGATTCCCTCATCTACATATCTATGAGTATTTGGAGAAGCATTCAACACAGCTCCATTTATATTGACAGCGATAAGTCCTCAGAAAGTACCGGTGACGCATAAACATGTTAGTCATGTTTAATGGCATGAAAACGAAAGTAAAAGTTCAGCGGGAGTAATCGAACAATTCGAAATCATTATGGAAGTATACTTGAGTAGAGTTAAAATAGTCTGACTTTTCACTATAATGCTAGACTTTCTAATGAAGTAGCACATCGAAGAACGCCTTTTTTTTTCACCAACGCTGTCATACGTAAGAACATGAAAGCCCTTTAAACAACAACTAAGGTTTAGGTTAGTTAACGAAACAGTTGTACTACGTGTTATAATTTATGTATTTTAAAAAAAGTGCAAGTGGAAAATCTCCAGGCCAATAAAGTTATCGAGAAGCAAGTTTAGTGACACAATCAAAAAACTGTAGGTCTCACCGATGATGTATGATAGTTCGAAATACGAGTAGTATTGCCTGAAAAATGGTGTTGAAATCCCCAAACATAGAAATCCTTAAAAGCGGGACAATAGCAGTTCAAATGGAAGAATTTGCGGATCAATTCGCAAACCAAGTACCAAACATTATGCATATGTGCAATACTAAAACACAAACTTTAAGCCACGAGAACTTGCAAATACAAGAGAGTATATACGTCAAAGAAGCTAGCGAGGAAGAGATATTTAAAATCCTAAGCAAAATAAACATCAATAAAGGACCTGGAGCAGATAACATTCGACCAGTTGATCTCAAAATGAAACCATAATTAATCGCGGCCTGATACAAGGTTGTATGCCAAAACTCATGAAAATATCTATTATTCGTCCCTATTTATAAAGGTGTCATCAAAAGCAAAGTCGAAAATTATAGACCAACCGCAACCATGTCAGTCGTAGAAAAGTGTTTGGAAGCAATAGTCGTCAAACGCCTTAATACATTTATTAGCAAACACCAAATTTTACACCCAAATCAATCTTTAATCGGAACCATCACGTTCTTGTGCTATTCATCGACTTCCCTAAAGCCTTCGATACTTGCAATCGGGAAAAGCTTTTAGAAACCTTTAATAGAATTGGTGTAAGAGGATACTTATCAAACTGGCTCAAAAACTACTTAACTGATAGAACAATTAAAGTAAAGATATCAACAACCTTGAGTCAGGAAAAATCTAGTGTATATGGAGTTCCACAAGGTTCCAAACTGGGCCCCATTTTATTCATTTTATATACAAATGAACTTTTAAGGTTAATTAAATACAATACAGCCTACGCATATGCAGACGATATAGCCATCATAGTAAAACACAAACAACTAAACTCAGCAATAGAAATACTTCAAGAGTAATTTGATGATGTATCTAAGTGGTGTCATGATCATGGGCAGCTACCAAAACAAAAGTGATGCATATACGCCATCTATTTAAGCGAGAAGATATATTAAATATACATATATCAGCGAAACGACCAGTGTCTATTGTCAGCCAACAACAAGCCAATCGAAATTGTCAAAAAGGTAAAGCATCTTGGAGTCACAATAGACGAACATTTTCTTTGGCGTGGACATATAAACACTTTACGTCTTCAACTCAAAAGTGTTTGCCTTGGTTTATCTAACTTCAATGTTCTTAAATAAGTATACTACTCGTTAGCAGAATCACGCATCCGATATGGGATCCTGGCATGGGGTAACGCCTCAAAAACACATCTAGACAAGATACTGAACCTACAACATCGTCTAATTAAACCTGTTAAACGTAATAATGTCGACCTTAAAGTTCTAGATATAAACGCAATTTATCGCAGGACTGCATTACAACATTATATGGATGAACAAAGATTCCTACAGCTAATAAGACATAACCAAAACACCAGAAGAAGAGCACTTGAGATATTCGAAATCCCGACAACGTTTAACGTGTACGGGAACAGAGAACTCAGATTTATTATCCCGACGATACCACAAAATTTAAAAAAATATTCGGAACTTCAAGAAAATAAAAAAAGAAATTAAAAAAATATCTGCTAGAATTGTTCTCTGTGAGATAGTAAAAATAATAATTAACTACTACTATAATTGTGCATTAAAGTTTTAAACTAAATTTTTTGTTTATTGTATATGGTAAACTAAATATGTCAAACATTGTTAAAACATAGATATTAACTGACCCTTTTTAATCACTTGTAAACTTAAATAATACTACGGTTTGTAACCGCCTACAGATAAACACTTTGCATTGTGGGTAAACTATTGTAAATTAAAAGTATTGTAAAAATAAAATACACATTTTCATTTATTCATTCAGATATATCAATGAAATATGTAACATTATATTATACATGTACAGTATTGTGCAAAACCTAAGCAACCATCTGGAATCAGCATTTCATAGTAAATTTTTTCAACTTTCTACCCCACGAAATGAAAAGAAATGGATATGCAATGATGTGTAATAAGTAGAGTGCATTTTGAAATTCACAACTTTTTATAAAAGTAATAATACTTTCGATTAAAAAAAAAACGCTAAAACCAACAGAGTAGCCAAGTTCAGCTGTGCAAAACCTAAGCAACATTGTAACCCACTGTAAAAACAAATAGCTATCAGTACTTTTCCAGTCAGGTTACACATGAAATGTTGCAAGCTTTTTGTCTTTGATCTTGAGTGATTGTCTTTGATCAGTTTTTTTTTAAGTCAGTCACATAATTGATATTTTTTTACTAATGTCGCGACAAAGTTACTCTTCTTCTCTTAAACTAAAGATTATTGATGAATTTAAGTCTGGAGATACTCAGGCAACATTAGCTAAACGGTATAACATTAATAAATCGATTATTTCACGTTTAATAAAAAAACATAATGCAACAGGAGTCGTTGAAAGTCAAAATGTCGGTGGTAAGCCGCGTAAGGCAATATGTCGAACGGATAGAAACATTTGTCATAAGTTCGAATGAAGTCGTAAAATTACTTGATTTAAACATTGATGCTAGCACGGTGCGAAGACGTGCAATTAAAAATAATCTTCGAAGTAACAGGCCGTGCAAAAAACCGATGCTCACAAAAAGACATTTAAGGAACAGGTAGTGCAATTAAATTCTTTAAACATAATTCAACCTGAAATCTTTTTTCATATTAGGCTAAATTTTGCAAGAAAATACCAACACTGGTGTCCTGAAAAATGGAAAACAGTTCTTTTCAGCGGCGAGTCAAAATTTAATTTAATTCGTGCGGTTTTTTTTTCAAAATTTGAACGTTTATTTAAGAAAAACATGTACAATATCATTATTCAAAGTATTGCCCATCTGAAGCTATGACTTTTTCCCATCTTTCTGGCAATTTCTGGATCCCATCCCAAAAGAACTGCGCCGGCTTGGCACCCAAGAATGAATCAAGTCAATTTTTAATATTCTGCTCTGATGTGAACAGTATTTCAGTGAGGGCATTCTGCATCGACCGGAACAAATGGAAGTCAGAAGGAGCAAAGTCTGGGCTATAAGGCGGGTGGGGTAAGACTTCCCATTCACTGTTTTCCAAATAGTTCTTAACCGGAATAGCAACGTGGGGCCGAGCGTTGTCATGATGGAAAATTATTGCCTCGTGTCTGGTCGCATATTCCGGGTGTTTTTCGGCCACTGCTCTCTTTAAACGGATTAATTGTGTTCGGTAGCGTTGTCCCAGTTTTAGCAGCTCATAATACAGCACACCCATCTGATACCACCAAATACAGAGCATTATCTTCGCGCCATGGATATTCGGCTTTGCCGTTGATTTGGCTGGTTGGCCGGGTTTTACATATGATTTTTTGCGCATGGAGTTGTCGTAATGGATCCATTTTTCATCACCAGTAACAATCCGATGCAAAAATGACTTCCTTTTGTGGTGTTCCAGCAGCATTTCGGACATGCAAAACCGCCTTTCGGCGTCTCTCGGCTTGAGTTTATGTGGAACCCAATTTCCTTGCTTTTGAATATATCCAGCTGCTTTTAAACGTTTTGAAATGGCTGCTTGAGTGACACCCAAAGATTCTGCGAGCTCTTCTTGTGTCAGGACGTTCATCGTCTTCCAAGCCAAAATCACCACTTTTAAGTCGTGCAAACCACTTTTGACACGTTCGCTCAGCTAGCGCATATCCACCATAAACTTAAACCAAAATACGATGACTTTCGGTAGCAGTTTTCTTCATATTAAAGTAATGAAGAAGAACTCCCCGCAAAAACACTTTTTCAGGCACAAAGTTCGACATATTTGGGTGAAAAAAAATTATTGTTGTTTACTCTTCAAATGAATGACTATACTGAAATGACGTACAATGACAGTAGTTTTCCAACGCATGTGGAATAATACAAGTTACGCCATCTCTTAGCAAACCACACCAGTTAAGTTATAGACCCAATAATTCTGACGGGATATGTCATGTGAGACGTCGCAAAGGGCAGCGACACAATCCTAGATTCTGCACATCCACTGTAAAGCATAGTGGGGGTAGTGTGATGGTGTGGACCTGTTTTTCGAAAGGAGGTGTAGGTCCATTCTACGAAATAGACGGAATCATGGACCGATTCAAATATAAATCCATTCTAGAATCGGTAATGCTACCACATTCGGAGTGGGAAACGCCACTTCGTTGGGTGTTTCGACAGGATAACGATCCGAAACACACATCGAAGTTGGTAAAGGGGTGGTTGGTAGATAATGGGATTCAACTCCTTGATTGGTCGCCCAATCACCCGACTTGAATCCCATCGAAAACCTATTTGGTATCCTTAAAAGCCGTGTCGCTGGACAACACTTTTCCAAAAGGTCTCACCTATTCAATGCTTTGAAAG
This sequence comes from Volucella zonaria, assembly GCA_963966105.1. Lineage (NCBI taxonomy): Eukaryota > Metazoa > Arthropoda > Insecta > Diptera > Syrphidae > Volucella > Volucella zonaria. The sequence continues at coordinate 77,051,046 of OZ014530.1, read as the reverse complement.
TTGAGTGTTAAGTTAATTACCTTTATGCCTCGTCGTTGCGCCTCTGTTATTTAAAATAAAGGATATTACACAAAATATTAAAAGAATTGCTTAGATTTTGCACAGCTCAATTTGGCTACTTTGTTGGTTTTTGCGTTTTTTTTTGGAAATCTGAAGTATTATTACCTTTATAAAAAGTTGTGAATTTCAAAATGCACTCTACTTATTACACATCATTGCATATCCATTTCTTTTTATTTGGTGGGGTAGAAAGTTGAAAAGATTTACTATGAAATGCTGACTCCAGATGGTTGCTTAGGTTTTGCACAGTACTGTACTTGTATCGTTACATACTTTACAACAAGTAAAGTAAACATCACTCTATTTAAAACTCCAGTAATACGAGTACATATTTTACTTGTAATTAATTCTTGAAATAAATACGAAGCAATAAAAATGTCGTATTTTTCCTTAATCTCAGATGACTGTAACTCTATAAATGCGTTTAAAAAAAAAAGTTAAACAAAAGATAGATAAGAAAATATCGATCCACACAAACTCATTGGAAGGTGTGTTGTTTGATTGGAATTTTCCATTCCATCGAAAGGGAAAATACCTTTCGAAGCGATGACAAAGGTAGATACAAGTAGATCATGTTGTTTTTAAATGAGTACACTTAAAAGACATTTGTCTCCTTAGTCATGTGTATTGTCGCACAAATTAGTTGCAAACAGGAAACCGTGATTTACAGTGGATTCTGATGAAATTATTGTAACACATAGTTCATTGCCGGAAAAAGGAACATTCAACATATTTGTTTAAGTACTGCCGCAGCGTCATACAAAATTTAGAATTGTGGCGCCGAATTTCACCAGGACAAAAGAGAATGGTTTTTTCATGGTAAGAAGAAAAAATTATGAAGGAAGTATCGGGTTTCATTAAGATAAAAATTATAATTGAAAAGTATAATTATAAGTATGTACATAAAAGAGAGTTGTTTAGGTAAGGAAATGCCGTAATTCGTGTATCAGGTTGTCACTATAAGTATTGTGCAATTTTTGCATGTCTATTAAATATCAATTAATTTGCACTAAATGCAAAAATTTAATCGTCAATATAATTTCCTTAATTAGACAACACTTCTACCCACCTCTCCGGCAACATCTTTAGGCCGTCAATAAAAAAAAAAATTGTGCGGCTTTGACGAAAAAAAGTACCTCAAGAGCCTCTTGGACATTATCCCCAGATCAAAAATTGTTTCTATCAAGGACGTTTTGCAGATTTCGGAACAAGTGGAATGCAACATTTTTTCCCAAACCGAACTCCAGTAACTGTGCGCAGGTCGACCTGGCCGCTTTTGCTCTAGTGCCGGCTTTAATCTGCACAGCTGTTGACATAAGACTTCTGTGGTGATAGTCTGGTTCCAAGGCAACAGCTTAAAATAGATTATTCCCTCAGCATCTCATCATACAGACAGGAACAGCTTGACCGGGATGTTGTGCTGGTCTGTTTCCTGGACTAAGCCATTGGTGGCGACGTTTAGTGTCGCTCTTGATTGTGGCGCAACAGAAGCACAGTGCAAGGTTCGATTCTTTGCTGAAGATTATTTTGCGATTTTTCCAAATTTATGACTTTTAGGGATCGATGAATGGTCATATTGCTTACGTTGAGTTCTCTTACCGTAACAGTTGGATTTCTTTCGACGGTGGATTTCAGAAACTCATCGTCTAGCTCTTAGGGGCCAAGAAGGGTTGTCTGAAAAGTTTCCGTAAAGATAGCGGCACACGTCAATAAAAGCTAGTGAATGCTAGTTGTGCATCTTTTGACAGTTACTTACCGAAGTTTCAGTCATTTTGGACGCACTGTTTTTAGTTGACAGTCGTTTGAGTGAGTCGATGTGAGTGTTTTTTGTGAAAATGGAAAAGATTTAGTATCGAGCTGTTATTAAATTCTTGTTTTTGAAAGGCAATAAGCCTACGCAAATCAAAAATGACCATCATTTACCACAGCGAAATTTTGGGCAGTTGAATTTAAACGTGGCCGTAAGAGCTTGGGAGATGATGAACGTTCGTGACGTCCAAAAACTGCAACCACTGACGATAACATTGCTAAAGTTCACCAAATGGTGTTAGACGACCGCCGAATTAAAGTGAGAGAAATAGTAGAGGTTATGAAAATGTCCAAAGAACGTGTTTGTTACATATTAAATCAATATTTAGGCATGAGAAAGCTGTCCGCGCTTTGGGTGCCGCATTTGCTTACGTTAGACCAAAAACGTGTTCGAATGAACATTTCCAACGATTTGTTGGCGCAGTTAAGGCGCAATAAATCCGAGTTTTAGCGCCGATTAATTACTGTAGATGAAACTTGAATACACCATTATACACCCGAAACAAAAATTCAGTCAAAACAGTGGACTGCAAAGGGCGAGCCGGCTCTAAAAAAAACAAAAAATGTTTTTTTGGCTGGGAAAGTGATGGCGACTGGTTTTTGGGATAGTAAAGGAGTTATCTTAATCGATTATCTTCAAAACGGAAAAACCATTACAGGAGCATACTACGCATCATTACTTGCCAAGCTGAAAACAGAAATTGCGGAAAAACGGCCACATTTGCAGAAAAAGAAAATCCTGTCTCACACCTCAGCGGTTGCCATGGCGAAAATCCATGAATTACGGTTTGAACTGCTTGACCATCCGACTTATTCAAGTGATCTAGCCCCAAGCGACTTCTTTTTGTTCCTTCATCTAAAAACTGCGCTCGGAGGACAGCGAATTTCGTCAAATGAAGGCAATCACCTTCGTGAACAATTATTTTGCAGAGAGAAGCGCCAAGTACTATTTGGACGGGTTAGAGAGATCGCTGGGAGAAGTGTGTAGAGTTACAATTAGACTATGTAAAAAAATAAAAAAAAATTTTAGAAAAAACGTCTTGTATCATTCTTTTTAGACAACCTTCGTATTTGAACAACGTTCACCCTTTAGTTCAAAATTACCATTTCTAAACTTTGCAACCCTCCCTATACACATTTTAGTTTTCTCTAGTGGCTTGACTTCCATTTCGCTTTTTCCGGAACAAAAAGAATGAAATATGCCGAATTTGTTCCTCGATACATTCATTTCAAAATTCAGTTAAAAATGCTTACAACGATGCTAACACAACGAAATTTGTAGACTGCATGATCAAGATATCTCAATTACTAAGTTCAATAACGGTTTCAGCACTAAATTCGTTTTGTGCATTTTATGGCAATTGAAAAATAACCCACGAAAAAACGCGCAATATAAGTTTAGCTCAAGTTTGTATCAACAACTCAATGTTTCGTTTGGTTAACAATCTGCATCAGGCGATGAACATATGTGCATTTAGGTCACATATTTCGAATTAATTAACCTTTTCGAAATGTATTTAAAAGTCAACAAATTCATCCATGTTGATCCTGTTTTGATTGCTGTAAGATACTCGACCGACGATTTGATGTTTTTTACTTGCAACAATGGTAGCACCAAGCCATTGGTACTACGAAATGAGAACATATTTGGTGTAGCGCAGTCATACTTTATAAAGCATCATTTCCAAAAGTGGAGACGGCACATCACATTCAAATTACTGCGGATTAAAATGTATGCGGTCCCCTTGTTTAAAGGGACTTTATCCGAAGACCGAACAATTACCCATCAACCAGCTCGAGCATATCACAATTGACCTAAGACACACATCGTCAAAAACATTAGAAATTCTGCCTCATTCTCCATCCCAACGCTCATTTACAATGACATTCCAGCTGTCAGCTCTTTGGACAAGACCAATCTGCTTGCTGCGCACTTTGCGGCTAGCTCAACACTCCCAGATTGTGCTTTGTCCACGCTTCCACTTGAGCGCGTAGAATCTACAATGGGACGAATCCACTTTCGCACTCGTGTAGTAGAGTATAGTACTTAAAGATCTTAATATACAGAACACATAGGTGTTCTGGCAAAACCACTGCGTAAGCTTTTTCATCAGTCCTAAAGAGCAGGACTCTTTCTGAGCAGATAAAAAACAGCATTTTTCAGCCCGTCCCTAAAAAAGGGGAATCTTCTTCTCTCTCCTCCTACAGACCCGCACTTACGTCCTTTCTTTCCACGGTCATGGAAACGCTGATAAACCGCCAGCTCATGAAATATCTCGAAACACGAAAACTTCTCAATGACCGGCAGTATGGTTTTCATGTCTCACCGAAAAGTGGAACCAAAGCGTCCATCAATCTGGCGAAAGCAAGATAGTTGCACTTGATATTTCTAAGGCACTTGACAGAGTTTGGCATCAGGCTCTTTTGTCGAAAATACGTGCTTTTGTGATCGATAACTCTCTTCTTCAATGGATTAGAAATTATCTTTCGGAACGTTGAATTCAAGTTGTCTTGAACGGTTTCAGGTCTGATACTCACAAAATAAATGCTGGTGTGCCCCAGGGCTCCGTTCTGTCTCCGACACTCTTTTTAATTTTCATTAACTATCTCTTGTCTGCTACTTCTAATCCAATATATTCTTTTGCTGATGACAGTACTCTCTGCTTTTCATATTCGTTCTCGGACTCACGCCCCTGCTCTTTGGCTGTAGAACGGGAACGTCAGCGTATGTTAAGCTCATTGAATTCTAATAGGAACATCCTAACCAATTGGGGAACTATCAACCGAGTGGAATTTAATGCTTTCAAAACTCAATGCCATCTGCTGTCATTAAAGCGAAATTTAAATACCCAGCCATTATCCATGAATGGCACTTGCATCGTCGAAATCGATAAACTTTCCATTCTTGGTATGTGTGTCAGTGACAACTTACGTTGGAATGACCACATATTCGATGTCGCCAAAATTGCTATTCATCCGCCCAAAACTAGAGTACAATGCCCACATCTGGTCAGGGGCCCCTAAAACATCTCTGCACCTGATAGATAGGATTCAAAACCGTGCGATGAAACTCATTGCTGATACTAATATCAGTCAATCAATTGACACCCTCGAACACCGACGTAATGCCTCCTGCCACCAGTGCTCCATTGAAATCGCCAGTAGCATTCCGCCCATTCAACCTTTCAACCGTAACACCCGTCTCGCTATGAATGCTCATCTGTATACCCTCAAGCCCATTTTCGGACGTACTCGCTTATGGAATGCCCTGCCGATCTCTGTGTTTCCTGGTCGTTATAACTTACAAACATTTAAAAACAATGTATATCGGTACCTGTCTTTTCTTCCTCCCTAAATTTCCTTCACCCGCGCTGTCTACGAACATTTTAAGGGTACAAAAACCCCTTGAGCGCGCGCTGATTATAAAAAAAAAAAAACAAAAAACGATTCGACAGTCAAAATCGGGCCACTACCATATTGCAACTAAAATGAATGTCAATATTGTCACAGCCTTTGTCATGTGAGTGTTTTTAACCATCCCAAAAAATTTATATCGGTCGCCAATATCAAGAACAAACAATGCTTGCCAGGAAGTTGTCAGAAGTGTTGCTTCGAATATGTTAGGTTTCGGTATATCGCAATAAAAAAATGTTTAGTTCGGTGAAGGATAAAAGTAGAGACTCACAACGATGCAAGCAGCCCTTGATTTGCATGCTCGAGCAAATAAGAAAGGAATGATACCCCCTTCTCTGAAGAAAGAAGAACGAGCTTAACCTTGACAGATAATATTCCAGAAAGATGTTTAAAAGTTTTAACAGAAGGTTAAGAAATGCTGATAAATTTGGGAGAATTTTATTTTGTCAAGGAACTATTCCATGGTATATATGTAATATGTTTCTCCTGGTGTAACGTGTTAGTTGCTTCTACAAAATTGAGTAACCCCTTCAGCCTAGTGCAAGCATCGGTGGAGGTGATATCACCGAGCATATTAATGCTTAGAAATACCAGTTAAGGCATTAGAAAACAATCTGTAGTTCTTTCTGATAAGAGGTAAACGGTCTGCCAGCAAACTAAAGAATCATGACGACTAAAACTTAGTTTACGAGAAACCGAACTGTTCTAGTAAATGGAATTCATAACTAAGATTAAGGTCCCCGACAAGTCCTCCATTGAGCCCTGTCTAGGACTTAGAACCCATCTTAGGGTGTTATCCTCCAAGAATAAGCCTGTCCTAAGCGCAATGAAGTCCGCTTCTTGCTTGCCAGCAGTCAGAGTTTCATATTGTTTCATCAGTTGACATGTTCGCAAGATAAGTGTCAAAGTACAGCTTCGCATCTGCATTCTATGATATCAATATTAGAAGAAGGGACTAAGTTAAGCAACGGATATGTCAAACGAACACTCGCTGTCAAGCAGAACGGTATGATCAACTTTGAACAGACACTCTTAATACACGTTCTTGCTTAGGTAAGAATAGGAACCCCCAGATTTTTAGCTGGATGAGAATGCAGAAACTGACGGTTTAGCTGTTGAATTATTTGAAGCAGGAGGAGAAAACTAGTCAACAAGCTCACTCAGGAACTCTTTGATCTCATTTTCATTGACAGGGAGTGGAGACGAAAATTTTATCATAAACTGCACATCTTCATCCACCTTGTTCAAATCAACTTTAAAGGGAAAACGTAACGAAGGAAGAGACCTCAGCTATATGAAATTAGAGATTCCTTGACTGAATACCCCAAAATCAAATGCTGTCCTCCCCAGATTATGAACGCTTCGGTTTTCTGCAAGTCAGCTTTGCTGCTGAGTAGTTGACAGTGTCAAGTTACGCAATGCATCTACCAAGTGACCGTGGCATGATTTTGAACATATGTACTTTGCAGTAACACCGTTATCCGGGTAGCACTCTAACCTTATCGCAATAAAACCAATTTAAACGTTATAATTCCCAAAGACTGTTAAAAGACAGAAAGAGCGTGGGTGCGCTGAGATATTCTTCAAATAGTCACTTAATGGAATTTGACACATTTGCCAAAACACGTATGCAACGCTGGTTGAGTGCACTAGCGATCAAAAAAAAAAAAAACGACTAACACATCTTTTCTTCGGTTGCAAAATGATTCAGACCTCAAGAACGGATTTCCGGAGCAGTCCAAAATCTTGTTAATGTTTCGGATACCGAGACCACCCATCGAAAAAAGAATCCGCGCCAGTTGTAGCAATTCATATTCAAAAATAATCACCGAAATCAATTGACTGCAAACTGCAGCAATGATCGGCAACAACCAGCCAAAAATATTCACTTAATTAAAATAACCATCGACACTATTAACCCCTCAGCATACTCAGAAGTCCCACACAAATAACCCACTCCATTCAATTTCTCTCAATCATTTCACAACTTTTTGTCACCACTGTCAAGGCCGGCAGCCAATTACGAAACCATATTCACACAAATAACCGCGCCGCATTCTTTTGGCAAACAAATCACCTAGCAGGGCCGTCGCCATGCTCTGTCACAAGATGATGTCATTGAAGGAAATCGTAAACCCTTCACCGGATTGCCTACACACCAACCATCCGTCGTGTAGTTTTATTGATTTTTTTTTTTTTTTTTCCACCGAAAACTTTATGAATGACCTACTCTATCAATCATTGTTTTTGGCACGACACTATGGTATTTCAGTAGAATAATTCGCCAAGACTAGGGATACTTACTCATTGGCGTCGTCTTTAACGAGTCCTTTCAGCAAGACCTTGTCCCCCTCGGAAATGGTCTGTGGAATGATGGCAATAAACGGTCGTGACATGATTTTCAGCTTTCTGATATTTTTAAATTCACTTCACTTCACTGTTGTAAACGTTGTAACACCCTGAAGGTAACTGAAATCAGGAACACTTCTGGAGGCACTTTTATACTTCTAATACCGAAATTCAAATTCCGATAATCTGATTCTTGGGATATCTGTGAACTGCGGGTATCTGTAGATCTGATAAGACTGCGTTTTGTTTGGCGCACTTGTGTGAAAACCGTTGCTACGCTATTGCGGAAATGTCAATACAACAACACTTGTCCAGGCACGGTGTGTTTTCCCGAACGTCATTTCCTTTTCCTGCTTCCAGGAATCGTTTCACTTAACTGAAAGTGCACTCGAATTTGTGGTCACTATTGCGTGTGGTGTAGGTGTATTGTAGTTGCAGCTGTGGTTTATACTCGTAGCACCGGTATTGGTAAACTGGAAAATTTTCAAACCAAAATCCGTCTTTTAAATCTCTGCAAAATGACGTCACAAGAAAGAGTGCAAAGTAGAATGAAGCGCGCGCGACAATTTACTTGGAATACACGTCGGGTGCTGGTCCGGGTTTAGTCACCGTGCTGGCACGAACCGGCTATGACTGGTGTTCGTGAAGCTTGCTGTTGGAAATTCGAATTTCTAACCGTGAAGTCGCGACCGACACCCCCCTATCATGACCTAGGCTAAGAAGAACTGACAGATGGAGCGTTGGGGATAATTGCTTCCGCGCAGATTATATTTTTGTTCCCAAAACTTTGCAAAAGGGAAATTTTTTTCGTAGAAATAATTTAACGTAAGCTTTTTCTTCTGTGGAATATTTTGGCCGATAAGGTAGTGCATATGACGTCTGTTCACTGGGGTTGAAGTGATTGTTGCTAATGAGATATTTATATTTATATTTTTTTTTTTTTACAATAGTAGATTGGATACTATGTTTAGGGGGTGACCAGATAAGAACGATAGGAACGGTGTATGATATAAAATTGATTCTGATTTAATTTTGAAGCTACGTTCATGTCCTAGGCCGCTTCGACTTCGCTGGCAGTGCTTCAAGACTTGGTCCAACATGTGCGGCGTTATTTCGGCAATAGCGTGTCGATTGTTGGCCTCGAGCTTGTCCAAAATGGTTGGTGTGTTAGCGTAGACTAACGACTTGATGTAGCCGCAGAGGAAATAATCGAGTGGTGTCAAATCGCATGGTCGCGGCGGCCAGTTGGTGAATGCTCGCGTTGAGATGATATAATCTCCAAATTTCTCCTTTACAACTTCGGGCGTTGCGTCGCTCATATGGCATGTAGCGCCGTTTTGTTGGAGCCACAACTCGGATATATCGATGTTGTCGAGCTTTGACTACAGAAGATCGGTTCACATCGCTCTATACCTGAAACCATTGACATTGGCCTTGTCTCCTTCCTCATTTTGAAAGAAATAAAGTCCGATGATGTCGCCATGCCATAAATTGCACCAAACATTCAAGCTTTGTGGAAGCATTGATGCTTGGCTGAACACTTGTGTATTGTGATCGCTTCAATAACGGCAATTTAACTTGTTGACATACCCGCTGAGCCAAAAATGGGCCTCGTCCGAGAAGATGCCGACATTTCCAGCGCCCAATTCGCGAACTGATGGGCTGTCTATCGTCGTCCTGCTTCAACTCTTGCGTTAGCACAATCTTGTACGGATGTAGTCCCAAATTCGACCGCAAGTAAGCCGGGTTGGCTCGCTGGCGAGTCTCACGCTCAAACTTTTCCGTGGTGCGACGAATTGCCTGCACACTGAAGCCATGATGATGACCGACTTCACGACGAAATTCACGATGCGTATGTATAACTGAGCCGATAAAATTGTTTAATAATTTCCGCACGTTCGACATGCGTTAAACGATGTGGAAATGGAAAACCTTACTAAATATTTTGACAGTTGGATATCATTGGTAACTTTGGCAGCTAGTGATACATAACAATTAGAAAAAACTATCATTGCTTTCCGGCCACCTTTTACACTTCGAAACTGTTTAAATTTCGAAATTTTAAATTGAGCATGTGAATGTACAGAAGTATTGCTAGAAAGACAACTCCGATATCAATTCAGCATTTAACTGGTAGATTTATGAAAGATCACATTTTTACGGCTTCACCCATCTTACTTATAGTTTGCTTAGTGTGTTCATTAAGAATCAGTATTTTGCCTAGGCATATGCTAAATACTTCCCCATCTTTTATCCATCTATCCCGTTGCTTAGATTTGTCTCGATGTTGCGATGGACACTAAACTCAGATAGATTAGTATCTATCAAGGAAACAAGGAGTAAAATATTCAAAACTGATCTTGGCTGTACCAACACTAGGTGTTTGGGTGAATTCGCTGTCGCACCTTAACTATAACATAGTAGTGGTCCGAGACAATGTTGACGGTTCTTATTTATCAAAAAGCATATAAGTTCATATGAGAATGTTGATGTGTGTAAAATGTGTTATATAAAATTTGTATATACTAAATTTTTATATACTTGTAACGTCCAACAGTGACGTCAATGATGCGTCCAAGTCGGCATTTGCGCGGCGGCAAACTTTCGGTTCAGGTAATGCCACGAGTGAACGTCAGCTAGTGAAAGCGCCAAACGGGCGTCCACGCTATCGTTTACGGCAACTAATAGTTGCAAATACATACAAGCCCCAATTCGCACGAGCAATGTATGCAATTGATCAATGTAGATCGTCAGGCCAACTACGCGCACCAAATGCTTTTCCGCCGATTTCACTGCGGTTTCCAATAGTCGGCCTTGATGCGGCGCCGCTGCTGATATGAAGTGTCATTGGGTATTTTGATCAACTACTGTTGAGTGTATTCATTGCGCCATCCAGCAATGTCTTCTTGTAGAATTTTGTTCGCCCTTTTAAACTGAGTGCCATTGCCGCTATAGAGATAACTGCATGGGCCACGGCGACCAGTAAGGTGTAAAAAAGTATTCACGAATGCTCTTACTGACAAATCTTCGGCCAATTCGATATGTACAGCCTTGGTTGCCATACAGACGAAAATTACCACATATGTTAATGTTGAAAAGTTCATAATAGTCGACGCCTACTAACGAAAAGGGCAGCGATGCCACAAAACGCGCGATGATGCTATCATGTACGCATTATTTGAGGAATGCCAGGCCAGAAAGGACCCAACAATCTTGAGGAATTGTTTGTAGCATGAGCCTACGCATGTGAGTTGGTGGGATGAATGTCCCGAACAATGAGCCGTATAGTGCCATTTCCTTTGCCATGTTGATTGGATGCAGTTATTCGATCGATGGTTTGATCGCCGACTCGCGATATGCTATCTGAATGAAGATACGGCGCCAAGTATGCCAGTTTGCTGGTATCTGCAACTTGTTGGGAATTGGTTATACCAATGGTATGTTGAATTTCATTGCAAAAATACCACATCCATTTCATCGCAGTCCACCAGTATATGATGCCAATATTATCGTCGAATTGTATTACAACGAAGCACATAGGCAGTACTTCATATAAGTCACCCAATGGAAGAGAAACATTCGACAAGGTTAACAACGATGCCTTTATCACCACAGCGATATCTCATTTGTATGATAGTGAGTAGTGAGACGCGCATAATATGAGTCTTTATTGATTTAGTTTATGCTGCCACTGCTTTCCGAAGCTGTCGGAATGTCCATGCCACCATAATGCATGACCGACTAAATTCATTTGCCAGGTGAATCGCATGTTCCGTAGTTTCTGGCTGGCAACAGCAGTCGCCGCTCTGGTGTCATTCGACAATATACTACAGTTATCACAACCACACTGCTGCATTCCCCGAATAGCATTGTACGGGTCCGATGCCATGCCATACATATGTAACGGTGGTCAATTGATATATGCTCTTGACTTGCTTCGCTCCACAAAACCTGCTGCCATCGTTGATGACGTTCGTTGATTCAAACTTGGAGAAACATTTCTTCTATATCTGCCGAGGGAGCCACTGCAAAGCCTCGAAATCGAAAAATAATAGTAACAAGCAACTCTTGTATGAGCGGTCCGCTCAAATGTGTTTAATTCAAGTAGAGGGGATTGGATGTATTCGCCGACAAGTTGAAAACGACTCGAAATCAGATGGCGTTGATCCTATATCACGTTCGAAACATCCTTCAATGCATCAAGGCCAAGTATTCTCGCATAAATGCCACGTATTTTCTATTAAGCTCTGAATTATTAACTCCAGTTGGTTAAATCGTCGATATTGCCGAGAAACGTCGCAACCCGATGAAACGGAATCTGTACGACGTAACGGCCATCAGAGGCACGTCGATGTGTAGCCAGGAACAAGTAGTCGCAGATATTGTTATCCACTGACGGTTTGTCTGCGTCCGTTTTGAATATACAAGTCAGTGCCAAATCGAGACATTGGTCGTCTTTGACAATTTTGCCATGAATACTTTGTAATAATGCGAATTGATGATGCAAACGGGGAATCAATTGCCGCTGGCCACTCATCCCAGCAAAGTTAATCGTGCAAAAGGTTCATTCGGCGAACCACGTGCGCCTTCTTCTTGCCTTTATTCACGCATTCTCTAATGATATCACCCCAGAACTCAGCGCCAACAAGCGCATCGATTCGACCCGTTCGACCAAGTTATGGATTTGCCAAAGCCAATGTATGTAAATGCTTTCAGCAAGAAGGCGCAATGTCAGTTACTGTATTCGGTGTGGTGACTGAAGTAAGTAAATTGAACTTCACGTTGGTGCTGCACGTCGCACGACGCCAAATTGGGTGTGACACTGCCACACCTACGTGTAATGGCAGAACCAACATCTTCTACTAAAATGTATGATGTTTGCCTTGATAGTTTCGACAGTTGCCACCCGAAGACACCTTGGTTGCATGCTCCCTTATTAACCAATTGAAACAAAGATGAAAGCTACGAAGGCACACGTAGAACCATCAATTTTATACAACTATTGATGCGATGTGTGTTAACGTCGCAAAACTCGCAATTGCCAAGTCCGGTTGCTGCTAAATTTATTTTCATCAAATGAAGTGTACGTGAAAGTGTAGTTTGGAGTATTTTGATTTCCCCTCAAGCCAGGCTGATTGCGGGAGTCGACTGTATTCCATCGTGGTTCACGCGGCGTCAAACTACAAGCCCGTGTTTCCGCAAAAATCAACGATTCCTCGAGCTGAGGGATGCCGGTTGATTTTCGACTCATGTCACAAGCCTACTGGGTCAATGTAGGAAGTTTGGATGTGACAATAAGAACTGCCAATGAATCCTACTTACCCACCGGCAAATTCATCACTGTCACAGCACGGAATGACTCCCTCAACCTGTGAACTATGGAGAGTAATGATGAAGCTAATATGACTGTTTGTTTTTTGAGGCCAGCAAATCTTGAGACATGAATCTCTCCAACTGCTTTCGGCTGTTGTATCGCGTCTGTAATGCCTTCCATACATCGTCATTGCCACCAATGTACATTCCGCCGACCAATGCCACTGCATCGCTTTCTATTGCTTTACGTAGTTTGCGAAGTTTATATGCCTCCGGGAAGTCTTGCGCATACACGAGAGTTTCGAATACGTCTTTGAAGGCAAAACCATTCTGCGACGTACCATCGAATTTGGGAACTGATGACGGATCTAGCATCAAATACTTTGAAGTTGAACGAACTGAGCGTTGCGATGCTGTATCGTCAATGTTGTTTCGCCCTTGTTGTACTGCAATATGTCTCAACATTATCCCATCGTTTTGTATGGGTTTCGATTTCAACAGATGGCACTAATAAGTGCGTCTTGAGCAGCTACAAACTGATCGAAATGCATTTACAAGGAGCTAACTTCTTGCTGAAGATAAAATTAGTCGTCAGCAAGTCCACCTTTGGTGATTTCCGCAGCTATACACTTGATTGCGGTAACTTTGGTAGTTGTTGGAGGCTCGAAAAACCGACGATTTTTACGTGTTCCTTCTTACCTCGTCTCGTAATTGTATTCATTTGTTTTATTCTTGTGTCCTCGGTGTTGAGTTCGTATCGTGCGGAAGAATTATTTTTGATTCTTATACTGACACTGCAACCACTTACAAACACAGTACATTACGAATGAAGGAAACACAGGAAGTTACGAATGAAGGCAGAAACAGAAATGTCAATAATCGGCTGTGAACAATTGCGACGTGTAAAATTGCAACACGGGCCCAAAGGAGAATAACGAAATGGAGTTCCTCGCCCCATGAAGATTCGCCTATCCTTGACAAATTGGTACTATCAATTGGGTTCTGCCAGATTAGTATACTCTCCTACACTGCTAACTATGATGATATAAGTCGATATGTCCAAGTTCATTTCCAAATGTGACGCCGTGAAGGCTATTAGGCCAGAAATGTTACCTCTTCCTAACTTTGCATTAAAATCAATAAGCTCATGCCTAGCACATAGCTTTTGAGTTCAGTTAATGGTGCGAATGATCGCATATTAGTCTCAGTTGATGAATTTCGTCTCAACGCAGATCGTAATTGCAATCAAAATTTAAAGTTCAGGTCTATCTGGCTAATTCTTCCTCTGGCGGCAAATCTACATCAAAATTGGTTCTTGTCTTCATCTCTTCAGCAATAACTGCAGTTATTCACCTTTCTATGGTCCGACTTAACTCATTGCACTCTTTGGATGACGGCTATACCCAAGGTCTAGCAGAGGGCTAAGGCTATCCGGTTGCATGTGATCTACCATATAGCCTAATCAAGTTTTTAGTTTTTTCGAGTAAATGGCGATAGTTTGTTAACTATACTCAACGGCTCAGTCTTTAAGCTGGATTAAATTTTCGATAATATATAACGCCAACAGCCCACTAGGGTATAAGGCGTTGTCGTTAGTTCTCCGGGAACTACTTGACATTTTTTGACATTCTGGCTAGAGACCAGAACTCCAATTATATCGAAATAAGCTAAACGAAGCCATCGTTTGCTCATTCCTTGGATCCGCTCATCAAGTGATTGAAACAATCTCTTACAAGCACAGATCTTATACAAATTAATTCATGGTCATAGTTTAAGGCACCAGGTCATCCATTGTTTAGAATAGTTCTTTGGCAAATCATAATGTAGGCTCAAATTTAATTTAATATGTTTACGTTATACAAATTCAAAACATTCCAAGCATACATTATTATGAAAACATGAATTGCTCCCCTTGAATACTGCGACGAACCGCTCATCGTAAATCAATAAAACTTGCATTATTGCAAGGAGAGAATAAAAATGCATATATATATATTTTTATAAATAATTTTATTGAACAATAAACAATTTATTTGCCTAACGAACGCACTCGCCGAAAATCCACTGAACTGTAAACCTACACATCGTGACGTATCCCAATCGACCAATAGGAAATCGACAAGTTCGTTAACTTGTATGATGTGTCAGTTGAGTTCTTTTTCACCGGTTCTCCACTTACGCGTTGCGAGAAAGCATTTTTCATTTTGAATTTTTTTTGTTGTTTCAAAGCATTAGCAATAACTCCACGCAGCATTTATTAATTAAACTCACCTGAAAATATTATTATCATTATAAATCACTTAAAAGCTGCCTTACAAAACTACCAACACAAGTAAAACATTTGTCCAGCGCCCACTCTTCATTTGGAAGGAACTGATTTCGAGACTTCCCAAGAGAAATTTCGAGCAAAAATGAAAACACAAATATTTTTTGCACTTCTACTTGTATTTATTGCACACACATCTGGCCTCAAGGAGGAGGATTGTGAAGGTAAGTTACCGATATCGCCTGACAACAATTGAAAAAACCAACGTTTGCTGTGCATTTTCAGTTTGCGTTAAGACTGTCCGACGATTTGCTGAATCTCTAACTGATGCCACTAAGAAGGATCACAAGCTGATTGAAAGTGAATTCAAGAAATTCTGCAAAACTCAGAAAAATAAAGAGCAACGATTTGTAAGTACTCCAAACCCTGTAATCGAATGCAGTTTCATTGGTGTGGTTTGTGTTTGCAGTGCTACTACCTTGGTGGATTAGAGGACTCGGCTACAGGTATCCTGAATGAGTTGTCCAAACCATTGAGTTGGTCAATGCCAGCCGACAAGGTCTGCGAGAAGCTGAAAAAGATGGACGCACAGATTTGTGATTTACGTTACGGTAAGAAATTGCAATGTTTCATTAATTTTTGAAGCTATGACGATGCGTGTACTCCCCTTTTGCAGAGAAACAAATTGACTTGAATGCTGTTGATCTGAAGAAACTAAAGGTGCGGGACTTGAAGAAGATCCTCAATGACTGGGACGAAAGCTGTGATGGCTGCATTGAGAAGACCGACTTCATCAAGAGGATAGAGGAGCTCAAACCCAAATATGTACGCAATGAATTATAAGAATAAACTCACAACCTGTTAGATAAGAGTACATCTGTTGGAATTTCATTTAAAGATGAACCTCTCTCCCTAAACCATTCAAAGAGCTTCTATTTTGTTAAAAAAAATCTTTATTCTTATCATCTACAAGAATTTGTTGTTGCCTAGTTCGTAACATTAAATTCGGTGAGCATACAAATGCGTTGCATAAGTTGTCGAACGAAACCCTTCCTGGGTTTGTTGAATAAATTATTTAATTAGTTTAACGGTACATAAATAAGATTCGAATAAAAAAATGAATTGAAGAGTAAGAAGAAAAAATCGCGCTGGAGTACTGTTTGCTCAACGACGATATGGCTGCTTGTTGTAACGTCCTCTTGAGCTCTCCTCCGAAAGGATAAAGTATTCGCTGTAGACCACACACCAGCAGTAAGTTAGGATCACTGAAAAGATAAACAAAATTTACAATTAGACAAACAACTAGTGATTGGTTAGATAAGTTATGAGACGGTGAGTTGTGAGTGCCAATGACCCACTGAGCACCTGGTTTAGTTTAGTGACGCACCGAAGTGGGTCTAATCGGCATTTGATTGGACAAGCGGATTGTTGAGATAATGCCAAGTGAAGTATATGTTAGGAATAACAAATGGAGTTAGCTATGAGTGTAACGAATATTTTGAAGTCAAGTCTGTAGATATTCAGAGTATTTTTTGCAATTGAGTTGCTAATAAGTTGAGGCATATTAAAATTCCGTGTGAGTAAGTTTTCTTCGGACATAGATTAGAATTAACGGGATACAAGATAACAGTTTGTACAATAAAATGGGTAAAAACGCACTACGGCTGAGTGAAAAGGAACACTTTATTGCTGCTTAATGGTGCTGTTGGAACTAACTTACGAAATCATGTCAAAATAAGCGTGACAGCAGACGCAGACCGATTGAAAGATAATGCTCGCGAATCGCAAAGTCTATACCTGGTCTCACGCTTGAAAGTTAGGCTGTATATCTACGATTAAATGCGACGTGGGAATGGACATAAAGCTGCGTTTTGCTTATTAAAGTAAATTATTTTTATGGCTGTTCTCACGCATGCCATGTTGTGCATGTGCATTAGTCACGTACATTTATCTTATTTCGTTTGGTTAGCACAGTTCGTTTTGGCAAGCCATGTGAATAGATTCTCACTTGCAGTTTTCTTCGGTAGAATTGTACATTGTCCCATCAAACAGAAATGCGAAGGTATATTGAAGGTAAATAGATATGGGAATAATTTGAAGTTTCCTGGTTAATCGTGTTACTATGTCTTTTATCATGATTAACGTAAGAATTTTGGTATAAGGGTATAGACCAGCTGCAACCAACTTTGAACAAGATCTAGCCAGGGTATAAGGTTTTTCCTACTATTTTCCCTCCTTCTACAAATACTAGATGGAGTGAAAAGTGACCTCCTTGACTGCCAGAATGCGCTGCAACTGCAAAAAAAGTTATGGTGGCTTGAAGTCCGTTCATATTTAGGCAGACATGCCAAATTTCAGTGCGATACTGTCTTTAGTTTTGTCTTGACAGCTGATTGTTGTTGACGTGTTTGGCATCATGTTGAGTATGGACAAAAACGATTTTCGTTCTCTCATAAAACATTATTTTTTGAGAGGCAGAACGGCGAAGGAAACAAAAGAAGAGTTGGATAAATATTATGGGGCTAATGCTCCGTCAGATTACACCGTCAAATATTGGTTTCGAGAGTTTCGTGGTGGCCGCAACTCCACTACCGATCAAGTCCGCAGCGGCAGGCACTCCGATGCGGTTACAGAGGACAATGTCAAAAAAATGCATGAAATGGTGTTGGCTGACCGGAAAGTGAAGTTGCGCGAGCTAGCAGATACCACAAAGATTAGTACTGAGCACACACGTCATATTTTGGACAATATTCTGCATATGAAAAAGTTATCCTGCCGATGGGTGCCGCGCATACTCACCCCTGACCAAAAACACGAACGCGAGAATATTTCGAAAGAGTGCTTGTACTTGCTGATGCGGAATCGGGTGGACTTTTGGCGTCGATTGGTAACTTAGATCCACTATCACACACCAGAGAATAGAATGAGTGTTCGGCAATGGACTGAAGCCGGCACGAGTGCTCCGAAGCGACCGAGGGAGGCTCGATGGGTTGGAAAGGTTATGGCGTCGGTTTTCTGGGATTGTCATGGCATACTCTTTGTGGACTACCTCGAAAAAGGAAAAACCATCAACAGCGAGTATTTCTGTGCATTATTGGAGCGATTGAAGGCCGAAATCGCTGCAAAACGGCCTCACATGAAGTGAAAAAAAAATTTGTTTTTGCAAGACAATGCGCCGGCGCACAAGAGCATCGCAACCACGGCTAAAATCAATGACTTATGGCTCCAATTGCTGTAGCATCCACCGTATTCGCCCGATTTGGCTCCCTCGGACTATTATCTCTTCCCAAACCTCAAAAGATGGCTCATTAATAAAAAATTCAGCTCACGTGAGGAAATCATCGACGCCACGGAGGAGTATTTTGCAGACCTTCCGGAAAATTACTTTTCGGATGGGATCAAGAAGTTGGAAAATCGCTGGAATAAGTGTATCAAACTAAAAGAGGACTATATTGAATAATATAGAAAAACATTTAAAAAATTTTTTTTTTAAATTCCCAAGGGGTCACTTTTCACTCCATCTATAGGGTCCGCCATCTAATGTTTTTTTTTTTTTTTCAACTAGTGCTTATTTTGTGAATGGTAACACTTAGCTCATGTCTGATTTGACAGATAATTAGTTTTATCCTTCCGCTGAACGAATATGGTTGTGTATACGCTTGAACAACGCTTCGCTAAGTGGGCCTGCGATCGACTTAGAGAAGATGCCGATTTTGCAAAAAAAATCATCTTTTCAAATGAAGCTCATTTTGATCTTGGCGGGTATGTAAACAAGCAAAATTGTCGCATTTGGGGCACAGAAAACCCGCACGCATACATTGAAAAGCCGATACACCCAAAACGAGTCACTGTTTGGTGCGGATTTTGGTCCAGAGGCATAATTGGGCCATTTTTCTTCGAAAATGAGCAAGGAATGGCCGTTACAATCAATGGCGATCGTTATCGGGCCATGTTGAACGAATTTTTGTTTACAAAAATTGAAGAGTAGGATATTGGCAACATTTGGTTTCAACAGGACGGCGCTACGTGCCACACAGCCGAAGCTACACTCGATGTTTTGCGCCCTGTTTTTGAAGATCGCATTATCAGCCGCAGAGCTGATGTCGTTTGGCCACCCCGGAGCTGCGATTTGACACCGTTGGACTATTATTTGTGGGGTGCCGTAAAAGATAAGTGTTACGCCGACAAGCCAGAGACAATTGACGCTTTAAAGGACAATATTCGTGGTGAAATACAGCTGCACACAATCGATAATGTGCTTAAAAATTGTACCGATCGTGTAGGCTACTGCATGGCCAGCCGAGGCAGCCATTTGAATGAAATTATTTTCCATTATTAACCGGAAGGATTGTACTTTCAAATAAAAAAAGAAATTTGAGAAAATATTCAGTAGTTTTTTTTTATAGCATTTTCAAAAAAAAAAAAACATTTTTGGCGGACCCAATAGTACATTCTTCTCTAATTTCTTTCCTGTTGTCAGTGTTGTTGCTGTTTTACAATCCGCTATATTTCTTTTCGAGAGACAACATTTTTGTCTAAACATATCACTTCGTGTGTTGCGTTCGACTGGTGAAGAAAGCTTTTGCGGCGTTTTTTTTATTATGAGGCGGAGGCCCCGGACAGAGAAGAAATACGATAGGATGGTGAAATTGTTGTCGACGGAAAAAGCAGCGCCTATTTGCATGTGGGTTCGTTGTTAGAGGCAGACTTTGGCAATAAGTTTTGAGTTTCCGGTATGTTAACAAGCGTAATACGTAACAATTCTGCAAACATTAGCCTTAGCACACGCTCGCACAGAGGATAAAGGTGACGACATAAAAAAATACAAAGCCACCAGAAATGCCGTCAGAGTGCCGGAAAGCACATACAGTTTAGCAAAAGGCATACAAAGCGGCGCTGCATAGATGGACTAGAGCTGCTAAAGAACTCTACAAGCAGAAGAGGAGAGACGAACATCGGCTTCTCAGGAGGAAAAAGAAGGAGCACGAGAAGATCGCGGTCGAGGAAATTGAGAAATGCTACTCCATTAATGAAATTTGGAAGTTTTACCAAAAGGTACCGAATCCTGTAGAGACGAACAAGGGAACATAGTAGTACAGTCGCAGTCGATGCTCCGGATTATTTACAGAGCATTTCTGTAAACAGAACAGAACAGAATGAACCTTTCGACCAACAATTCCGTCCACCCGACCTGGATGAAGTTTAGATAGCCATATTTAAGCTTAAGTCAAACAAAGCTGCTGGAGCAGAGCGCCTGACTGTCGAGCTCTTCAAAATGGCAAGCGATGACTTCGTAAGGGGCGTGCACCAACTCATCTGTAAAGTATAGTCGGACGAAAGTATGCCCATCAACATTATTTGTCCGATCCTCAAGAAAGGAGACCCTTTGAACTGCATCAACTATAGAGGCATCAGTCTTCTTGACATGGCATACAAGATCCTATCTACTGCAAAGTGTGAACCCGTTCATCAACAACATGATTGGTCCATATCCACCATCGACCAATTATTCGCGCTACGGCAGATCTTGGAAAAAATCCATGAGCCCCAAATCAATACACACCATCTGTAGAGATAGATGTCTAGTTTTGGCTTCGCTGCCCTGTGCAAGATAACGATGGGGAATGCACGCTGCTCCATCAAGGTCGGTTAAGAACCCTCTGCGACCTTTGATGCCAAGAAAGGATTTAGACAAAGCGATGCGCTCTCATTCATAGTGCAAAACTTTTTCAAAAGTCCGTCTAATTACCCGCAAACGCCGATGATATTGACATACCATAATTGAAAGAAAGCAGCGTGATGTCAGTGGCGCTTTCGCGAATATTGATGCTAATGCGGCGAAGACTTAATGAGGGAAAAACCAAATACATGCTGTAAAGGACCCTCAACGTCGACGTCTCGGACAGAATTTCACCCTCGACAAATATAACTTTGAGGCAGTTAAGGACTTTGTCAATTCAGGCAACGACACCAACACTGAGATCAAACGAAAGATAACACTGGACAGCCGCTGCTTCTTTGTGCTAAGAAGGCAATTGAATTGCAAAGCCCTCTCTCGAACAACTATGCATGGAATTTATCAAAAATGGATGAGGCTGCTCGTGGCTTCTTTGAGAGGAAAATTCTTTGGGTGATTTTCAGTCCCGTCTGCAAAGACGGGGAGTTGAGGAAGAGATACAATGACGAATTGTACGAGCTGTACAACGACATTGACTTCGCTAGAAGAGTGAATATCCAACGACTGAGGTGTCTGGGTCATGTACAACAATGCTCCGGTCCGAAAAATCTTCGAATCCGTCCAGGCGGACAGCACAGTTGAGGAAGACCGAACTCAGGTGGCGCACTCAGCCAACTTAGTGCGCGAAACTGAAGGGAGTTTTCGAAAGGTCGAGCTGGCTTGAGACACTTGTTGGGTGAAGCTCAGGTCCACTCCGGATTGTAGCGCCACCTTAACTAACTAAGATTTTAAACGGTTCTTTGACATTTACGTTTAATATTGTTTGGAAGGTCATCACTCTTCTGTATTATTCAAAACTAATTTGGTAGTCGGTATTCAGTTCGCGTGTTTATTGACGAGAATTACTTTTGGATTGATGGGCTACGAAATATAATGCGTCGGCGTTTGTTAAGTTTTATGGAAAATGGGATAGAAAAAAAAAAAAATGTTTGGGCTCAGTGGTTATTTCGCTTCATGGGTAACATTCAACATTTAATGGGGAGACTACATTTTTAGCGGAAGCTGGCTCGTTGTTCCTTTCTAGTCAACTACTCATTTTATTTGATTAAAAAATGAACGTTCCTCGGGCGCGGTTAGTATTCGAACACCGAACCTTCCGATTTGGAAGCCAGTTCACTACCTCTCGAGCCACGGCCACAAAAATGAGGCTGAAGCTCGCATTACAGTCAATAGCTAATATTACCGGACAATGATCAGATTATTTCTTCTAAAATATGGACGACATTGTTCCATATGATGTGTGATTCCAACTGGATAACGCTAAGTGCCATACTACCGTTGAAAGCATTGACTTTCTGGAGACCTGATTCAACAACAACAGTATACATATCGCGAAATGGACAAGTGCAATTTGACGCCACTCGATTACTTCTAATGTAAAGCCTTTGGTGTATGCTGATAAATCGTAAACTGTTTAAGCTCTGAAAGCCAATATTCCGAGCGCTATTGTTGAGATGAAGCCCAAAATGTTCGAAAATGTGGCTCAAAAGTGGACCGCAATAGTGCGCTTGGTAAAAAACAGACAAAAAAGCCATGAATGCCTGAATTCGTGTTCAGGAAATAATGTTATGAACATTTGTTCATAATGAATAAAGATTCTTCAGTCAAGTCTATTCCTGTGGTTGTTAAAAAAGGTTTCTCAGCTGTTAAAAAACATATGGTAAATAAGCACTTTGCCTCTAAAGCGCCGCATTCCTGTTCCAATTCACGCATAAGATTGATTATAAATTAAGCAAATTGATTATACTCGTAAATCACATCCTGTAAATGACTAATGAGGACCAACAATGAAAGCTTGCTTGTGGTTGAAGGTAATTGGCTTTTTGTTCTACTCAATACTATTGTAATATGCTGTGAATTGTCCAACATTGAAATGGGTACATCATAATATACTGCAGGATAAATTGACAGAGGCATTGTTCGGTCGTCCGTTCGATCATTCTGTCCCCCATTACAATTAAATAAATAAATGATGCGAAAAGTCGTCGCCTATTTAAACCCGTTTGACAAGACAACATGACGGTATATGTACATTTGTTATTCTAATACTCTAAATGAGTTTAGTATATGCAAATATCCTTGCATTGAATGTAAATTCACTGAACATAATGAAGAGAAGTATCAACCCTTCCAGCGAATGCCCAGATGTGCTTTGGTAAGCGAAACCAAGGGATCATTTGACACGTAAGTTTGGTAGCTTTTACGCCTCATACAGTCATATATAGCAGAGACGGATCCAGGTGTTCGAAACTTTCATCGTATGCAGTCTTCACCCTAATGAGAGATGGTTCCGATTTCCCCGAATTTAGAAAAGAAATTTAAAATTGAGTGGAATCGATCCGAAGACTAATAGAAACTTGACAAACGACAAGATTAACGAAGTTTACTGGCTCTCGTATTCATAATGGGTGACCAGAAAACAAAGATAGTTTTTTCAATCGTCATGTTTTTTAGCAGTTGTCAAAACTATCAATGACATCCCGCTGTCAAAATATTCAGTGGGGTTTGCCATTTCATCATGCATAGTTTTACTCTTACCGAACGTGCGAAAATTATTCAAAAATATTACCGACATTCCGGTTCAGTTATAACAGGGTGAATGACTTTAACTCCAACTTTTTAAAATGCTATAACTTTTTATTTTTGAAAAATTTTATTGTGCCAAAGCAAAAAATGTTAGAAAATACATAAATTTTCAAATTGTATCAGTAGTTTTCAATATGTTCACCTTTGACGCGAATAATGGCCTTGAGACGGCCGAGAAAGCATCGCACGCTGCACGCAAGTGGCTCTGCGGTATTTTGGCCCCTTCCCGGCGAAGTGCCTCTTTGAGGCGGTCCAAACTTTGGTATTTTTTAGTGCCAACCTTCGCCTTCAAAATACCCCAGACAGAGAAATCCAACGGATTTGCATCCGGAGAATTTGCAATCCATGGTGTCGAAGAAATGAAGTGTGGAACATTGTTTTTTAACCAATCTTGGTTGACGCGCGCTTTGTGAAACGGTGCCGAGTCTTGTTGAAATGTCCACGGTCTCCGACTGAAATGATTGTTTGCCCAATCCTTCAATACTGCCTCTAAGACAGTTTCACGGTATACGATCGTATTAATTTTGACGCCACGGTCCAAAAATACGAGCTGAGAGCGACCATCGGCGGTTATGGCGGCTCAAACCATCACCACCGGTACTGCCTGCTTTCTGGTGGCCTTCCGAAGGTGTAGATTTTCGAAGGACCTCTCTGGCAAGTAAACTCGCTTATTTTGTTTGTTGACATACGGTATTGCTCGATAACAAATGGCGACTCATCGTAAAAAACCAAATTCGGCAACTCACCACTTTCGTGCAAGCGTAGCAACTCCTTCGCTCTTTCGACTCTAACTTTTTTCTGTTGTGGTGTAAGATCGTGTGCTTTTTGGAACTTCAATGTCTTGAGCCCAAGCTCATTTTTCAGTATGTGTTGCATCCGTTCCAACGATAAGTTGAGCTCACGAGCCATTTTTCTTCCACTTCGACACGGATTTCGCTCAATTCGAGCCTTCACTTTCCGAACCATTTCTGCCGATGTTTCTGTTTATTTATGACCACCTCCATGGCGTTTTGCAACGCTGCCAGTATTACGGTAACGAGTTATGGTTCGACACACAAATGATTTATTCACGTTGAGGTGCTGGAGAGTTCTAACGATAGCTACTTGTGGTTTTCCAGCCAAATATAAAGCAATCACACTATCACGTTTGAATTCCATCGCGAATAAAAATTTTTCAACACAACTGAGACGCAAATCGTTTAAAAGGCTTGTAGATAATAAAATTATCTGTCATGTGTCAAAATTTGAGCTCACTGTCATGAACGGGTTGGAAATTATAGCAGTCTGAGGTTGGTTGCAGTTCGAGTCATTCAGGGGTAAATACGCAACGTGAATTTCGTCGTGAGGTCGGTCGTCATAATGGCTTCAGTGTGCAAGCAATTCGTCGCACCGTGGAAAAGTTTGAGCGTGAGTAAACTCTTTTGGATCTTAAGCCACCAACCAGACAGAGATTGGTGCGAAATGAAGAAGACATAGCCGCCGTAGCGGCCAGCATCGAAGAAGACCCAGACATGTCGATTCGCCGGCGATCAGCTGAATTGGGCATCGCCAGCGAGTCAACCCGAGTCAACCGAGCGATCATAGACAATGCCGTGAATTCGCTAATTGGGCGCTGGAAATGTTGGTTGGGATCGATATCGGGATTTTGGCCAAAAAATCATCTTCTCGGACGAGGCCCATTTTTCGTATGGCATCGCGGCATCATCGGACCTTATTTCTTTCGAAATGAGGAAGGAGACACCGTTAGCGTCAATAGTCTCAGGTATAAAGCGATGTTAACTGACTTTTTGTAGTCAGAGAACGACAACATCGATATATCCGAGCTGTGGTTCCAACAAGACGGCGCCCGGAGACTGCGCAATTAATTGAAGCACTTACAGCTGCACTGCAGAATATACAAGCAACAACCAGCACACCTAACTAACACTTCGATCAGTTCAACGAACATGAATAATCATTCCCCAATTACACCAAAAGACTAAATAATTACTTGTCTCTAAAAAGCATCACTGACACCACAAAAAAGCGGCAAGTATTAATCAATTGTATTGGAGCTAAATATTACCAGCTTTTGTCCAACCTCACAGCACCAGATGACCCAGACACTAAGTCATACGAGGAATTGATTTCGCTTCTCAGAAATCACCTCAGTCCCAATGAAATCACTGAACAACACAAGTTTTTATTGAGATTGCAGCACGAAGGCGAACCGGTTGCTCAATATCTAGCGGAGCTGAAGAATCTAAGTGCACATTGCAATTTCAAATGTAGTGCATGCCAGGAGTCAGCTCTTGGTACGCACCTACGTTTGCAATTCATTCGAGGGTTGAGGGACTCTAAAGAGAGATTGCTGCGAGAAACTAACATGTCGTTGGAGAAAACGATTGAGTACGCACTCGCGATGGAGGCATCAAAAGCGGAAAGTCGTTCAATGCAAATTGTACACCAAATACAGACAAAGGGGACAGACCGGCTAAACAAATTCGAGAAGGCGAGCAGTTCGCATCCAAAAGATAGTAAAATCATATGTTATAGATGCGGGAAGAATAACCATAGAGCAAATAAATGTCGAGCATCTAACCTCTTTTGCAAAAAGTGTCGTAGTAGTGGTCACGTGGCATCAGTTTGCATTAAATCACTATCACGTCCGAAAGAGACAAACATATACGTTGTAGAAGCAAACGATAGCCCATACGAACTGAATGCGCTGACTACAGTACATGGGATAGGTTTGCACCAAAATATGGACAGCACAAACGATAAATACTATATTACACGGAAGATAAACGGCATAGCTTTCGACATGGAATTTGACACCGGGGCAGCAATATCAGTAATGAATTATGACACGTTCGTGTCTCACTGGCCAAATGCGAAATTATTACCTACAAACATACTACTAAAAACGTACACTCATGATATCTTCCCAGCTTCGGGGAAATCAAAAGTATTAGTGGAGTATAAGAAAAGGAAGATCACATGTAATTTATACCTGGTAAAAGGACTATTTGAAACACTATTAGGACGCGAATGGGTAAATGCATAAGGATTATTACAGATTAATGAATTAAATACATTTACAGGAAAAGACATAAGCCATTTGAAGCAGCTTTTATACGAGCAATATGAGGATGTTTTTAAAGCAAAAATCGGAACGATGCCAAATGTAAAAGGGGTTTTGAAGTTACGCGAAGGTACTGCGCCCATTTTCGTAAAACCCAGGCCAACACCATATGCAATCAGACCTTTAATTGAAGATGAGACTGCAAAACTAGAAAGGGATGGTATTCTTGAGAAAGTCGAACACTCGGATTGGGGAACGCCTAATGTCCCAGTCGTCAAGTCAAACAAATCCATACGTCTATGTGCGGATTATAAGGTGACGTTAAACAAATGCATAGTTAACGATAAGTACCCCATTCCGAAAATAGATGAACTATATCAGAAACTTAAATATGGAGAATATTATTGTACTTTCGATATTTATAAAGCGTATTTACACTTAAGCATTTCTGAGGAAAGTACACTCTTACAGACTGTGAGCACTACAAGGTAAATAAACTTATGTTTAGCGTCAAGACGGGACCTAATATTTGGCAGAGATTCATGGATGAACACATAATCAATGACTTGGACGGCACGGCCTGTTTCTTCGATGACATCATAGTGATGGGCAGGACTATCGATGAAGCTTATCATAGGTGTAATCTCCTACTGAATAAATTGCGAAGACTCAATTTACATCTAAACAAGTCCAAGAGCAAGTTGTTTGAAAGGAGTGTCAATTATCTTGGGCATACAATAAACAAAGAGGGGCTGCACGAAACTCAGGAGAAAATTGATGCAATATGTGGAATTAAAGCACCTACTGATTTACCCCAACTACGCCACTTTGTGGGTATGGTTAATTATTACCATAAATTCATTCCGGACTTATCCACTAAACTGCATCCACTCTATAAACTTTAAAGGAAGGAACAAAAATTCGTTTGGACACCAGAATGCCAATAATCCTTTGAAAACCGGAAAAATGAAATCATGAGTGAGAACGTGTTGGTGCCATTTGATGAAAAACTGCCTTTAATATTAGCTACAGACGCTTCGCCTGTAGGACTCTCGGCAGTACTTTCCCATGCGACTCCAAATGGGGAAAGACTTATAGCTTTCGCTTCGAGAAGCCTAAGCAAAGCCGAAAGAAACTACAGTCAATTAGATAAGGAAGCTACCGCGATTTATGGGGATTATATAAATTCTTCAACTATTGCTATGAAAGGGAATTCATTCTCATTACGGACAATAAGCCTCTTATTTCAATATTTAATCCTGAAAAGCACTTACTATTACTTAAACCTCAAAGGATACTACACTATGTGGTACCTCCCACGGACTTAAGCGGATTTAACTATACAATTCGATACGGAAATACAAAACAACATACTAATGCTGATTTTCTTTCTAGAAATCCCTCCGAGATACAGGGTGATATCGATGTAGATACATTTCAAGTTAACCAGCTCTGGGATGAATACTTACCAAAAACAAATAAGGACATATCTAGAGAAATCAAAAGGGACAAAGAGTTAACTCAACTGCAGCTTCAACTACAATCTGGCGGAACTCTCCATATACCGAGGAACAAGAATTATAATACCCTCTACACTACGTTCGACAGTTCTGAGGGAACTACACTCCTCACATGTTGGCATAATCAAGATGAAGGCCTTAGCAAGAAGCCACTGCTATTGACTCAGAATCGATCGGGACATTGAAGAACTACGAAGAACTAGCAGGTTGTCATGATTGTGCGAAAGTTCAAGCCGAGCCAAATAAAGTTGAGGCCCATCTATGGGAGGTACCACAATTTCTTTGGCAACGCCTACATATTGACTTCGCGGGGCCGTTCATGGAATTTTATTTTTTAGTGATTGTTAATGCGAAAACAAAGTGGCCGGAAATATTTCCGATGAAGCGAATTACCAGCTTTCATTCGGTTTGCGCCTTAAGGGAGACCTTTGCTAGATTTGGTATCCCTGGAACTATTGTTTCGGACAATGGAACTAATTTCACATTCAAGGAATTCAAGGACTTCTTAAAATCAAATGGCATAGTGCATAGGCTCACGTCACCAGCGCACCCATCGAAAAACGGGCAAGCGGAGCAGTTTGTCCAAATCTTAAAGAACGGACTACGTTCATCGAGGAACGATGCAGGTGATCTTCATTCGAAAATACATCGTCTACTTCTCCAGTATAGGAAGACTCCTTCCACAACTACGGGGAGAACCCTATTCGAGATGATGCTCAAATTTAATTTACGAACCAGATTAGACCTACTTAGACCTTCACACACGGATATGACGAAAACCCCTGAATGCAAGCGGAACTTTCAAATTGGAGACTTGGTACAGGTTCGATATTATCAAAACAAAGAGTGTAAATGGAAGTTTGGCAAAGTGACTCAACGTGATGGTCATTTACACTACTTGGTGGACGTTGATGGTACATCATGCCGAAGACACATCGATCAGATGAGAGCCACACTCGTTGAAGGTAATGCTTCGGATTATGTTAAATTTCAAGTAGTTCCAGCTGTTGCGGATACAGCTTCCAAATCAGTTCGAACAAAACAGCCCACCGACTTAATACATAGAATCGAACATTGAAAAGGAACCACCAGAACTTACTAAATTAAGACGGTCAAACAGAACACGTAGAGCAATGGATCGCTACTGGTGGTGGAGATTGCCATATATGTATGCAAAACTAACTAGTGTTAACTACATTACCCTCTTGAATTTACCTACCTAATCTATTATGAATTAACCTATCTGAACTATTGTGAATTAAATTGTGAAAATATGAACGAAATAAAATGTTGTTCTGTCTTGCATAGGGCAGGCATTGAAACGGACGTGGTTTTGTTGATCTCTATATACATACATACGAATTACATACATTGAGGTTTCCGGAAGACCTGATCCGTGCAATGTTGCATTAGACTGAGAATTAGTTATGTTAATCTTGACTCGTCTGCCATTGTTGTGTAGCCGTGAGATCAACGTTCTTCATACCAACAGCCAATAGACCTACCATTTTCGCCAGATTTGTCATCGTACTCTTCAAATTATCCATTTGTGTTTGCCAAGATTCTGCCGTGGCCATCTCACTCGTCTCTAGTTCTTCCGAATCCACCCCGTTCGATCCATATATATCGACCAATTTCGCCACTTTTTGCGCTTTATGGCCCGTTCTAAGCTGGCCTTTCGATTGCAAAAGGCAATTTAACTGAGCAACTTTTAAACTTTCGAATTCAATCATTTTGTTTTTACTTTTTCCCTTACCGTTTTTTCCACTACCGTTGTCAAGAATCTTTCCAAATCGCAATTTGTTTGCATACTTTTCATTTCGAGACTCGTTCGAGTGTGACTCTGTCTCTTTCGGTTGTTTAGTTTCGAGGCCCGTGAGTCTACCTCTGCCTCTTTTAAACGTTTTGTGCAATTAATTCGTGTTTTTTGTGTTTTTTTTTTAATTGGCTCGTTGAGACTATCTCTTTACCCAGTTTGTCAGCACATTTTCCGTTATCATCGCACCGATGATTATTTTTTTTTCCTTATGACTGAATGGGTTTCTTAACAAAACTAATTTCGGGATCTTTTATATAGGAAGCGTGTAGGGAATCTCACTTCTAATTCTGTCAAGATAAATAAGCACTTATTCAACCAAAAAAAAGGACAATAGAAAAATACAATGCGCAGAAGGCGACCTATTCCCACTAAACCACGTTGACGAATCCCCGTCTCTCATCCTTTTTCGATAAGTTCCTTCAATTTTGTTTTATTGGCAGTGTTGCCGTCGACATTTTTTACATATTATGAATTTTCAATTGACTAACGAATTCATGAGATCGTTTGAAGTGTTTAATCAAATTTTTGCATACCTTTCTGGTACTGCCTACTTCCGATAAATAAAAATAGGCCTTGACTCACAAGATTATTTTATCAACTTACGGAATTCCATGGAATTTATATTCATTCTCATTTATGATTAATTAAAAATGTTTGCATGGTCTGTGTAACTACACGGAGTTATTTGACAGCCTGAGTTAGCTGGAATTGTACTTACCAACAGACAGTAATCCGAAAATGAGCCACAAAACTCCAGTGACAAGGAATCCATCGATGAAAAATACCACAGCTGTGTAGATGACCGACACTAAGAGGCCAATGGCGATCATTATTCCAAGTACAACCCATGGCATCATTAGGTAATGATTTCTCTAAACATTGTCATCATGTTAAATAAATTAGAAAATCAATAAACAGAAATCAGTATCGGAATCTAGTATACTACATATACATAGGTACGAGTACATGTTCCCAAGTACGAGTACATACCTTGATTACACCAACAATCATTAGAGTCGAGATCAGTATTGTCATGGCCAAATTAATTACGAGGATGATTTTTACTACATTAGATGGCAGCCAATCGAATATGATCGTTTTGAATTCCACACGGGTAGTGAAGATCACTATAATCGTCATAATAGACAGTATTATCGCCAAGATACCGGATATGATGGAACCTGTCCGTAGGGATGTGCAACGGCAGCACGAGTTCAAAAGTGGTCCAGCCATTGTTTAAGTCAAATGCGATTGCGCTGAAAATAAACAAATGAGATAAATTAATTAATCAGATCGCATACAGGCTTCCATAACAAAGAAACAAAAATTTGATATTCTAATCGTCTCCCTCTTCGAACACATCACGACAACTGAATGCAAAGTTCGATTCCTATCTATTAGATTCATGGCCTCGTAAATTTCTATTTATGTATTTTGAAAAGCAAATTAAATTCTCCAGGCTTATGTACCCCATACCGTCAATATGAATACAAACACCGACCAACTCCACCGATGGATTCTATGATACATTCGTATTGTATCTGTATCTTATCAAGTTCGTTGCAGTCTATTGTTCATTTGTCAAGTGTTAATTTAGCCGCAGTAATGCTGCCTTCTTCAATCACTGTTTGTGCTTTCAAAATCAAAGGAAAACAAAATTCATAGTTGCTAGCAAAATTTTTAACACATTTGGTGTTACGTTTTTTTTTTAACGGATGTGAGACATCATCACAAACCTTGAACATGGTATTCGTTAGAATGATGATATCTCATCATGACGAATACCACAGAGAACGCAAACACGAAAATCTGAATTAAAAAATGACGGAATTTTTAGAAAAGAAGAAAGTTCTATGGTGGGCGTGTAATGTGGTAAAATGTGCTAAAGGCGAATTTGCTGATATGTTGAATAGTAGATGACGTCCGAAGTAAACATATCATACATTTAAGTCGATATTGGAAATGTCGAATATCTTTGACGAAGCCATATTTGGACTCCGAAGTTTATAATTTTTTTTATAGGCTTATTACATACCACCTTGATCAAAAAGTTCCCGGGAACCACCGTGTGGCGCTTCCATTGCTCCGATTTGAGTTCTGTTTTTTTTTGTTAAGTTGGTAAATCTGTTGTTGACATTCTTTCTAAATCTTAGCATTATACCTTGACATTTACAAAAGTTATGTAGCCAAGAGTACATCTATCTCTGTGTGTGTTGGCGTTTTTTTTAAATTTTAGAAATGGATTTAAAATGGGATTAGCCATTATCCGATTTGGAAGAAGAACGCCCGACAACTATGCCAATGTTTTTTGTGTTATAATGACAAACGCAATTGTTATAAAGAATTTCACGAAGTATACCATAAGTAATTGCATCCGAAGCCACATATGACTGACTGAATTTTAGCTACAGTGCATACGAAGCCATATATGGCTTATCAAAAAGTTCCCGGAATGTATTCAGAAAATTGGAAATACAAGTTTATTCATCTAAATCTGTATTGTCAGCTTCAGAGTAGTCCCTATTGACTGCAACACACTAATGCCAGCGCTTGATCCAATCCTCGAAACATTTTTTATATTCGGTTTTCGGTATGTCCATCAGTACTTCCTGCGATTTTTCCATCACTTCTTCTCGGCTGCTGGAACGCGTTCCCCTTAGTGGTTTTTTAACTCGATTGAACAGAAAGAAGTCACAAGGAGCTAAATCGGGTGAATTCGATGGCTTGGTACTTGTTGCATTTTTCGTCAAAAAATTACGAATAATGATGGCGCTGTGCAACGCGACGGTGCGTTATTATGGTGCAAAATTCACGAGTTTTCTGCCCACAATTCTGGTCTCTTTCGTCGAATTGCTTCACGCAGACATCCCATGATGCCCAAATAATACTCTTTGTTTACTGTCTGGCCTTCTGGCAAAAATCCATGATGCACTACACCGTTGTAATCCATGAAAACCGTGAGCATTGCCTTCTTTTTTGACTGAAAACGACGTGGTTTTTTTGATCTCGGCCCATTTGGTGAACGCCATTCACTTGCCTGATGTATGGATTGCGTGTCGTACTCATAGACCCACGTCTCGTCTCCAGTAATGATCCTTTTGATGAATGTGGGATCGGATTCAGCGGTCAGCCTCGCAAATCATCTCTTTTGCGACGTCGACACGGTCTCTTTTTTGCATGAAATTGAGGTCTTTTGGCATCAACTTTGCTGCTACACGATGGAAACCCAAATCATTAACCAAAATATTTTGGACGGATCCATAGGCAATGTTCAAGTTGGTTAATTTGCGGTTATTGACCAATATTTCTTTTACTTCATCAATGTTTTCGTCGGTTTTCGATGTCGATGGCCTGCCACTGCGTTCATCATCTTTGATTGACTCACGACCACTTTTGAACCGCTCGTGCCACTGGTAAACGACCATTTTCTTTAGAGAATCGTTGCCGAAACACTTTTCCAACATTTCCAACGTTCGCACACCAATAAATCCGTTTTTTACGCAAAATTTAATACAAGTTCTTACTTACTTACTTAACGGGCTCCCGACCCGTGGAGAGTCTCTGCCTGACACACTTCAGCCTTCCATCCTTCCATCCCGGGCACGCTGCTTCCAGTTATCCAGACCAAGCGCCATGGCATCCGCGATAACTTGGTCTTTGAAACGTAGGTTCGCTCTTCCTTGTCGTCTCGAACCTGAGGGCTGAGATTCGAAGATTCTCTTAGCTGGAGCATTGTTGTCCATTCGCTCGATGTGGCCGAGCCAATGTAGTCGACGTATTTTGGTTTTTTGGACTACATCCACATCTTGGTATAGCTCATAGAGTTCGTGGTTGTATCTTCTCCTCCATTCGCCCTCCTCGCATACAGGACCAAAAATCCGTCGAAGAATTTTTCTTTCGAAGGAGCCCAGAATTAGCTCTCCCTTTCTGCTTATCGTCCAGCACTCGGCGCCATACAGTAGAACTGGCAGGATAAGGGTTTTGTAAAGCGTACATTTCGTCCTTCGAGTAAGGAGTTTTGAACCCAATTGCTTTCCCAAACCGAAGTAGTAGCGGTTTCCTATAGTAATTCCTCGTCGGATCTCCACTAGGGTGTCATTCGTGGAGTTCATGTTTACTCCGAGGTAGATGAACTCCTTAACTACCTCGAAATTGTTGCTATCAATAGTGACGTTTTGTCTAAGGCGGTGGACAAATGGTTCTTTATTTGTTGATAGCATGTACTTGGTTTTGCCCTCGTTTACTTCCAGGCCAAAGAATTTCGCCTGTTCTTCAATCGCCGTGAAAGCCTATATCACGGAATGCTGCGAGTGCCCAATGATATCAATATCGTCCGCATATCCCAGGAGCTGGACGGACTGGTTGAAGACGCCTGCCCCACGCACTTTCTGCTCTAGGACGAGATTGAAGAAATCACATAATAGCGCATCATCTTGCCGAAATCCGAAATCCAAACGCACGTTGGAGTGCGTGTTTTCCAGTTTCACGCGACACAACTGGATCAGTTTTGCCGGGATCCCGAATTCGGCCATCGCCATATAAAGCTCCTGACGATTAATACAAGTTCGTTGTTGCAAATTTAAATCCATTTCTAAAATTGTAAAAAATCGCCAATACACACAGAGTTAGATGTACTCTTGGCTACGTAACTTTTGCAAATGTCAAGCTATGACGCTAAGATTTACCAACTTAACAAAAAAAAAAACAGAACTCAAATCGGAACAATGGGAGCGTTACGCGGTGGTGTGGTGCGGGAACTTTTTGATCAAGGTAGTATGTAATTTCTAAAATATAAGTAAATATTTTTTTTTTCTCATTTAAGGTTAAATAAACACATTTTCGCAAAAAAAATATTTTGTTTTATCTCTTTAATAACACTGGGCAACAATGAAAAATACTCGGACATACTGAATAGTGTTTCTTATAGTACTCGACCTGTAGATAACGGGAAAAATAATATTTTGCTCAGGTCACGTACAGCAACCTAACGGTACCGACTTTTATATCTTTATCGAACGAGGTCAGTTCTAATAGAATCGCACATCGCTTAAATCGGTTTTTCTGTTAGTAATTTAAAAAAATAAACTAATTTGCGTATGAAAAATATTAGAAGTGCATTAAAGTGATAAAATGCCACGATCGTTAATTGCCCAGATTTATTCTGCTATATTTGTGGAGAATTTACACCAAGTTTCCGAAAAAAGAAAATAACACCATTTATTGAAAAGTGTTACTTTTCTTATTTTAAATTTAAAATAAACCATCAGGATAAACTCTGGGCACCACACATTTGCTGCCTTAGGTGTCACCGACAGCTAACTGGTTGGTTTAACTGGTCATTTTCTGCAATGCCTTTTGGAATGCCTGTGATATGGAGAGAGCCCCAGAGTCACACAGATTGTTACTTTTGTTGCACCAATGTGAAGGGATTTTCTCGAAGATCAAAGCATTCCATAAAATATGCAGATGTCTCTTCTGTAACAAGACCAGCACCTCATAAAGAAATTCTTCCAGTTCCAAAGCCACCTTCCGGACACCTTTCGGACACAGAAATAAGTCCGTCATATTGTTCAGAAGAAATCATGGATGATCCCGAATTTGAGCTCCCTAAATCTTCTGATGCACCACATCTCATCGGTCAGATTGAGCTTAATGACCTCGTCAGAGACTTGGATTTGTCAAAACAAAAGTGTGAAATATTGAGCTCAAGGTTAAAGCAGTGGAATCTGCTCAAGCCTGAGGTAAAAATTATAGAGTACCATACGCGACAAAGTGAATTTGTTCCTTATTTTTCGAAAGCCGATAACTTAGTGTATTGTAATGATATTAATGGCTTCATGTTGTCACTGGGTTATGAGCACAAAACATCGACGCATAAAGGCTGGTGTGAATTTAAAAGAAGCCTACGATGTTATGAAATTTATATTGGAAAAAATATAACTGGTCGATATGTTCGGATTTAACATAAAAGTTGTTGCTCTACTTCTTGGACTACAACTAGGTTACACCAAATTTTGTTGTTTTTTATGTGAGTGGGATAGAAGAGCACGATCGGAGCACTTTGTGAGAGTAGATTGGGCTATAAGAACAAACTTTATTT
Source organism: Volucella zonaria (assembly GCA_963966105.1). Lineage (NCBI taxonomy): Eukaryota > Metazoa > Arthropoda > Insecta > Diptera > Syrphidae > Volucella > Volucella zonaria. Next base: position 77,015,009 of record OZ014530.1, on the reverse strand, counting down.
GTGGAGAAAAAAAAATATAAGGAATCCTTCATTGATCGAACCACAGCGTGTTATAAAAAACTTTGTAAAGGCGATGAAGAAAGACCAACCCGGTTTCAATTTTTTGAAACAAAAGTTCCCATCACTAAGCGAAGCAAAAATTAAAGAAGGTATTTTTGTGGGTCCAGACATTAGAAAGCTTATAAAAGATCCAGCTTTCATTCCTACTCTGGATTCATTAGAAAAACAGGCCTGGTGTTCATTTGTGAAAGTAGCAGAAAACTTCTTAGGTAACAATAAGACTCCAGGTTATGCAGATGATGTAAAGAAAATGCTGGATGCTTATCATAAAATGGGATGCAACATGTCGCTAAAACTTCATTTTTTGCATTCTCATCTCAATTTCTTTCCTGAAAATATAGGTGATGTAAGCGATGAGCACGGCGAGAGATTCCACCAAGACATTGCTGCAATAGAGCAACGGTACGAAGTAAAATGGAAGCCATCAATGTTGGCAGATTACTGCTGGTCGCTTATAAGAGAGACTCCGAGGTGTTCTTATAAACGGAATGCAGATGCTTCCAAAAAACAACAAAATTTTACAAGAAATAACATTTTTCGGTAATATTTTTGGTTAAATTCTTAAATTCAAAAAAAACATTTTCTCACAAAATCCCGATGTGACCTGGCTATTTTATATAGTTTTCCAGATTCTATAAACTCCAACGATTACGAATCACATAATTTTATCTCCGAGTAAAAAATAAATATTTTTTTTGTTGACCAGTGTAATTCATGCGGTAAGGGGTTAAAATGCTAGAGCATGTGCTAAGTTTTTTTTTGCAACAATGGACAGAGAGAGAAGAAAAGATTTTTGCGTTCAGTGTGGCTTCCAAAATTTAATGGGGAGGCTAATCTACTAATGTAATTTGGCTTGTTGTGTTCTCAGCAACTACTAAGTTTACACGAATTAAGTTGACTGAAATAAATTAATGCCTTTCGGGACCGATTGGGATTTGAATACTAAACCGTCCGAATGGGAAGCCAATACACTACCACATGAGCCACAGCCACCCACAATTGTGTGTGACGCAATATTATTTTTGTTTGATATGCCAAAATGGATCAATCATTGTCTTTGCGGGGGCTAACCTGTAGCACCTGTAGTTGGATTAAACCTGTCGTTGAATACATAATCAACATAAGATTTGCTTGAGTGTTTTCTATAGAACATTTGTAAAACCAAAACTTCATTAGCATTACGAGTAGATTGAGTAAAATATTAGGTAAAATGCGTATCACATAGAAATCCAAAAACTGTGACTCTCTGATTGAAGTTTTTCCATGCGATGAATGTTCAATTATCTCAAATACCTTCAGGTTGTTCCTCTGCTAATTATAGAGCAACTGCATATAGAATGTAATCTACAGGGTGACTTACTCGAACTATAACTTTTTAAAATGCTATAATTTTTTTATTTTTTGATAAAATTTATTGTGCCAAAGCAAAAAATGTTGGAAAATACATCAATTTTCAAATTGTATCAGTAGTTTTCAATATGTCCACCTTTAGCGCGAATAATGGCCTTGATACGGCCGAAGAAAGCATCGAAGAAAGCTGCACGCAAGTGGCTCTGCGGAATCAATATAAGTATAACATAACTAATGCTTGACTACACCGTACGGTGTAGCTTTCCATCCTTTCTCGTGTTTTTATGACAACTTTAAAACGAAGTGTCCAACATTTTTATAAGCGAAAAACTTTTTTTAACATGTCATACAAAATATTTAATCCCAATAACGAATTAACAAAAATAAAAAGGAACAATAATAAAAAAAAAATCCAAAAATACACTTTCATAAAAACTTATACATAAATCCTTATAAAAATATTCTTTTAGTAGTTAAAATGTTAACCATACAATTACAGATAGGACATCGTGGCGATCGCCGAATTGTTGCAAAGATGCACGCTTTACAAAAGATATGACCGCAAACTGTAGCCATTGGTGCATTGTCCAAATATGATTCCAAACAAACGGCACATGTATGCCTTTCGACGGCTCTACCTATGCACCCTTTTTGACTAGTTGCAGTTAAGTTTGGATTGGTTGCTTGTAGAAACAGCGTTTGATTTAAATTCTTATTCAGAATTGTCTCCATATTTCTTTGCACATGCTGTTGCCGGTAAGGTTCCCAACGGTTACGATTCAAATTCGCAGAAGTTCTAGTAGCAGGCGTGGTAGAAGATTGGCTGGAACGCTCACTTTTTATCACAGACATAATTTCTTCGGCAATTTTCAAAAGCCGTTCAAGGGTTCTCAATCTATCACGGTTCTCTATTGTCATGATTCGCAAGCAATCGTGCCTAGAATTTGTTCTTAATGGTATCAGGTAAAAAATATAGGTAACAGAGCGTTCTCCTCAGAATAGGTCAATATCAGTGAAAAAAAAAAAACTGAAGCAAGATTAATTAGTTTTGAAATGAAATGAAATCAATTTCAAAAACGACTACGATTAGTGTAGATATCCAACAACTACAGTGTGCTGTTTTTGTCTCGATTAAGGACTTACAACTCTACAGTCTTTCTTGAGAAAGACAACAGACTTAGATGGGCTAGGATTAGGACTTTTACCTTTAAGTTGATGTCTTCGAATTTAAAATACATCTACAGAGTCTACATGACATGAATTCCTATAGCCACTTATTGCTTACGTTAAAATTTTTATTGCCTGCGAACAAAAATCTTATTTAAATAGAAGATACGTCGTAAAAGTGATCGAACGAAAAGCTATTCGAAAACTTGCTAATTCTAATACAATCACAGAAGTACAGCAATCAGAATCAGCTTAAGACCCAAACCTCAAGTCAAGAATTCGTCAAAGGAATTAAAACAAAAATTTAACTTTCTATAGCCTGATATATGCAGATTTGAAGAATATTACTTGCAGTATAAATTCAACATCGAAAACCTATCTATTAAAATCGGAAATATTATGGAAGCCTGATTTACGTCCATGCTTCTACAGAGGATAAGGATAAAGACGAGTTCTACGACCTCCTAGTGTAGTTTAAACATCTACTCAGTGCCCCTGGGTAAGGAACTCGTGTTTGAGGAAGTAATCGGAAAATACAGCCCGTATATCACACCGCGTCCGACAATGAATTCAGGTTTTTAGAACTTATAACGGAAAGCGACCATCCCAATATCCATAGAATGACGTGGCTAACACTGTTAATTTTTGTTTGTTTTTTTGGGTCAGCTGCATTTGTGAGAGTCGGCAGACAAAACTAGGTCGACGAACAACGACGGAAATTACTCAGTCGGCAGTATACGAGGCTTTGAAGGGAAGTGGAAAACTAACTGAATTCGGTATACGGGAGTAAAAGAAAAACGTGTTCGCATAGGTTGACAGTTAATTGTTGAATAAAGATCGATTCCGGCCATTGATCTCAAACACCACTAAACCAACAGAATATTTCTATTAAGTTCAACCTTGAAAAGCTACAATAGCGGGGGATTAAGATGGCGCCCAGGTATTCCTCAACTTTTCACAAAATAGCGAGACCCAGTTTTATGACTACGAGTATTTCTACTACTATTACTCTATGACTATGACTACACATCAATTGAGCAGTTTTATTTCCACGTGGTACCCATGTTTAACTGGACTGTACTTGATAAATTTATAAACGCGAGCATTGGGCAAGATAAAAATTGCATTCCTGTTAGGAATGACTGAGGCTCAGAAGGACGCAAAGTAAATGAATCAACGACGGTGAATGAGTACTAGATGGAGTGAAAAGTGACCTCCTTGCCCTCCAGAATGCGCTGCTACTGCAAAAAAGGTTATGGTGCCTTGAAGTCCGTTCATATTTAGGCAGACATGCCAAATTTCAGTGCGATACTGTCTTTAGTGTTGTTTTGACAGCTGATTGTTGTTGACGTGTTTGGAATCATGTTGAGTATGGACAAAAACGATTTTCGTTCTCTCATAAAACATTATTTTTTGAGAGGCAAAACGGCGAAGGAAACAAAAGAAAAGTTGGAGTAATATTATGGGGCTAATGCTAAGTCAGATTACACCGTTAAATATTGGTTTCGAGAGTTTCGTGGTGGCCGCAACTCCACTACCGATCAAGTCCGCAGCGGCAGGCCCCCCGATGCAGTTACAGAGGACAATGTCAAAAAAATACATGAAATGTTGTTGGCTGACCGGAAAGTGAAGGTGCTCCAGCTAGCAGCTACCACAAAGATTAGTACTGAGCGCACACACCATATTTTGGGCAATATTCTACATATGAAAAAGTTATCCTGCCGCTGGGTGTCGCGAATGCTCACTCCTGACCAAAAACACGAACACGGGAGCACTTCGAAAGAGTGTTTGGATTTGCTGATGCGGAATCGGGCGGACTTTTGGCGTCGATTGGTAACTGGGTTTGGATCCCTCGGACTATTATCTCTTCCCAAACCTCAAAAGATGGCTCATCAATAAAAAATTCAGCTCACGCGAGGAAATCATCGACGCTACGGAGGAGTATTTTGCAGACCTTCCGGAAAATTACTTTTCGGACGGGATCAAGAAGTTGGAAAATCGCTGGAATAAGTGTATCAAACTAAAAGGAGCCTATATTGAATAACATAAAAAAAAAATTTAATTCCCAAGGAGGTCACTTTTCACTCCATCTAGTATGTACCTTATATACGGTCAGTAAGGATATTTCATGGCTGGTAAAACGCTGAAATATATGACAACCCTTAATAGGTCAAGGGCAAATCTCATATCCCCAAAGTGGATTAGGATTAGGTAAGAATGTCCGTTGGAACGACCACCCCACTTAGCCGATTCAGATGCAGCTTTGGCCAGATCTGTTTGGTCGCTAGACATGTTCTTTTGCTAGCAGCCAGCTTTAATATTAATTTGCATGTAGCGATTGGTATACCAATGCTACCCTTTTCCGGTAGAATAGGTAGAGTGGTTCCTATTTTGGCGAGTTCGTCGGCCCTACAATTCCCTGGAATGTCTCTGAGGCCCGGTTGAAGGTTGAACCTTTGCAGATATCACGCTTTTCTTCAGCCCGGACAGAGCTTCTTTAATCGCCAACATTCTGCCACCAACTACCAGTCTTAGATTCATCTGTTTAGAAAAGGATTGACTTGCCATCCATGAAAGCATCTTCTTCCAAGAAGGACCTAGAGGGGATAAAAGTCTTTCTCAATCCAATGTTCGGGTATAACACATGGGCTGAAAAGTCCGATGTTCTCTGGTAGAATTCCTTGTATGTTAAGAACACTGCGTAGTTGCTTTAAAGCGAATAGCTGCAGTCGTAGCTACATGCCTGCTGCAAATATCAAATGAAACAGAATTTGCTTAGTTTGCGGACACCACCAGACAATCCAGTCCACAGCGATCTGGCCAACGGATTAATCTGTTAATATTTAGATGAAGGAGTTCTTTAGTGGTATTAAGATTCTTACCTGAGGCGGGTATACCAACCTCATCCTCACTCGCTTCCAGGTATATTTGCGATTCATTTACCACTAAGTTCCAGAAAAGGGGAGAAAGGACACAACCTCGCGGCGTACCTATGCTGACACATCTTTTAGCAGAAGTCCCATCCAGTTTGGAGTTGATTATCCTTCTGTTTAGCATAAGACTGATCAACTCCCCAAGTGAATAGTTTATCTGCAGAGTTGACAGCGCAGTCGTGGTTGCGGATATTTTGACGTTCTTGAAGGCACCCTCTTTGTCCAGGAAAGCGGCCATTGTACACTCTCTATATTGTAGAGATCGTTCAATGTCCCTAGTCAGTGAATGCAGAGCCGTTTCCACCCGCTTTCTTTTACAATAGTCATGTTGAGTCGTGATTCAATTTTAGGTCATATATGGATATCAATCAGTCGTTCTAGAGTTTTCAGAAGGAAAGATGATAGACTTATAGGTTTGAGATCCTTTGGGACAACATGAGAGCATTTTCCGGCGTTGGGAATGAAAACTACATTAACATCTCTCCATGACAGTGGAGTGTAGATCAATCCTACACGTCTCTTCATGATATTCTCTAGCATAGACAGGATAATATCTGAGGACCTTTGTAGCTCGGCAGGTATTATACCGTCCGGACCAGCAGACTTGTATGGATTGAAGTTATGTAGCGCCCAAAGCAGCTATCTCTTGTCACGGCTGCAGCTCTTCTCTTGACAGTGCATTTTTGTCACGGTTGCAGTAGTCCTGTTGTGGTTGCTTCTGGCCGCAAATAGGGAGCTACCTGGAAAGTCGGTGTCCAGTAGCAGGTTGAGTGTTTCATCACTTGAGGTTGTTCAACAGATATCGGTTTTTTCAAACAGTTAGGTATCATAGGATGTGTAGAGAGGATTTTTACTAGCCGCCATGGATCAGAGGTTTCTGTTATCTTGTCACAGAATGTCCTCCAGGATTGTCGCTTTGCCTTGCTTGGATTTTTTATATATTTTGAGAGATTCTTTGTATGAGTTCCAGTCAGAGACTTTTCTTGTGCTTATTGCTAGGTTGAAAAGTTTTCTGCCAACGTTTCTAAGCAGTCCCACTGCTGATGTATCAAGGCTAAATCTGTCAACATCACTCGAATGTATGGGCATGATACCACAGAGGGAAAAACTACGTCATTACGAGGTTCTGAACAAAGGATACAAGCAGTGTTCTAGGTAAGCAAATGCAAAGCGATTTCAAGACGGCGTATTTGGTGGACCTTTTGAAAAGTGTAGGCTACACGTTTGTGACAGCGTGAAATATTTTTGTGACTTGTACGCATTTCTCTCATCAAAATATTCACCATTCAACTTTGAAAATACTGGATGGTTCATTGTGTATAAGATAAATCACATTGCGGTTTAAGCAACGCACTTTGTATGATGAGTGTCTACACATTCCGAGGACGAATAATGCTTTGAAGGATTACCTTGCAATATCCAAGATACGGTAGATATGTTTGTAAAATATTACAAACATAAAAAATACCATGAGGATAATTGATGTCGTACGGCTACAATCTGAATTAATCTTCATTTCTCAAAAGGGATAGGCTCAACTGCCAGCATCCAGTTCTGAAGATCAGTGATAGTGTCTCATATGCCGGGTCTAAACTGGTATCTGATATCCAGTGGAACAAAAGGAAAAAAACAACGTACGGGTGTCTGGCTGATTGATTTGGAGAAGGCCTTCGACGCCATTTGGTTAGAAGGACTATTCTTCAAGCTGAACAGGTTGGGCATAAGTAAACCACTGCTATACATTCTTTTTGATATGATCACCAGTTCATCGTGTAGAATGGCAATGCGACTTCTGTTGGAATATTTGACATTAAAAATTGTCAGATGCGGTTAATTCACCGATGTTGATCTTGTTTAACATCTATATAAGTGATCTTGTGAGTTCACTTCACCATGCCATAGCGGTCGCAGACGACTTGATCACGTACAGATCAGGTCCTAAAATCAAGGTCATTAATATGCTGTTACGAAGTGACTTCGATGAAATTAAGCGATGTTGCGATAACTGGAAGAGACGAACGTTTTTGATCATTGGACAAGATGGGTAACCACATGTTTGTCGAAATTTAGCCGAATCCCTCAAATCTGTCTAGACCAACACCTCTATTTTAACAAACATGTACAGGGTGACTTACTCGAACTATAACTTTTTAACATGCTATAATTTTTTTATTTTTTGATAAATTTTATTGTGCCAAAGCAAAAAATGTTGGAAAATACATCAATTTTCAAATTGTATCAGTAGTTTTCAATATGTCCACCTTTGGCGCGAATAATGGCCTTAATACGGCCGAAGAAAGCATCGCACGCTGCACGCAAGTGGCTCTGCGGTATTTTGGCCCATTTCCGGCGAAGTGCTTGTTTGAGGTGGTCCAAACTTTGGTATTTTTTAGTGCCAACCTTCGCCTTCAAAATACCCCAGACAGAGAAATCCAACGGATTTGCATCCGGGGAATTTCCAATCCATTAATCCATTGTGTCGAAGAAATGAAGTGTGGAACATTGTTTTTTAACCAATCTTGGTTGACGCGCGCTTTGTGAGACGGTGCCGAGTCTTGTTGAAATGTCCACGGTCTCCGTCCGAAGTGATTGTTTGTCCAAGGCTTTAATACTGCTTCTAAGACAGTTTCACGGTATACCATCGCATTAATTTTGACGCCACGGTCCAAAAATACGAGTGGAGAGCGACCATCGGCGGTTATGGCGGCCCAAACCATCACCATCGGTGCTGCCTGCTTTCTGGTGGCCATCCGAAGGTGTAAATTTTCGAAGGACCTATATGGCAAGTAAACTCGGTCATTTTGTTTGTTGACATATTGCTCGATAACAAATGGCGACTCATCGGAAAAAACCAAATTCGGCAACTCAACACTTTCGTGCAAGCGTAGCAACTGAAATTGCGGTGTAAGATCGTGTGCTTGTTGGAACTTTAATGACTTAAGCCCAAGCTCATTTTTCAGTATGTGTTTACTTTCCGAAAAATTTCTGCCGATGTTGCTGTTTTTTTATGACCACCTCGATGGCGTTTTGCAACGCTGCCAGTATCACGGCAGCGGTAACGAGCTATGGTTCGAGACACAAATGATTTATTCACGTTGAGGTGCTGGAGGGCTCTAACGATAGCTACTTGTGGTTTTCCATTCAAATATAAAGCAATCACACTATCACGTTTGAATTCAATCGCGGATAAAAATTTTTTAACACAACTGAGACGCAAATCGTTTAAAAGGTATCTGTCATGTGTCAAAATTTGAGCTCACTGTCATGAACGGTTTGGAAATTATAGCAGTCTGAAGTTGGTTGCAGTTCGAGTAAATTCAGTGTGTAGATGTTGCTATGGCCAGAGCCAAAGGTGCTTTCGTCCTTACAAAGAAACTGTTTTATAGCACCAACTGGATGCGAGGGTGAAAGTAATCAGCTACATGGCGCTAATCCGGCCTATGCTTGTATTTGGATGTCTCGTGTGGTTCAACGTGAGAGCAAGTTAAATAGAAAAGATTCGGGTGTTTGAGAGGTCCTGCCTACGGTCTAGCCTTGACTTGAACAGAACATGAGAGTTGGGGTACATAAAATTGTATCCTAAAATTGAACCACGAGATTGTTTTTTTGTTTTGTAAAGAACTTAACACTCAAGAGGGTATTACTACTCTTAAATTGGCGGAGCGCTTGTTAAGTTTTTTGGAAAATTGGATAGATAGAGAGAGAAAGCTGTTGGGGCTCAGTGGTTATTTCGTTCTGTGGGTGACATCCAACATTTAAGAGGGAGGCTATATTTTTAGTGTAAAATGACTTGTTATATTTTATGCAACCATTCATCTAACGGGATTTTAGTTGGCAGTTACCATGCATTTTGGAGGCTTAGTAGCAACCTCTACGTCTTTTCCTTCAAATTCGGGCAGCACGTTATGCTGCAGGGTCGGTAACTTTTTTTTTTATAGGCCATGGCTGGCTTAGTTTGGGTAGATTAACTTCGCACTTAAGTTTTACAAAAAAAGGGGGTAAAAAGGTAAAAGCTCAAAACAAAAAAATAAAGCTACTTTAAGTAGACTAAGATTTATTTTAGGTAATTTGTAAATTTTATTTATATAAGAATAAATTAATATAAATAAAATATAACATAAAATTTAGTTTTTTTAAAGATTAAAAACTATTTTCTTATTACTATTAAACCAAATTTTATTGAAGAATATAAGGTTCGTTGAAAGACATAGATTAAGTGTTAGATTTACCTTAGAGTGCTCACACAGGGCCACTAAGTTATAACAAGATTGTTAAGGTAACTAAGCTAATTTCTAGGCGTTCTTTTACATGGTATAGGTATGTAATAATGAACTTAATAAATAAAAATTCGTTGAGAGATGTCACCTCTTATGTGCAGTTTTTCTTTCGGTCACCAAGTAACAAGTACCTATATCTTTAATCACATAAAGCAAAAGAATAGTTATAACATACCATGGTGGACAAAAGTATTTTGACTAAGCTTCGCGGATCCTAATATCGATTATTATTATTAACTGAGAGAACTAACGGTTTTGTATTGATTTTTAAAAGAAAGAAGCTATTTTCAGCTTTGAGAGCGCAAAAGATAACGATGATTACTTCATGCGTTTCTTTTCTGTGCAATTCAGCATGTGAGACTATGCTTACTTGGCCGGACAAAAGTATTTTGACATTGCTGTCATTTACATTTTCTTTGTTTCGTGTGCGGTATAAACAACGTTTTGCAATTGAAAAAGTTAATTTTGCCTATAATTTGTATTTTTATTTGAATTTTGAGCTCAGGTTTCTTAAAATATGTGAATTAAGCCAAGATCTACGAAATGAGATGGTTATGAGGTCCAATGCAAGTATCTCGGTATCATACCTTATCAAATTATACAAAGTGCCTCGTCAAACTATTTATTACCAAATTAATAAATATAAAAAAAATTCAATCAACAATTAATTTGGCTAGATCAGGAAGACCACGCAAAACAACTCCCAAAGAAGACCGCAAAGTTAAAGAAAATGTGTTGATTACTCCTAAAGCTGTATCTATTTCGATGAATGAAGAATATAAAATATCTGTCAGCAGAAAAACCGTTGAAAGACGTCTGAAAGAGGCCAATCTTGTAACCTATGTAGCCCGGCAAGTACCCCATATATCACCAATAAATAAGCTTAAGCGTTTGGCATTCGCTCAACAATTTGTAAGCAAGCCTCAATCGTTTTGGGAAAAAATATTTTGGACTGATGAAAGTTCATTTGAATATCATGGATCAAAAAAGAAAATTATCGGCACATTACCAAAGAAACTTCGAAAAAAAGTGGCGCCTGTATGTGAACGCATACCCCATGGCAGAGGAATGCATGTGCTACAATCCCTTAGGCGATTTGGTAAAAATCGATGGCGCTATGAATTCAGGCATATATTTTACCGTCCTCAATGAGCACGCATTTACTTCCGGAGACAGACTAATAGCGCCGTCTTTCGTATTGCAGCAAGACAATGCACCATGCCATAAAGCCCGAATAATCATCAATTTCTTAAGAGACATGGAGGAGAATACTTTAGATTGGCCACCCCAGAGCCCTGATTTGAATGTAATCGAGAATCTGTGGGCTTATATAAAACGAAAAAGAAGCTTGTGCTCAACTAGAACGCGCGACAAGACAATCGCTGAGGTCGAAGGTCTCTGGAAGGATTTTTGACTAGATACCATTCAAAATTTGGTAAGATCTATTCCTGGACGCTTGCAAAAGGTCATCGACGTTAAAAGAGGATACATTTTTCATTAATTTTTGTAATTTTGCCTTATACCACCTTGATCAAAAAGTTCTCGGGGGACACCACCGTGTGGCGCTCCCATTGTTCCGATTTGAGTTCTGTTTTTTTTGTTAGGTTGGTAAATCCGTTGTTGACATTTCCTCTAAATCTTAGCGTCATAGCTTGACATTTGCAAAAGTTACGTAGCCAAAAGTACATCTATCTCTATGTGTGTTGGCGATTTTTTACAATTTTAGAAATGGATTTAAATTTGCAACTTCGAACTTGTACTCATATTAAATTTTGCGTAAAAAACGGATTTAATGGTGCGCGAACGTTGGAAATGTTCGAAAAGTGTTTCGGCAACGGTTCTCTAAAGAAAACGGCCGTTTACCAGTGACAAGAACTGTTCAAAAGTGGTCATGAGTGAATCGAAGATGATGAACGCAGTGGCAGACCATCGATAGCGGAGGACTTGAACATTGCCTATGGATCCGTCCAAAACATTTTGGTTAATGATTTGGGTTTCCGTCGTGTAGCAGCAAAGTTGGTGCCATGCAAAAACGAGGCCGTATTGACGTCGCAAAAGAGATGATTTGCTAGGCTGAATCCGATCCCATATTCGTCAAAAGGATCATTACTGGAGACGAGACGTGGGTTTATGAGTACGACACGCAATCCAGATTTCAGGCAAGTGAATGGCGTTCACCAAATGAGCCGAGACCAAAAAAACCACGTCGTTTTCAGTCAAAAAAGAACTCAATGTTCACGATTTTTATGGATTACAGCGGTGTAGCGCATCAGGAATTTTTGCCAGAAGGCCAGACAGTAAACAAAGAGTATTATTTGGGCGTTTAGATACGTTTGCGTGAAGCAATTCGCCGAAAGAGACCAGAATTGCAACGTAAAGACAGCTGCACTCGTCAATAAAAGCTAGTGAATGCTAGTTGTGTATCTTTTGACAGTTACCTATCGAAGTTTCAGTCATTTTGGACGCGCAGTTTTTAGTTGACAGTCGTTTGAGTGAGTCGATGTGAGTGTTTTTTGTGAAAATGGAAAAAATTGAGTATCGAGCTGTTATTAAATTCTTGTTTTTGAAAGGCAATACGCCTACGCAAATCGTGGCCGTAAGAGCTTCATCATCTCGATGAACGTTCGGGACATCCACTGACGATAACATTGCTAAAGTTCACCAAATGGTTTTAGACGACCGCCGAGTTAAAGTGAGAGAGATAGTAGAGGTTATGAAAATGTCCAAAGAACGTGTTTGTTACATATTAAATCAAGATTTAGGCATGAGAAAGCTGTCCGCGCGTTGGATGCCGCGTTTGGTTACGTTAGACCAAAAACGTGTTCGAATGTACATTTCCAACGCTCTATTGGCGCAGTTTAGGCGCAATAAGTCAGAGTTTTGGTGCCGATTAATCACTGTATATGAAACTTGGATACACCATTATACGCCCGAAATAAGAATTCAGGCAAAATAGTGGACTGCAAAGGGCGACCCGGCTCCAGAAAAAGCAAAAACTGTTTTTTCGGCTTGGAAAGTGATGGCGACTGTTTTTTGTGATAGTAAAGGAGTTATCTTAATTGATTATCTTCAAAAAGGAAAAACCATTACAGGACCATACTACGTATCATTACTTGCCAAGCTGAAGGCAGAAATTGGGGGAAAACGGCCACATTTGCAGAAAAAGAAAATCCTGTCTCACACCTCCGCGGTTGCCATGACGAAAATCCATGAATTACCGTTTGAACTGCTTGACCATCCGCCTTATTCACCAGATCTAGCCCCAAGCGACTGCTCTTTGTTCCCTCATCAAAAAACTGCGCTCGGAGGGCAGAGATTTTCGTCAAACGAGGAGGCCATCACTTTCGTGAACAATTATTTTGCAGAGAAAAACGCCAAGTACTATTTGGACGGGTTAGAGATATGGGAGCATCGCTGGGAGAAGTGCGTTGAGTTACAAGGAGACTATGTAGAAAAATAAAAAAAAATTTTGAGTAAAAATGTCTTGTATCATTGATCGGAAACTTTTCAGACAACCCAGAAATAGAATAGTTATAACATATGTAGATGGTGGTGTTGCAAGAGAAACGCACTTTCGAAAAAAAGGATACCTACTATATATGCTATTGGAGGAAAGAGGTGGATCAAAATTCCACAGTAAAATGTGTACCAATCTCACACACCAGGGGCGTAATATCCTAAAATTGGTACTGACATATTACATAATCAGAAGAATGCATCATGATGTCAGTAACGTGTGCTTGACTATCGCTTCGAAAGGGATGAATATTTGTCTGGCGGTCAACAAGAGGAAGCCGTATGCACTCGTACTGTCTTTAAAAAAATAAAACTTGACACAGGGTAGATTTAGCTTTGAAGCTGTTAGGAATTTCGTTTACCTAGTAAAAGTGCCTATTTATCTCCTGACATGACTAGTACATGTAGAGCGAATGGAAATAAACGATCCGGCTCAAAAAGCTTTAGATTCGTACTCCATTCCTATGAATAGCAGATAAATAGAGGAATACTTTTCCTTAGAAGATACACACACGTGGAAGCGGACCTTAACCGTCTTTGAATTCGTAACTCGAGTTAGTTCGTCAAGGACCGCACTACCTGAAGAGGTGGATTGGTTTGTGGTCAAAATGCTTACATTTCGAGAATCTGTTGGAAATGTCAGTAGTATTACATCACATGTCATTGAAGTTATCAGCGTTACACGCATTTTTAAATCGGTCAAGCAAACCAAAAGTCATAGCTTTTTTTTGTTCGTTTTTAATTTGGGCCCATAATAAAATGTTTCTAAAATTGTATATTATGTGTACATACATATGAATATACATTTGTGCAGTGAAGAGTTCAAGAAGTGACCTGACTCACTGAACACACAGAAACCTGTGACGTACGCAAAAATGATAGTTTACATTTAAATAAATTGTTTGTATTTAAAATAGAACAAGGTCACGTAGAAAATGCTCAATTCTTTAAAATTGCGCAGCACTTTAATTATTAATATTCGCGTCAGTATAAAGCATTTCTATACTCCATGAAAACGAAAAATCTATTTTCTATTTTTTGCTATAATTGCACCACAGTATACACGTGGACCCAATTCTTACGTGTATTAAACGAGAGGCATTCTGATAGAACGAAAATAAATTGATTGCTTCAAGTAAATTTGAAAAATACGAGTGTGTTCTCTCGTTGTGTACAGACTTCAATTATTTATTCTCAAATATCTTCGTAAGTATGTTTCACTGCTATCAAAATGCGTTGCTCAATTTCAGCCAAAATTGGGTAAAATATGTTAATTGTTCCAGCCAGGGGTAATGGTATTTTATTGCCGTAACCGTTTCCATAACGAAGGCTGGCGGCTGCGGCATTCCCCAGAACACTAACAAGACTACGACTACTTCCTTGCGTCATGTTTGAAGTAAAATTTTTTAATTGGTAGCCGGCCATTGATTTTTGTGTAATAAAAAAGGGCGTGCAGCAGTCTTTTCTTTTACAGTTTTCCGAAAAGAGTAAAGTAAAGCGTTCGGCTTTTCTAAATCCCATCGATGACAACGACAGCAACTAACTATATCGACAACAATTTCGACGACGACTTCTAAATGGCATCAAACCAATAAGATACAATCTGTGCTCTCAAATGTGAAGCTATCTGTCAATCGGGGATTGCGTAATCTTCGCAATCTCAAAGATGTAATAGCATACATATTGTACATGACTGACGTACTGAGCTCCAAGTCGTGCTACTGGGGCTATAATTCTTCAAGAATTTTGCATGTGGGTACTCGCATTAAGTACAATATAAGGGCAGATATATACCTAGCTACCAGATATCAATATGTATGTGTCTATATACGAGTACATATATATGTATATCTTGTTACTCTTGCTGCAAGATTACGTTTCTGTACATGCTGCACTGTTTGTTTTCTTCTGTATCTAAACATAAATTTCATGCCAATCAAATCAACTGTGTGCGGTGCTTTGTTTTTATTTTGCGGGATCAAATAGAAAACCAGATACTTTTGTATTCTCATATGTACTATGTAGTGTCAGTAGGTACGAGTACATACCATATATTGTAGTTACAATACAATATCATCCTACCCTACACGATGATAGCCGACACCGATTTCAAACCGCTAGATTTTTCCCTCCATTTTGAGGTTAAGTTGTGGCATTAGGGCGAGAGTGTAATAAATACTTATTTTGTTTTCTTCATGTTTGCCAACTAATGGTGGCTGAATTTAAGTTAAAACACGGCAATTAAATTATACGAAAATACTCGACAAATGACCCAGGTGCAAAGCTATTAAATTGAAATGATTTATGAAGACTTTGCTCATTTCGAGTGACTTTGCCCGGAAAGGTGAAGAGGCCAATTGTTTTATACATCGGTAATTGTATCTACATTCTGACAGATTTGAAGAATGATGCTAGAACGACAGAAAATAGAAGTTTTATATGTTACTCGTATAGTGTCGATTTATGAACTACAAAATTGGGTGGTAAATCTTTAGCCTACGGCAGTTTTCTTTACTGTTGATTTCGACAGTTCATAAATGTCAACGGAACAATGTTAGGAATTTTATTTGAATTTATCTTAATTTAACAACAATTCTTCCTAATAGTTAAATATGTTGTCAGACGCGTTAAATTTCCTGGTGTCGCAGACACCAAGAATTTACTCTCTGTTAGTAGGACTGGTTATGTTA
Organism: Volucella zonaria; assembly: GCA_963966105.1. Lineage (NCBI taxonomy): Eukaryota > Metazoa > Arthropoda > Insecta > Diptera > Syrphidae > Volucella > Volucella zonaria. Next base: position 76,999,016 of record OZ014530.1, on the reverse strand, counting down.
ATTGTTATACTAAGATTTGCCCACTTTCACTAAAAGTTTGTCAGTAAACATATACGGTGTTGTGCAAAACATACCGGATTTTTATAGAATATTTTCCTTTGACGAATTTTTGGGAACAGAAAGAACCTAAGTAAAATCTGTTGTCAATTTAAGAAAACTTATTATGTAAGTTTGCGAATAAAAGAAAATAAAGGTTTTGCGATAATATGTTTTAAAATAAAAAAAATACAAAAAAAAACTGAACTTAACTCGGCAACGGCCAGTGCAAAACATACCGGATTTTCGTTATACTTAATATTTTGTCCAGTAACTGTTATTTTTTAAGACCTCCTCGCATCTTTTAGGCATGGACGACACTAGATTCTCAAAAATTTCTTTTGGAATATTCTCCCATTCATTCTTTGGTGACGTCATAAGTGCATTTTTGAATGTGTGCGTCTTTGACTCTACCCGTCTTCTTAAAGTTCACAAGTTCTCGATAGGGTTTAGATGGGGCGACTGAGAGGCCCATTCTAACATAACAATATTTTTCTGGGCAAACCACTCCTTAACCAACTTTGATGAATGTTTTGGGTCATTATCTTGTTGATTAAGCCAACGCAGTGCCATCTTCTCCTCAGAGTAGCATTACTAATTCAGGTATATCCCTATACTGAAAACGATCCAAAATACCACTAATCTCATCTTATCCCACACCAGAAAATCATCCCCACACCATAATTGAGCCTCCTCCATGCTTCACGGATGAACGACAATACCGTGGCTGAAGACGGGTACACTTCTTTCGTCAACATGAATTCTTCAATCGGAAGCCGCTCGCTCTCTCGCCGCTAAAGAGTAGAGTTTTCCACTTCTTTACAGACTAATGCAAATGGTTTCTTGCTAATAACAGTCTAAGAAATGATTAGCGTTAGCAAAGTAATCAAAGACTTACTAGAAGAATAAAATGGTACCTTTTTTGTCTAGGCTTAGCAGTAAGTAAAGGCTTTTTCGCTGGTCGAAAAGGACAAAAAGCAGCTTTTCTTAAACGCCTGCGTACGGCGTTTGCTTCAATTGAAAGATTGAGCACACTAACATTCTTCCTTGAAGGCAAGAAAGGATCGTTAGGAATCATTTTCTTAATTTGCCGAACGGTTCGGAGTGTAGTTTTTCTGGGACGCCCTCCACAGTTAATGATTCCGACCGGTTTTCCATCCCGAAACTTTTTTATAATATCACACAATGTCGATGATAGCATTTTATACTTTTTCGCTACTAGCGCCCTGAAATCCGCTACCACCTGATTTTTAACCAAACCACTGTATTTATTTTTAACAATTTTATTAGTAAACTAATTGCAGACACCTCTAAAAATAATGATACCAATGCCTTATTTTTTTTTCTATTTGTAAATTTATTAAATAGGTTTTCTTAAATTGCCAAACAAGTGTACCTACTGTATTCCTGTCCCCTAGAATTCTTCAATGAAAAATGTTCAAGAAAAATCCGGTATGTTTCGCACAACACTGTATGCCGAATCTCGACTGTACAATAGATATGATGTCAGAAATAGTTTCGAAGGAGAAGATATGTATGCATAGATGAGTAAACATAATTTATTTAATTAAGAGCAATGACAATATATAATCGACACATGACTAATAACTTCAGAGGTGGTGAATTTAGTTTGTTGAACTTTCAATTCATTTAACGATGTTTTAAGAATCATTGAGTTTACCAATAAGTGAATAGAAACGATCTTAAAAGTCTGATGAAAGATGTAACCAGATGTGGTAGTATTTTACTAGCGGGCGTCACAATTAAATTGACGGCATGGCTGATTTCAGGACAATGGTTTATAATCTGTTCCGAAAAATGTCGACACAGTATTTTTGTTTTCAGTATTTTAAGGTTGAAAGAGATATGCCTGCACTAGCCCATAAATGGTTCCATAAGATCAATCCCGAAACTATCCTAGGACAAATTTCGGTGGTTATTATGACTGTTGATTTTATTCACGAATTTTGGGGATCTTAATGACGAGTTCGCATTGTCTTTCGACGTATTTAGCTATTTTTCTTGTAACTCGTAACTTCTAAACGTAACTTATTGAGGTAACTGTTATCACTATTGTCCGCTGTTATATAGCATGATGTTGTTCTATTACTCCTCCACTCCACGCCTATGAATGTGGGTTAATAGATACACATTGCGATAATTTGTCATGTTCTTAATTACTTATTCGTCAATATTATGTCTTCTAAGTAAAACATGCAAAATTATTGGGCTAAGTCGGTAAAAGCGTTAATTGCGCCATGCAAAATTATCCAACTTTCTGCTAGTCCTACATATCAAGTAAATAGTTATGTGTTGGCGATTGGCGATTGTTGGTGAAAGACAAGATTGTGTGCCTGCCTGTCAAAATTGGTTAAGAAATGGCTTCAACCCAAATCCAAGCCAAATCAATTAAGTACTCGTAAGCTAAAACCCGACTTTAACACAAAAAAAAAAGAAAAATAATATGTGTTCTCCCTGGAAGAACGGAATAGGGAACCGATACCATAATCTTGTATGTACTTTGTTCTTATATCCACTTATTGCTCCAATAGGGATCACGATGGGCTGTTTTAACCTAACCTATTGCTCCAATATGGAGTGCGGTGTCGTATCGGGTGCCTTCTAAATTAAACTGGGCATCTCTTATTTCTTTGCCTTTTAAATGTTTACTTAGACAGAGGTGCAGGGAATTAGCAAGCCCTCGGCCTTACTAGACAACGCTCTACCTTTAACTTTTTCCGTACAAAAAATTTCAGTTCTCAGATAGGTCCCGTATTGGGTAATACAATATTTTTAAGCACATATTGCCAGAATACCAACTGCCGCAGTTACGAAAATATGCAATGAAACTTTGTTTCCTTGCTTGCACTTAATCAGGACCAAACATTTAGATAAGCCCTTCTGTAGCGACCCGGCAGAGATCAATACATATAATGACTAACTATCAATGATTATAGTTTAACGGAATATTCGTGTAATTTGATCTTATCGTTGCCGATTACAAAGGTTTAGTAGCCACTTGGCTTTCAAAATGTATAACGGGCTACCGCTGTTCGAAAAAGATTCATTTCAGCCTGCAATATATTACGGTGGACTTCTAATTTAAAATATACGTTGCTCACAAAATGTGTTATTAACAATTCGTTGTGTACATGTCTTAGGAAATGCTACCATATTTTCAGTCGGTTCTACTGCGAGCTCCAGTGTTATATTCAGTACCATGTCAGTGATAGGCATCCTCATAATAGAATTCTATGTAGAATCAATGTTTCGATGTCTTTGGTGATTCCCATTATGTAGGGTGTTGAGCGTGACGTGTGTTCATCGACTACAAACGCTCCTTAATTCAGCAACACAGGAAGGGGATTACTAGTGTACGCACCTCAAACTAGGATCCCGCAAGTTTAAACAGTCCCTTTATAATATCAAATCCTAATTCCTTACCAACCACCCTAAAAATACCGATAGTGCAATGCAATTTAAACAATACGGCCGTGCGCGTTGCTGACACCTGTTGAATTTTTCCCATCATAGATAGCGCATGGGAAAGGAAATGTCTCCGGATAAGAGGAATGTAGTCGTCAAGTTGTCAAATAAAAATAATCTGATGGATTGCGGAAGCTGCAGGGCATATGTGTTCTACCGGACAATGCTGGAAAGGGACACAGAATATCCGGTTTTCGTCTTAAATCTTTCTGGATGGACCGTATAAACATCTTGCGGATAATTGATAACCATTGTGCCGAGTATAGATTTCTACCCTACCTGCTTTTCATTGCCTTGGAGAAAGCTGTCACCACTGTATGTCAAAACTTTTCATGGAGAATACAGGATAAGTGTTCCTGACGCAAAAGTTCGCGAAAAAAAAATTGAAACAAGCAAAGGAGTGGTTAAAACGAAAGACCTTAGCTTCCTAGACACGAGGTCGAGAAGGTTGATATTATTCTTAAGGTTTAGTGACACCTCAAGCAAACAACTCTATTGCAAAGTACGCCATACAATCGTATTCATATACGCTCGCAGACAGAAAGAACTAGGCGTTGCGGTTTAATGAACGTGGGGAAGAATAGTTCAAAAGGAATCGAGGACAGTTGGAAGATGCTAAACTATGCTGCAGAAACTCTAGCAAAATGGCCAAAGCCCGACGAGGGATCACTAGAATCAAGTAGTTTTATGTTAGTAATTCGGTACAGAGAATGCAATGGGAATTATTGTAACGCACTTGTTACACAGATGGCTGACGGTGTTTGAACTTTCTGTAATCATTCTACATTGCATCCGACAATTGGATAAAGGACATATCACCTTGATCCCGGAATAACCACCGTGTGGCGCTCCCATCGTTCCGATTTGGTAAGTTGGTAAATCTGTTGTTGACATTCCCTCTAAATCTTAGCATCATAACTTGACATTTGCAAAAGTTACATAGCCAAGAGTACATCTATCTCTGCGTGTGTTGGCGATTTTTTACAATTTTAGAAATGGATTTAAATTTGCAACAACGAACTTGTATTAATCGTCCCGAATTCGAGATCCCGGCAAAACTGATCCAGTTGTGTTGCGTGACACTGGAAAACACGCACTGTAACGTGCAGTTTGGAAGTAGCTCCTCCGAACTATTTCAAACATGCACCGGATTTCGGCAAGGTGATGCGCTATCATGAGATTTCTTCAATCTCGTCCTAGAGCGGATAGTGCGCAGGGCAGATGTCAAGACGGAAGGCACTATCTTCGACTAGTTCGTCCAGCTCCTGGGATATGCGGACGATATTGACATCATCGGGCGCTCGCAAGGTTCCGTGATAGAGACCTTCACGGCGATTGAAGAACAGGCGAAATTCTTTGGCCTGGAAGTAAACGAGGACAAGACCAAGTACATGCTATCAACAAACAAAGAACCATCTGTCCACCGCCTAGGACAAAACGTCACTATTGATAGCAACAATTTCGAGGTAGTTAAGGAGTTCATCTACCTCGGAGTAAACATGAACTCCACGAATGACACCCTAGTGGACGTTCGACGAAGAATTGCCATAGGAAACCGCTGCTACTTCGGTTTGGCAAAACAATTGGGTTCAAAACTCCTTACTCGAAGGACGAAATGTACGCTTTACAAAACCCTTATCCTGCCAGTTCTACTGTATGGCGCCGAGTGCTGGACGATAAGCAGGAAGGGAGAGCTAATTCTGGGCTCCTTCGAAAGAAAAATTCTTCGACGGATTTTTGGTCCTGTATGCGAGGAGGGCGAATGGAGGAGAACATATAACCGCGAAATCTATGAGCTATACCAAGATGTGGATGTAGTCCAAAAAACCAAAATACGTCGACTACATTGGCTCGGCCACATCGAGCGAATGGACAACAATGCTCCAGCTAAGAGAATCTCCGAATCTCAGCACTCAGGTTCGAGACGACAAGGAAGACTGAACCTACGTTTCAAAGACCAAGTTATCGCGGATGCCATGGATGGAAGGCTGAAGTGTGTCAGGCAGAGACTCTCCATGGGTCGGTAGCCCGTTAAGTAAGTAAGTAAGAACTTGTATTTATTAAATTTTGCGTAAAAAACGGATTTAATGGTGCGCGAACTTTGGAAATGTTGGAAAAGTGTTTCGGCAACGATTCTCTAAAGAAAACGGTCGTTTACCAGTGGCACGAGCGGTTCAAAAGTGGTCGTGAGTCAATCAAAGATGATGAACGCAGTGGCAGACCATCGACATCGAAAACCGACGAACACATTGATGAAGTAAAGGAAATGTTGGTCAACCGCGAATTAACCATCAGAGAGATAGCGGAGGACTTGAACATTGCCGATGGATCCGTCCAAGACATTTTGGTTAATGATTTGGGTTTCCGTCATGTAGCAGCAAACTTGGTGCCAAAAGACCTCAATTTCATGCAAAAACTAGACCGTGTTGACGGCGCAAAAGAGATGATCATGAAGGATCATTACTGGAAACGAGACGTTGGTTTATGCGTACGACACGCAATCCAGACATCAGGCAAGGGAATTGCGTTCACCAAATGAGCCGAGACCAAAAAAACCACGTCGTTTTCAGTCAAAAAACAAGGCAATGCTCCGGGTTTTCATGGATTACAACGTTGTAGTGCATCATGAATTTTTGCCAGAAGGCCAGACAGTAAACAAAGAGTATTATTTGGGCATCATGGGATGTCTGCGTGAAGCAATTCGACGAAAGAGACCAGAATTGTGGGCAGAAAACTCGTGAATTTTGCACCATAATAACGCACCGTCGCGTTGCACAGCGTCATCATTATTCGTAATTTTTTGACGAAAAATGCAACAAGTACCAAGCCATCGAATTCACCCGATTTAGCTCCTTGTGACTTCTTTCTGTTCAATCGAGTTAAAAAACCACTAAGGGGAACGCGTTCCAGCAGCCGAGAGGAAGTGATGGAAAAATCGCAGGAAGTACTGATGGACATACCGAAAACCGAATATAAAAAATGTTTCGAGGATTGGATCAAGCGCTGGCATAAGTGTGTTGCAGTCGATGGTGATTACTTTGAAGGGGACAATAACATATAGATTGAATAAACTTGTATTTTTAATTTTCTGAATACAGTCCGGGAACTTTGTGGTAATGCGGACGTTATGGCGGAGTAACTATCAAAATTGAGATCCAATTTCATTGGGGCTATTCCGGCATACCCGAAGCTCAGGTCATACGGGGTTTTTCGGCATCTAGTCAAGTTTTCGAAATAGATATTGTAACGGAGCAGTAACTATTGAAATAACGGCAGCGCTAATACACCATACTAGTACTATCCTTTTAAGCATCTGGGTCTCCAAATTGTGGATTGTGCCATTGATTTAACTGCCAGACCATGTAAAATACTTTATATTGTGAAGCGAACAATAGCCTCAGATATGCACAAACTTGCTGTCGGAAACACAGCAAACGAAAAAAAAATAGCTTTCGCCAATGAACCGAGTAAATCGCTTAAAAGCGGATATCTTTGACATCCTCGAACGTTTCAAGGAGCCAGTATCGTCTTAGATTAATGTCTGGACTCCAGAAAACCGAAGAAATTTGACGTCGAGTTTGCTAAACAGAAGACCAGTTGTGACATCGTAAGGAATCCATTAGAGACGCCGCATTTAATGTGTTATGGGTGGCACCATAATGAAACCGCTGGTGTGATGGAGAAAAGTTCTTCGAGTGATTTTCGCTCTCATCTGCATAAATCAAATTTGGAAAGGAATGTATAACAATTAACTCTATTGACTATACAGCAACAAAATTCATCGTCTTAGATGGCCAGGAAATGTTGAGAAACTAATGGTTCTGTCCGAATTGTCTGTGAATCCATACCGGAGTGACAACGCAGAGGTGAAGAACCTCGACTTAGAGACAATTGGTGTAACCAATTGGTTTTAGAGGGAGCTGTTGATTGGTCTCCAGGTCCACTGTGGACTGTAGTGCCACCTTAAGAAAGAAAAGAACAATGTCAGCGACGTACTATTTTTTTAGTGGAGCAATAAGTGTCTTTTACGTTTTACTTTAGGATTTCTTGAGGAATCAGTTTCTTTTAAATTGAGAGGAATTTACCCCGAATTATACGAGTAACAGCTCTAACATGCGCATAAGCCCCAAACTTAAGTTATGTTAAAGAGACTTCCCCCTGCGAGATAAATCTGCAAAATAACCATTTTGTGGAGTAGTATTTCAGCTTAATATGGGTAACTCTGGTTCTAAATAATTTCACAACTCATTAACGTACTGCTAATATTCTAGCCTATACTGATTACTATTTAAAGATGGGGAATCCGATAGTGTTAAAAAGCCGATAGTACGTTCTGTAATCGATTTTCTAGCTTTGGAAGAATACAGGTATGGCCACCTATTAGCTTCACTAATATCTCCAAGAGGAAAGATGATAGTCGGAGTCGTTCCATCTTTTCCTTCCCGTGAAGGAATTTGATCTAAGCAGCTTTGTTCCCATCCCTGCTGCCATTTTTATAATTTGAGTTGTAGCGATTGCGTAACTATTTCCTCTGCTAACCTTGACTGTTATTTGCTATTTAATTGCATTTTCCGGAAAGTGCCGTAGCTTAAGTCTCGCTCGTTTATACTTTTGCTTCTGCCCGAACGGTGTGACATTAATAATAGAATCTTCAACGATAAAAACAAATACTCAAACTTGTGCTTAGATATGTAAAATTCATATACCATATGTATATATGGACTTCTTTAGTATTTCTCACTGTACAAATAAAGCATGCTTTATTGCTTTTTAATGAAAGTGTGGCTTGATAATTTTTATAGCAATGACTTCAAGTAATAACAATAAATCTTCCAAAAATGTTACTAAAAACTTTCCGGGTACATGTCATACATGTTGATGTTGATCTTATCACTTTTGTTATGATTTGACTAATTTTTGAAAATAAATATGAAAATTATTATGCAGATGAAGAAAATGAAATGAATGACTTTATAGGTACAAAGCTACTGCAATGTGATGTAAAAAAAATGTAGGCGCAACCGACAATATTTTCTCATTTGACGGTTGGATTATCTTACTCATGATATGAGGTAATCAAAAGTTAGTGACCTTAATGTACGTCAAGCTATGGCTCATGTTCCTTTTATTAAAGAACACAGTCACAGTCATACTTAAACATGGGCTGATTTTTCAAGTAGGCAGACAGGAATTCACATCATCATAATATGAGTGAGATTACCTACTTTTACAAAAATAAATTGAATGCAATTCATGTGTCATCCATTGATATGGATTTATGAGTAAAAAAAGTCAGACAAAATAACCTAGAGCAGTGACTTCCAACTGGTTTTATCCCGAGTTACTGAACATTGGTAGGAATCTAAAGCTACTTCGTCATATAACTGGTAAACGAATAGTGAAAGGCGCTTGCGAGGTATTTTCAATAGATTTATATTAACAAGTAGCTTGTTATGATAGCTACACCTCGTGTTGAACCATAGTTGGAGTTATTTACAGATTTTATCAATTAAATACGAATACACTGATATCACATTGCCTTGATGAGCTGTATCTGTTATTTAAAAAGCCAAATCGTGTGCGTCTTTAAGTGAATGCACAGCAAATAACCTGGGTGAATGGTACTCCCTTTGCGTTGCGTTGTATGCGCTAGTGCAGAAATTATTTTGTTTACAAGAGAACTGAACAGAAATGGTATGCTGTTTCTAGCACTGGTGTATATTTTGTCTATCAAGTCTAACTTGATTGTCCCTAGATGGCCATGGTTCACACCATTAATCGGTGAAGTCACGGAATTTCTCCACTAAGATCAGCATGTCCGTAGGCGGGAAGAATTTTCAATGAGAATTTCCTGAGTTGTAAAGTGACCAGGCGGTTTAGATTCGGGGTAAGGGAAATGATATCACGAAAAAGTAGAGATCCTATTTGCTCGCCATGAAAATAAAGTACTCTATAAAGACTACGGCGACGGAATCCAACCTACACTAACCATTGCGTATGAACAAATTTTTAGAGTTGGTGACATAAAACCAGAATAACGACTAAGCAACATTTTTTGGGCATCTTTAGAATGAACAATTTTCATCTTTAGGAAGGTATTTTCCCATAGCCCTGGTAAGATCAGCGAAGATTGGGATAGAGGTGGTAACAATAATACGCCGTAATGACGCTAGTCGCCGAAAATCCATTAAATTGGAGATGAACTATATTTCGTCATCGTTAGATGAATTAATCACCGCGTCTCCTCCATGATTTGAACGATTGAATCAAGAAGTACGTCATCTGGTTCGGCATACGCTCTCACCAGCATAGCGAGCTATATACGAGTATATGAGTAGCAGCTTAGAAAACTGGGCAACGGATAACAATGTGGCGCCGGGAATTTTCTGTATGCCTTGAACACTTGTGTAATGTGAGCTCAGCTTCTTTACCTAAATATGAACGAGAATTACGCTGCAGGAGGTGTTGGCTCTTTTGTGGACACAGATTATAATGTGTTTGATGTCTCGAAGTTAGGTTTTCCAAGTGCCGATATTTTGAAATTATCTCTAAAAATCAAAGGTGAGGTCTACGTTATGTTATGTGTCTATAGGCTTCATAAATTCAATGTTTCAGTATTTGTGGAAGAATTTTCATCCTTTCTGGATACTGAGAAATCAAAAAATTTGATATCTTGGAGAAAAGTGAAGTAGTACTCACTTATTTGGACTTATTAGCTACTCATTGATTGGTAACGTTTATATATGAAATAACTAGACCTCTTCTCGCAGTTTCTGTGAGAAGTGTATTTTTGATTTGGAGATCACAGATCATTGTATGAAAGGATTGCTGGTGGATAGTATGACTCTAGTTTCCTTAACTCGATAACAAAAATTGATTTTGGAAAACTTAAAACTAATCTGTCTTTTGCGTTCTGGGAAAATGTTTTTGTTGAAAATGATGTCTCTAAATCTTATGACCTTTTTATAGAATTCTTAAGTAACCATATATCGAGTTGTGCGTTCACAACTAGCCCAAGGAAATCCATAAAACGGCTTAAGCCCTGAATAACAAATTATTTATTAAATAAAGGCAAAAACAAACTAAGAACTGTCAAAGATTATGGAAAAAATTTTACACAATCAAATTTCAACCTTTTTAAAGACATTCAAACTCTTAAGTGAAAATCAATCCGGTTTTAGACCAAACCACAGTTGTGTATCCGCTACTCTTAAGATTTCAGACGATATTAGAAATGATTTGGATAATGACTTGGTTTCATTTTTAGTTCTCTTAGATTTTTCGAAGGCATTCGACAAAATTAATCATAAAAGACTTATTAGAATACTAATACAACAGTTTCGGTTTTTACAAACAGCTGCAAAACTGATTTTATCATACATTAGTGGTAATGAAACGTCCCATTCTTTAAATCTTTTCTGTGGGGTTCCTCAGGGATTCATACTTGGTCCACTCTTATTTACGATCTTTATTAATGATCTTCCACTGCAATCTGAATACTCTTCAATCGATTTGTATGCTGATGATGCTCAAGTTCGTATAAGCTGCAAGTTAGTCATGATTGAAGATGGTGTTGTGAAATTGAACTCTGATTTAAAAAGAATACTTCGCTGGTCCAATACAAATAGTATTCACCTAAACTTGATAACAGCTACTTTCCCGCAGTATATCTCGGAAACGACCAAATTGAATATTGCGATAAAGCTACGAACTTAGGCATTCTATTTAATTCTACCCTTACCTGGGATGACAATATTCAAACTGTTGTTGGAAAAATATATGGATTCCTTATGGAGTCTTTCACTTTCGAAGCAATTTACTCCTCAACACGTTCGGCTTAGGTTGGCAAAAACTTTGATCCTTCCTATGATAACATATGGGTGCCAATTGTTTACTAGCCACAACTCAGAAACGAAAAGTAATCTAACCGTGGCGTTCAATAATATAACTCGATATGTATACAATCTCCGACGATATGACCATATTTCAAACTACACAAGTAACATACTAGGCTGTAATCTTTACAAAGAACCTTCATATCTAATTCAAAAAATACAGTTTACTAACTCATCTCGTTCTTTTATGGTACTGCAACCAAGGTTCACTTGCAGAAACTCGGAGCGTCAGTTTTTCAATGGCATAAATGCAGTGGAATAGCTTACCCTCTTTTATTAGAAAGCTTCGCGGCACCACACAATTTGAGATGGTTTTATTCAGATACCTAGTATAGTAAATAATTAAATTTAATATTTAGTATAATAAAGAATTTTGTTTTGTCATTATGAATATGAATTTAGTTTGTCATTTTAAATCAATAATAACTGAATGTATAAATAATAATTAAAATTGATTTGAATTTAAGTCTAGCTATACTTTTTATAACTTTTACTATTAATTATAGGCTTTTAAGGCTAATGTAAAAGATTCTTTGGAAATATATAAATAAATAAATAAAATAAACAAAATGTTTAAGCAATCCAGTCTCAATCAATATTTAAAACAAGAATATAAAAAGATGTGTTCAGAATTAAAAAGAGAAATTCCTGTTTGTCGTGATAGTTACTGCAATAATTAAGCCAAAGGTAATCTAAAAGGTGAATGGACGTTAGTCAATAGCATCGGCTTCCATAAAAAAGCCAACTTGGGTACGTATTGACGATTGTACAATTTCCGACAAACTTGGAATTGCTAACTCTTTTAATAAGTATTTTACTACGATATCTGAGAATATTCAAGCGTGTCCAATTTATTCAACCTGTGCCATTTGTAGTCCTTTATGTAACCCTGGTGAACCTCTGCAGAATCATAGTTTTTTATTCCAGCCAATAACTGGATCAGAACTGCTTACAACTTTTGGTATGTTGAAAAATACAAGTTCTTCTGGATGTGATGGCATTACTAATCTTGTACTTAAAAACATTGCCTGTTTCTTAGTTGATGTTTTGGAGCACATATTTAATAACAGCATTTTTTCTGGAGTATTTTCTGATGCTCTAAAATGTGCTGATATATTTCCCCTCTTTAAAAAAGGATCTGCTGATGAACTGAGTAATTATAGGCCTATATCCCTTTTGCCTTCAATAAGCAAGATCTTCGAAAAAGTTGTGAAAAAGAGGGTGTTGAGCTTTTTACATAAAACTAAATTTTTCAGCTCTTTGCAATTTGGTTTTCAGAAGGGTAGATCTTCTGAAGAAGCTCTTTTACATTTTTACTCCCAAATTTTTGCCAACCTGGATAAAAACAAGTATTCAGCTGGCTTGTTTGCTGACATTACCAAAGCTTTCGATATGGTTAATCCTGATATACTCGTATTGTTAAGCAAAAATTGAAAATGCTGGTTTTCGAGGCTTTATTTGGGAGTGGTTCAAATCTCACTTTAATAATAGATCACAAAAAGTGAAAATTGATGATACTAGAAGCGAAATTAAATTCATTAATCTAGGAGTGCCTCAGGGCTCTGTTCTGGGACCAATACTCTTCTTGATTTACATCATTCCCTATTCAGTCTGCCCTTTAAAGGATTACTGACAGCATTTGCGGATGATATAGGTTTTGCTCATGGTTCAGTCAGTGCTTTGAATATTATATCAGATATAAATTGGGATCTTCATCTACTAAGAATATGGTTTGCGGAGCATAAATTGGTCATAAAAATAATGTTTTTCAATTTGGTAGCGCAAAACAGTTTTGATGCCGAGATCTTCTTTCATGCAAGTGACTGCCCAAGATTTACACTTGCACACTGCACTTGCTATACAAGTCATCTTGCACATTTTATAGTTGTGAAAGCTGCAGTGATAATTGTTTCCAAATTGAGACTGTTAATGAATTCAAATATTTAGGGCTTCTTATTGACTCAAAGATGACTTTTATAACCCACATAGAAAATTTGAGAAACTATTTTCGTGGAACTCTCAGAAACTGCTATTTTCTACGCAAGGTTTGCTCGATCCAATTGTTGATAAAAATCTATTATGGAATCTTTTATTTTCGATATCAGCATGGTATCACGTGCTGGGGAGGAGCTTGTTACTTTTGAAGAAGATTTGCCTTAAACCCCGTTTACATGCTAGTTTTCCATTGTCCGGGGATTTGAAAATTTTTCCGGTTCGCCATTTATGCTGTTATAAAGTGCTAAGAACTTTTTTTAATAAGTCAGGAAATCTTAATTTCAGACAAGTCATCAATCACAATTTAGGTGGCAATTCTTTAAATCAGGTACATACCATATACCAGCTTTTCGTTCAACCGCGTTTCGTAACTTTTATAGTATTGTTTCATGTCGAGTATTCAACAAACTTCCTCATTCTATCAGAACAATTTTACATTACCCTGCGTTTGTGAAATACGTAAAAAAATTGCCTTTTTGCTTTGATCTCAAAAGTATTGAATCCTTGTTTGATGTTCTGCTCTAACTTCTAAAGGTGTATCAAATAAAACAGGAGACTCGCTGATTTCCTTTACTTGTGAAAGAAGTGAAATAGTATCTGCCTAAGTTAACCATCATTGAACAATTTAGTGGCATAAAATGCCATCAAAACTAAAATATTTGAACTACAAACAAAAAGTCATATGACTACCAAGGTGGGCTACGTACCACCTTGATCCAAAAGTTCCCGCACCACACCACCGTGTGGCGCTCCCATTCTTTCGATTTGAGTTCTGTTTTTTTTTTTTGTTAAGTTGGTAAATCTTAGCGTCATAGCTTGACATTTGCAAAAGTTACGTAGCCAAGAGTACATCTAACTCTGTGTGTCTTGGCGATTTTTTACAATTTTAGAAATGGATTTAAATTTGCAGCAACGAACTTGTATTAATCGTCAGGAGCTTTATATGGCGATGGCCGAATTCGGGATCCCGGCAAAACTGATCTAGTTATATCGCGTGACACTGGAAAACACGCACTGCAACATGCAGTTAGGATGTAGGTCCTCCGAACTATTTCAAACATACACCGGATTTCGGCAAGGTGATGCGCTATCATGTAATTTCTTCAATCTCGTCTTAGAGCAGATAGCGCGCAGGGCAGGTGTCAACACGGAAGGCACTATCTTCAACTAGTCCGTCTAGCTCCTGGGATATGCGGACGATATTGATATCATCGGGCGCTCGCAGCGTTCCGTGATAGAAGCCTTCACGGCGATTGAAGAACAGGCGAAATTCTTTGGCCTGGAAGTAAACGAGGGCAAGACCGAATACATGCTATCAACAAACAGAGAACCATCTGTCCACCGCCTAGGGGGCCTCCGCCCAATTATCAAGGCTTCGCCCATCAATGACGTTGTCTAATAAAAAGCGGGAGTAGATTATTCTATAACTGGCCTTATCGTAAACATCTTCAGATTACAGCCTCGGAATGGTTGCTACGATTTGACCATACCAGACTTAAATCACGGTACCATGGGAGTCAGGAGCCCCCCGGATTTCGGTCCGGGCCTGACTTGTTAGAGGTAGGCCCCCTTGTGGAAGCGTCATGGTGGCTGTGGTTTAAACCCAAATCGCGGGTACGGGTATTCCTTGGTTTTGCCCATTGTAGAGTTGCAAATAAAGTACTGGGTGCTGTGACCCTAAGAGCAGCAAGAGGTTTTAGGTCGGCCTCGACTCTTACCAAGGGTGGAACTCGTGCCTCCAACACAGGTTCTGCTTTGGTAATATACTATTAATGTAGGTATGCGATGGCAAGGCGTATCCTTGCTCCCTATGGGTGTATGGGCACCTCGTAAACATAAGGTCTTACGACAGGTGGGTTACGTTAAAAATCCAGGTACGTTCTGTCCACCGCCTAGGACAAAACGTCACTATTGATAGCAACAATTTCGAGGTAGTTAAGGAGTTCATCTACCTCGGAGTAAACATGACACCCTAGTGGAGATCCGACGAAGTATTAGCATAGGAAACCGCTACTACTTCGGTTTGGCAAAGCAATTGGGTTAAAAACTCCTTACTCGAAGGACGAAATGTACGCTTTACAAGACCCTTATCCTGCCGAGTGCTGGACGATAAGCAGGAAGGGAGAGCTAATTCTGGGCTCCTTCGAAAGAAAAATTCTTCGGCGGATTTTTGGTCCTGTATGCGAGGAGGGCGAATGGCTCGGCCACATCGAGCGAATGGACAACAATGCTCCAGCTAAGAGAATCTTCGAATCTCAGCCCTCAGGTTCTTGACGACAAGGAAGACCGAACCTTCGTTCCAAGCTATCGCTATCGGATCGTAGAGGATGGAAGGCCGAAGTGTTTCAGGCAGAGGCTCTCCAAGGGTCGGGAGCCCGTTAAGTAAGTAAGTAAGAACTTGTATTAAATTTTGCGTAAAAAACGGATTTAATGGTGCGCGAACGTTGGAAATGTTGGAAAAGTGTTTCGGCAACGATTCTCTAAAGAAAACGGCCATTTACCAGTGACTCGAGCTGTTCAAAAGTGGTCATGAGTCAATCGAATATGATGAACGCCGTGGCAGACCATCGACATCGAAAATCGAAGAAAACATTGATGAAGTAAAAGAAATGTTGGTCAATATCCGCAAATTAACCAACAGAGAGATAGCGGAGGACTGGAACATTGCCTATGGATCCGTCTAAGACATTTTGGTTAATGATTTGGGTTTCCGTCGTGTAGCAGCAAAGTTGGTGCCAAAAGACCACAATTTCATGAAAAAAAGAGACCGTGTTGACGTCGCAAAAGAGAAGATTTGCGAAGCTGAATCCGATCCCACAAGGATCATTATTGGAGACGAGACGTGTGTTTATAAGTACGACACGCAATCCAGACATCAGGCAAGGGAATGGCGTTCACCAAATGAGCCGAGACCAAAAAAACCACGTCGTTTTCAGTCAAAAAAGAAGGCAATGCTCACGGTTTTCATGGATTACAACGGTGTAGTGCATCATGGATTTTTGCCAGAAGGCCAGACAGTAAACAAAGAGTATTAGGAGTATTTGGGCGTTGTGAGACGTTTGCGTGAAGCAATTCGCCGAAAGAGACCAGAATTTTAGGCAGAAAACTGCGGGATTTTGCATTATTTTATTATTCGTAATTTTTTGACGAAAAATGCAACAAATACCATCCAACAGCCACCGATTTCACCTGATTTGGCTCTCTATGACTTCTTTCTGTTCAATGGAGTTAAAAAACCACTACGGGGAACGCGTTTCAGCACGCGAGAGGAAGTAATGGAAAAATCGCAGGGAGTACTGAATGACATATCGAAAACGGAATATAAAAAATGTTTCGAGGATTGGATCAAGCGCTGGCATAAGTGTGTTGCAGGCGATGGTGATTACTTTGAAGGGGACAATATAGATTTAGATGAATAAACTTGTATTTTTAATTTTCTGAATAAATTCCGGAAAATTTTTGATCAAGGTGGTAATCCAAAATGCTTAAGGGGGTTCCCCCGTGAGCTGGCTTGAAAAAATCGATTTTTCTTTTTTTGCATAAATTGATTCCTTACCATGTGTAGAATATGCTGGTAAAGTGGTTTTTTTAAGTGGTATTAAGATACTGAAGTTAGAAGAGGCAGATGTTCGCAATGCTGAGTTGAATAGTAGGAGGCCGGGTCTATTTCGACGTGTCGGCTTGATACCTGAGATCCTTCCATATAAATGTGCACTTTTCCAAATATAGACAAGTTTATACAAGTTTATATAAGTATAGAAGGAAATCTTTATGGCGGTGCAGAGAAATAACTTCACCGGCAATAACTTCACATGGGAAATAGCTTCACCTCGAATGGGAAATAAGTTCACTTTTTTATGGGAAATTATTTCTCTTAACATTTTATGAACAGGATGAGGACCCCTGATTGGGGTCACTGTTGAACTTGGGGTAGGTGCGACGTTGGGTAAATGCAGTTTCTTTTTAGATTAAAAGAACATTTGGACTTCAATTATTGTAAATAATTCCACCTCGTTTCTGTTTTCCAGTTAAAATCGAAAAATTCTCAAATTATAGCTCGGAAATGACTTCACAAAATTTGCGGTGAGGTTATTGCCCACCTTCGGTGGGATATAATTTCACATTTCTTATGTGAATTTATTTCCCACGCGAAATTATTGCCCGTGAAGTTATTTCCCTGCACCCCTTATGGCCATTTGTTTTGTCAAACTTCGCATCGCAGATTGATGGTAAGTTAAGATTTTTATAGTTTTAACCGTGCTTGAAACTTCAAACGCGTTTCTCTCAAAACTGTGTTTTTCAAACTTTTGTCTATCATATCTGGAGAACGGGTTGACCGACTCACTTGAAATTTATAGAGTAGACTCAGCACATACTGACTTAGAATCATCTTAAAATTCCGAGTATTTTTATTTTTTTCGTCACGAAAACATAAAAAAAACCCAATTTTCCATATTTTCAAATGATTCTAGGTCATTCGATGCATTTAGGCTTACAGATTGAAACACTGTTTTTTTTTTCTGATGAGCCAATCAGCTGAAATCGTGGAGGAAGTGAGTGTCTTTTTTTTCAAGGGGGGTGTCTTCATAGTAGTACAAATTACGTTCTAATGAAGATTTTTACTTAAAATTTGTTCTACATACTCTTGAAATAGTAATAAATAAATGATGAAAAACTCAAAGTTCTATCTTTTCAGTACACATCAAAAAAAATTCCCAACTAATGCTTAAAAAAAAAAACAGGCCGTCACACGAAACTTTTACTATTATGTTACATATTCTAAAATATGTATCAAACTGTATGTTGGTACAATGGCCAACATAAGTACATCCCTTAAATAATTCAACATTTTCTCCATTATAGGCATCACCTACACAATTAGAACCCACAACAATGCAATTGCTTTTTCTTTTGTTACAGACGTGATTGACAAAGCACCCATTTGACCCACATGTCAACCCAATTCATTCGCATTCAAAAGACTAACAAATCAGCAAATCTCGAACGCACAACGCTTTCCTGTAGACACTTTTACGCACAATGTCGGGCGACAAAAACGCGTCGTCGAAGATGACAACGACTACGACAACAACAACAACAATGATGACGACGATCACTTTGACTTCATTTGATCGACAACACATTTAGCCTGGTTCTTCTGGATCAAATTCTATGGCGAGACGGCATACTAATGAAGGAACCCGCCATATAAGTACGGTACACCTTGAATGACAACAAACGCCAAGGAATCTGCCATTCGTTCGAGCTCTGACCGACTTGTTATTCCCATAGATACACTAACTCATTCTCTATGATAACACCAGTTGTTTGCTTTTTAGATGTACGAGCACAAGCACCTATACGAATACGAAAGAGCACAGTTCTTGCTTTCTATGGTTAGAGTATTTTAACCGGTTTATCGCAATCACGAACTAAATTCGATTCTAACATCAACATCAGATTTTAGAAGTTTTCCAAATTTTTTTCTTCAATTTCAAGACTTTGACCACAAGGTCCTCACTTTGATCTTAAACTTGTAGAAAACATTTAAATTCAAAAATGTAAAATTGGACGCCAATCACCGAAGAATCGCTACCTCATGAGCAAATCTCCCACTATTCAGATACATTTGGCTAAAAATAATATTTTCACTTTTTTTTTTAACAAAATCATCGAAAGTGTGTGAGCTTGAGGACGACGCTGATGACGATGCCTGCTTATTTTATTTTTGCGGCACAACCAAGTCAAGGTCTCCATTCAATTTATCTGTTTATTTGCGGTATATACGAATATAGTACTCGTATGTCATCTGGCGATGATGGATACACTTTAACTTTTGGGGAAAAAATAAAAAAAAAAAAACTAGAGATGCGAGTACAATCGTAAATATTTTTGCTTTCAGTATCTGCTGAATTGCTGTTGAACTTTTGTACGAGTATCTCCAAATCTAGACAGGGAGGTGATCTTGTTTTGACGTCGCACGACCTATTTATTTTATGAAATAAATTGCACTTATACTCGTATTTACAAATATAGCTACACAAAGCAGTACAACACTATAAATTTTACTTAATGATTTGCGTTTCATTACTTTTTTCAGTGGATACAAGTATCTAAACGTATTTTCCCTTGCGAATGAACTTGAAACTGAATTAGGTAAGACTATTCGAATGTCTGAACTTGCGACACGACACGACTAACTCGGTGATGAATGTGTGAGCGATGAAACCGCGATCGCGTTAAACTTCTTAAGCTGCGAGTACAAGCAGATCGTTGGAGTACAGAATTACGACTGAAACAGCTCAGATGGCGTTCTGATGAATTACCACAACGGTGTAGGCCGACGCATGGCGGTACACAAAGTTCTCCGCTCACCACTGGTAGAAAGATGAGATTTAATGGTGTTTGACTTGGCTTTCTGGGGTTGGTATCGCTGTTGTTGATTTAGGTTGGATACGATTAATTTGTGCGATTCGTTGAGAGATTGTGTTACACCAGCTCCATTCTATGGAGTTTAGGGAGTATTTGTAAGGAGTTGATTTTTGGTTTAGAGATTCGAAAGTTCAATATGAGCGAACAAATTGAAATGCGAAATTTGCTTAGCTTTTGCTCAGTATGTGTGTGGGATGAAATTTATTTTAAATTATTCATAGCTTTTGATGGAGCTTTTTTTTTAAATTATTTTGTGTGCTTGAATTCTTTGGGACCTGGGGGCTATTTACTGCATATTGAAATATTTAAGAATCAATCTCTGATACAGTCTAATATGGTATACAAGCTATGCTTGTCCATAATCTAGTGACTGATGTTCAGTTTATCATCAAACTCAAAGGCAGAATTTTCACATAGAAGTACAAGGGTTGTCTGAAAAAGAACTATGATACAAGACATTTTTCTCAAATTTTTTTTTTATTTTTGTACATAGTCTCCTTGTAACTCTACACACTTCTCCCAGCGATGCTCCCAGCGGTGCTCCCAGCGATGCTCCCAGCGATGCTCCCAGCGATGCTCCCAGCGATGCTCCCAGCGATGCTCCCAGCGGTGCTCCCAGCGTTGCTCCCAGCGATGCTCCCAGCGATGCTCCCAGCGATGCTCCCAGCGGTGCTCCCAGCGATGCTCCCAGCGATGCTCCCAGCGATGCTCCCATCTCTCTAACCCGTCCAAATACTCGTAGTACTTGGCGTTTTTCTCTGCAAAATAATTGTTCTCGAAGGTGATTGCCTCCTCATTTGGTGAAAATCTCTGTCCTCCGAGCGCAGTTTTTAGATGAGTGAACAAAAAGAAGTCGCTTGGGGCTAGGTCTGGTGAATAAGGCGAATGGTCAAGCAGTTCAAACCGTAATTCATGGATTTTTGCCGTGGCAACCGCTGAGGTGTGAGACGGCGCGTTGTCTTGGTGAAACAGGATTTTCTTTTTCTGCAAATGTGGCCGTTTTTCCACAATTTCTGCCTTCAGCTTGGCAAGTAATGATGCGTTGTATGCTCCTGTAATGGTTTTTCCTTTTTGAAGATAATCAATTAAGATAACTTCTTTACTATCACAAAAATTCAGTCGCCATCACTTTCCCAGCCGAAAAAACAGTTTCTGCTTTTTTTGGAGCCGGCTCGCCCTTTGCAGTCAACTGTTTTGACTGAATTTTTGTTTCGGGCGTATAATGGTGTATCAAAGTTTCATCTACAGTAATTAGTCGGCGCCAAAACTCGGATGTATTGCGCCTAAACTGCGCCAACAGATCGTTGGAAATGTTCATTCGAACATGTTTTTGGTCTAACGTAAGCAAACGCGGCACCCAACGCGCGGACAGCTTTTTCATGCCTAAATCTTGATTTAATATGTAACAAACACGTTCTTTGGATATTTTCATAACCTCCACTATCTCTCTCACTTTAATTCGACGGTCGTCTAACACCATTTGGTGAACTTTAGCAATGTTATCGTCAGTGGTTGCAGTTTTTGGACGTCCCGAACGTTCATCATCTCCCAAGCTCTCACGGCCACGTTTAAATTCAGTAGCCCAAAATTTCACTGTGGTAAATGGTGGTGCAGAGTCCCCATACACAGAGTCCAACTCATTTTTGATTTGCGTAGGCGTATTGCCTTTCAAACACAAGAATTTAATAACAGCTCGATACTCAATTTTTACCATTTTCACAAAAAACACTCACATCGACTCACTCAAACGACTGTCTACTAAAAACTGCGAGTCCAAAATGACTGAAACTTCGGTATGTAACTGTCAAAAGATGCACAACTAGCATTCACTAGCTTTTATTGACAAGTGCCGCTATATTTATGTTGCGGTCGGAAACTTTTCAGAAATCCCTCGTATATGTGCTCGTATGGTCTTGAATGCGCTTGGCTTATCTTTAACCGTATTTCTAAACGACTCATGCCTTTGAGGCAAATGACTAGGTTAGGTCAGGTAAGGCCAGTGTAGGCAATTTGTAATACCCTAGGATCTCAATGTGTCCGCTCTTAATGTGAAGACCTAAAGGACATGAAAGTTTTTTCTTTAAAAGCGGAAATTTTTAACCATTACTGGCGTTGTTAGAACCAAATGCATGAATTTTAGATCTTTTTGCTTGCATATTAGTATGCACATATGATATATGCCAAATAAATAAAAAGATTGGAAAAATTTCTGCCTTTTTCCGATAAAAAAGTTGCGAAGGTTGAAAGATACCATATGTTAAGGATGTTTTTTTTTTAGAGGTTTGGTTTTTAAACTGGCAACACTGTTTCTACAGATTGTCATTTTGACAGCTGAAAATTGATTTGTGGTCAGTACGTTTTGCCATTTTACAGTGAACAACGTTAATGTACAACGCGAGCAAATTGTGCAAACTTATTTTGAAAACCATGGTTCGGTTCGCCAAACTTATCGTGCGCTACGTCCATTTTACGGTCGACATAATCGTCCATCTGATCAAGTTATTCGGAACACGATGAATCGTTTTCGCACCATGTACACTCTAATGGATAATACACATCTACAAAGACGACAAACAGGGCGAACAGAAGAAGTTATTGCCATTGTGCAGCGCAATGTTAAGAAGAATCCGAATGAGTCGATTCACCATCGTGCACAGTAATTGGAGCTATGCCCATCCACTTTGTAGAAGATTTCATGCGAGGGTCTTGGCCTAAGAGCTTATAAGATCCAGCTTGTGCAAAAGTTGAAACCGCGTGACCATTATACGCGTCGTAGGTTCGGTGAATAGACCGAAAACATGCTTCAGCTTGATCCTCATTTTCAAGCAAAATTTTGTTCTCCGATGAGGCCCATTTTCTGATTAAATGGATATGTAAACAAGCAATATTGCCGAATTTGGAGTGGAGAAAACAGAGAAGCCTCTGTCGAGACGCCCTTAAAACTATTAAAACTCACTGTTTGGTGTGCTTTATCGGCTGGTGGAATCATCGGCCCATGTTCCTGCCGGCCAGAATATTACCGTCAATGGAGAGCGCTTATTTCTGACTTCAGTTGAATGGCTTGCTTTCAACAAGATGGCGCAACATGCCACACGGCGCGCGACACCGTCAATTTATTGCGAAAAACATTTGCTGAGCGCATAATTTCGCGTAATGGAGCTGTGAACTGGCATCCACGAACCTGTGATCTCACACCTTTAGATTACTTTCTTTACGGGTATGTGAAGCCGCTAGTCTATGCTGGTAAACCAGAGACGTTAGATGATTTTGAAGTCGACATTCGTCGTGTTATTGCTCATATACGGCCCCAGTTGCTCGATAAAGTTGTCGAAAATTGGACTTCACGATTGCGCTTCAATCAAGCTAGCCGTGGCGCGCATATACCCGTGGCATAAAATTATCCATTAAATTAAGCTAATATCATAGACATTAACATTAGCTTCAAGTATTTTTATTTCACATTGAATTTGTATACCTATAAACGTATCCAGTGTGAGATATTCGGAGATTACACCGTGTCGGGTACCCATTGCCTTGCTTCATTTTTAATCATCAGTGAATATATGTACATATGTGCACATATGAAATCATAATCTGCAATTCACCAATCTGATGAAAGTAAGATAGTGTCCCTGGACATTTTTACGGCGTCCGACAAAGTTTGGTGTCAGCCTCTTTTGTCGGAAATGAATGACCACATGTTCGATATCGCTAAAATGCTGCGAAGTGCTTAGGTTTCCTCAAGCTATGCAAGAAATACTCTGATCTGTTCTCGATACACATATACGTCTCCAAAATTGGAGTGGAATGCCGACATCTAGTCACGAGCTCCCAAGACCTCTTTCCCCTTGCTAAATAGGATTCAAAATTGTGCTAGAAATGGATGGAAAGAAACGTTGATCAGTCAATTGACACTCCCAAACTTTAACCACAATAACTCTTGCCTTATCTTACTCTATAGCTATTATCACCACTAGTGCTCCAACGAAATTTCTAGCTACATTCAGACCTTGAAAAACCTCAATCCTAACACATGTCTCGCTATGAATATTGATCAATGCATATATAGTAATTCTTTCTTTAGCCCCACAAATGCTCTGTGCAGCTCTATAAGTATTTCCATGTATCTTTCTCTCATTGCCTTTGCATTTACAATTTAGGTGTATTGGGTTGTACCATATGAAATGTCCGGTTTTCGCTCAGTCGGAAACATAGATAAACTAACCTAGATGTCAAACTTTCCAGAAAGTGGAAAATAAAAACCGGTTTTCTACTGATCGCCTCTATCCGTGTGACCCTGTCTGTGAATACGTGTGAATTGTCATCAATGGCAGTTTCCCTCTCATTTTATACAAAACACGCCCATTTAACTCAAAAAACGTCATCGACATTACACCCACGCGTGCAAATCGCTCTCATTCTAGCAACTTGGCTTGTAAATTGCTCTCATTCTAGCAAATTCTGACAGGTTATAGAAATGGTAAAGAGGTTAGTGTGAGAGTTAAGGGTTTGCAAAAGTATTAGTAGAGTTTGCCATCTAGGTTAGTTCATCTATGGTCGGAAATAAGAAGCTCTCGAGTGAACATTTGTACCAGAACGTTAAATTCTCTTTTTTTTTATAAAACAAAGTGGTACGTGTGTTTGATGTGTGAGAATTTTAGGGTTCGTTACAAGTACCGTTATTTTTTTTCTAAGAATTATTTACCATTCTGTCGGCAGTTCAAATTCGAACCTTCTTCCTTTACGAATTTAAAATGGGATATAGGGGCAATGAAAAATATTAATGACGCATTTGAGGATGTAGCGGTAAACAAACGCACTATACGACGTTGGTTTGGAAAGTTCCGTTCAGGATATTTCAGCCTCGAAAATGAACCACGTGGGAAGCCGGAAACGTTAGTTGACGATGTTGTTTTAAGAGCAACGGTGGATGCGGACCCATCGAAATCGGTGCGGGAGATTGCACAAAGCATGGGAGTATCCCCTATGACAATAAGTCGACACCTTTCTCTCATAAGAAATTTAAAGAAGCTCGATAAGTGGGTACGGATAGTCACTTGTGATGAAAAGTTGATACTGTATAATAATCGTTAAAGATCTGGGCAGTGGTTGGATGCAAATAAAAAAAAAACAAAACACACCCCTAAGCCCGATCTTCACCCAAAAAAGGTTATGGTGACAACTTGGTGGACGTCGAAAGGACCAATCCACTTTTCATTTCTTCAACCAGGAGAAACGATAAACGTTATCAATTATTGTGAGGAAATCGACATATTGCGTGCCAAGTTGGTTGAAAAGGAACCTACGTTAGTCAATAGGTACGATCCTATCCTTTTGCATGGCAATGCTAGACCCCATACCTCACAAGTAACGGTGCAAAAACTGTTGCAGTTGGGATTTGAAATTTGTCCGCATCCTCCGTACTCTCCTGATATTTCCCCAACGGATTACTATCTTTTCCGCAATCTGGATTCATTTTTCCGGCAGAGCAGAGGTCATAAAAGCCTTTAAAGATTTCATTACTTCAAAAAGTCAGCACTTCTACGAAAAAGGAATATTTGAGCTTGTATCAAGTTGGAAGAATGTCATAGATGCCAACGCATCTTATTTTGATTGAATAAAAATTTACGGAAAAATAATGTTGGCTTTTAAATTTTATGGTACAACCCAATACACGAAATCCTCTGTAGACCGTTTACTTACACGGATGATGAAAAATTCCTCTTCTGAAGTCCAGAGGCATTTGATGGGTCAACTCAAGGGACTGGATCTTGTCAGTTCTTTTAGTTGGACCATTGCTATCCTTGCCTGCATGAGTCGTTGAAGATATCAATAGCCAGTTAGAGAGTTTTACATTCATTTTATAACTTCATGTAAAACCCAGTACCACCTCCCATCTTAAGCGAGGCTGGCTGGCACCAAGCCGACGTCAAACTTATCGCATGTGCCGATCAAAGATCTCTCGATCTTTACACCAAAACCATATGTAGATTAGCAGAGATTTGGACAGGTGGAAAACTCGAGGTCGTGGCTAAGGAGGATATCCCTAGCAGACCTAGAACCCGCACCTGGATCCCAGCGGAATCCTCCTTCCCCAGAAAGCATTTTGGCCGTTAATTGTGATCAATGTGGAATCCCCCAAGTCTCTAGTGACTAAAGGGTTTATAAAAAGGATGAGCTGATAAGCAGCCTCCTCCTTCTTTAACTGGAACCGCAAATTCAACCTTAAATCTCCAATTTATGCGAGGCGACAACAAAGCCGTCGGTCTCCTCCTCTGACAGCGATGACGAGCTAAAAAGAGTTGCTTTACGTCCAGAGGAAGAAGATGAGCTCTTGAGCACAGCATATCTTGGCCACAATTATGTGGGCCCTCTCCCCAGTAATAACCTAGAAATTGTGGTACTGGAAGCGACGCTAAAGCTCATCACGCGGTATGGGGCAGTACATCAACAATAGAAGTGAGTCACTTTTTGATTATATGTTATTATTAGTACTAACCTCATTGTCTGCAACATTGCCAATGAGTCGATTTTTATAACAAGAAACCGACAGGAAGTGCTAGATATCACTCTTGTCTCCGGCAACATCACTCAAATGCTAACGAACTGGATGGTATCGTCTGAAAACTTATTTTCAGACCACAGAGACCTCCAATTCAGCCTGAGTGATGCTCCTCCCAGCCAACCAGCATTCCGGAATTAACGAAAAATTTATTGGCCAAAATACAGAGGAAACACTATTCCTAGAACTCTTAAGTCCCCCCCGTAACACCAACGAGCTTGACATGAAAGTCAAGGAATTCATCAGGCTAAGACTGGCCTAAGTTCCCATACATCCATGGGAGCCAGGATATGCCTGGCCAGCGATCACCCATATTAGTAGTGTAATACTAAAGCGAAACCTATTTTGAGGGCACACACTTCACCTTTGGTATGAGTCGAGGCCGAACTGAAACTTCTTGCTCATCTTTGGTTCACGGCACAGGTGATCCTGCCACTCAACAGAACCTATGAGCGGCTGGTCAAACCGTAGCAACTTTCGGCGACGTTATCTGAAGATGTTTACTTTGCATCGCTTTTTATTAGACAACATCATTGATGGGCGAAGCCTTGATAATTGGGCGGGGGACCGCCAGTAAGTACAGTAAGTAGCTTTCCACTAAAGGACAGCAGAAAAACCGCTGGCTTCTTAGAGACGTCGGCCAGCATTCGTTTATTCTGCCGGCAAACTCTCAAGAGAAGCCTTAACTGAGGACACAGACAGACCTAACCTAGATTTGGGTCCTGAAAACCACCCCTCTACGCTTAGTCTAGCAAGTTCATCGGCGATTTCATTTCCCGTGATCTCATTGTGTCCCAGGTCAGGCAAAGTTTAGTGAATTTAGGCTTCGAGTTGCGTACATAAAAATCCCTTATAATAGGTTTACGACATACTTTATTTAAAATGGTTTATTAGGCACTATAAACCTATTATAAAATTCTTTATTTATAAACGTTCAATAAACCTGTCATAGCTAAGTTCACGTTATGAGGCACATTTGCGACATTATGTTGTGATTCTGATTAGATTGTGAATAGTTTGACAACTATTTTTTGCATTTCCTGTCACGAAAGCGGTTTGCAATTTAAAAATTGTATATACCTAGTCAAGTCATAAATACTGGTACACAACTGAACTCACTCATTATGAATGCAACACTGGGCGCATCCATTTCGTATTGATTGCGATTTGACAGTTGATATTTATGCTTCATTGTGACGTAAAAAGTTTTTGACATTAATTGCTTACAATCATGGAATGGGGCGACATCGAAAATCATATTGTTGTAGTTGGCCTACTTAAATGCAACATGGAAAAAGTCGATATCTTTGGGACGTTGCGACCGCTTGGAATCACTCGCAATTTTGTGTATCGAGCTATGAAGTTGTTTGCGGATACTGGTGGAGTACGAGACCGTCAAAGATCCGGCCGTCCGCTAACTGTGAGAACGATCAAAGCCGTAAAGAAACGAATCGACCGAAAACCGCTGCGAAAACAGAAAATCTTGTCGCGGGAAATGCAAATTTCGCAAAAGTCCATGTCTCGCATTGTCAAAGAAGATTTAGGACTCAACGCGTACAAGCGACACACTGGACACCTGCTCACGGCCGCATTGAAGGAAAAACGCAAGCGAAGATCGAAAGCGTTACTCAGCCGGTACGCGAAAAACGCAAGAATCGTTCAATAAGCAGAACGATCGTGTGTATGCTCGGTCACCCAGAGAAGCATCCCAACTCATCCCGAGGGTCCAAAGAGGTCACCATCCCGCGTAATGGCATGGTGGGGAGTGTGCTACAATAGCGTTACCAAGCTCCATTTTTACGAGAAAGGAGTGAAAACATCGGCCAAAGTATATCAATCGACCGTCTTGGAACCCGTTGTGAAGTCTCTCAACCAATCAATATTCAACAACAAGCCATGGACCTTCCAGCAAGACTCTGTTCCAGCTCACAAAGCAAAAACGACTAAACTGTGACTCAAAAACAACGTTCCAGAATTCATATCAACGGATGATTGGCCAGCTGGTAGTCCAGACCTCAACCCGTTGGATTACAAGTTTTGGTCCGTATTAGATGGCATGGCTTGCTCTACTCGACACTCAAATATTGAGTCGTTGAAGCGAGCCCATGTCCGTGCAATGGACAATTTCCCCATGCAAGAAGTTCGTCTCGCAATCGATGAGTGGCCACATCGTCTTAAGTCGTGCTGGAAGCCAAATGGAAGTCATTTCGAATAAGTTGTTCTAAGATTTGCAGCCAATGAATAACCCAATAAAAACAAAACAAATTATTTAAATATTAATTCGTTTTCATTTGGCGCTGATTTTTCTGTGTAACAGTATTTATGCCCCAAAAAATTAAATAATGGAGACAAAAGGCAGTGCACTTACAAATAAAAAGAGGCAATGAAGTGAGAATTGGCTGGAGGAAGACAAGGTAAGTAAATCAGCACCTACCTAATATTTCTACATGGTACATAAAAGTTGATCAAGTATTTCTTTTGTTGTTATAATCAAATATCATATGCTTATTTTTGTGCCCATAGAATCTATTGAAGGACTTAGTGAGAGAGAGGGTTTCAGTCCTCGAAAATAAAAACACCGACACTAATACCAACTCTAAAAAGCTGGCAGCGTGGGGAGACTTGCGAAGCACATAACGTATTTATCATTGAATAAATTTATGAAGGATTTTCCCTTACGTATAATTAATTGATTATCATCTGCTTTAACTTTTGTTTGGTTTTAACAGTATGTACATCGGTGGCACTCGCACCCTGAAATCTCAGTGGGGCATTCTCAAAATGACTCAAAAAAAAATAAATTGTCAGAGGAACGGAAGTACTTGGTGAAGACTGGTGGTGGCCCACACCACCGAAGGAACCCGACAATACTGATGACATCAGTTCTTGGCTACACACTGAATTTTCTGCTGATGGTAGGGTCGGTTGGGGTAAATGGGAACAGTTTCTGCAATTTTTTAAAGGCAAATATTTTCAGGAAAAAAAAACAATATTGAATTTTTACCTTTTTTAACTTTGGACAACGGATATTATATTATAATTTACCAGATAGTCTGTTACCTAATCTCCAAATTAAGGTATAAGAAGTCAATTGTGATTTAGGGTAGTGTTTACCCTAATGTGTTTACTAATCTTATCCCCAACATAAAAAAACAGGAGTTATTCGCTCTTTCTTTCAATGTTTTTCGGGATGATTGAATTGAAGTGTCCTACTGGCTATTCACAACAGCTTGGACTCCTCTCTCGTTGCAATTTCATCCTCTCCTAAGCTCGACTTTGTGTCGGTTAAAATAACACTTACTCGTAGATGCTTGTATGTTATGTGTTGTTACATTCTTCCGGCGCAACCTATCGAATCCTACCAACTTGCTATTGCAGAAATTGACAATTTGATCGACTTCAGGACTCCATCTGAAGACCAATCTTCTTTCATCGCTTCTAATCCCATTTCTACTAAGAAATGCCTCTTCTTAGATCGGCTAACAGGCTCTAGTATATTCCAAGTCAGTGGCGTTTCCAACTATATGGAAAGGCAATTAGACCTTATCTTCACAACTGTTCCGATCAACTCCTCAGTATCGTGTTGTCCCCTATCTCTTTAAGCTATTGATAACTTTCATCCTCCACTTCTTCTCTCATTTTTCCACAACTCTCCCCTTCAGTCGCCTCCCCCCGCAGTTCTATTTTCTTACAATTTTCACAAAGCTAATTTCCGTAAAATTAATACCTATCTAAGCAGTGCTTCTTTTGAGTTTACCAATCTATCTCTGGTTGATGCCTTTTCCACTTTTTGCATAGAAATATTCAAATTCATCTCCCTTTATGTGCTCTACTCCCGCCATAAAACTTCTTCTACATCCCTTCGAAACAAAAGAAACAAGTTATGGGCGGTATTCCTTCACACCCACTCTTCTTCCGACTATTCAAATTATCTAGGTACATATCTTCATTTCATTGAACTCTATAACTCTCTCTATCAGCGCCACCTGAATAGTGCGCAAACCAATCTCATAAATGACCCCAAGTCCTTTTTTCCATTTGTCAATTGCGAAAATAAGACTGATGGTTATCCTTCCTCCCTCGCCAAACCAAATCTTCAAGTGATCCTCCTACCATCGCCAACTTTTTTGCCACATTTTTCAAACAATCATTTGCCAACAACTCCTTCGTACCAGATCCCTCTTATTTCAATGATCTACCAAATTTCTCCATTGGTCACTTTTTCACTCCAAATTTCAATCCTGCAGTTATTGAAGAAAAGTTACAAAATCTTAAGGGTGAATTTGTACCTGGCCCAGACGGACTCCCCGCCATGTTTCTTAAAAAATGCTCTTCCAACCTGTCTCTACCCCTTTCCTACATTTTTCGTCTATCCCTGACACAGGGAGAATTTCCCCAGATTTGGAAGACCTCTTTTATAAACCCGATACACAAAAAGGGATCTAAATGTGAAGTTAACAATTATCGTCCCATTGCTTAACTCTCTTATATACCCAAACTCTTTGAAAGCATTTTTTATGAAGCCTTGAGCTTCAAATGCAAGCCCTTTATTTCTCCCCGACAACATGGTTTTCTAAAAGGGAGGTCAACTACCACAAATCTAGTCGAATTCGTGTCTTTTGCTCTTTCAGCCTTAGAAAATGGCAAAGAAATCGATGTTATCGCAACTGATTTCACTAAAGCGTTTGATAAGATATCTCATCAATTGATTCTCTTCAAATTGCCTGCTCTCGGCTTTGAGCCTCTCTTATTAAAATGGATTCCTTCTTACCTGGTAAACCGATATTATAGCGTTCGGTTTAGATCCGTCCTTTCTGTTCCATTCGTGGCCTCATCTGGAGTTCCACAAGGCAGTCATCTTGGCCCTCTTCTCTTCATTCTTATTATTAACGATGTTGAGAAAGTCATTAAACACTCCTCCCTCTCCCTTTACGATGACGACACAAAATTTTTTAAAACTATTTCCTAGAGTCATGGGGAGCCATGACTCTGTCCTTCTTCAAGAAGACCTTGATCGATTTTCAATCTGGTGCCTCAAAAACTGCCTAGAACTTAATATAGCCAAATGTCAATCTATAACCTTTTCTCGTAAATGCAACCCGTCTCCTCCCCGACCTTATTTTCTCTATGGTCAACCAATTCCCCTCGTTCAGTCTCTTCAAGACCTTGGCATATTATTCGACTGTGAGCTTAATTTCCGTTCACATATCGATGATCCACAAAGCTAACTCATCACTTGGCTTTATTAAACAATGGTCCAAGGAATTTTTCAACCCGTATGTAACCAGATCTCTCTTTGTTACCTTTGTTCGCCCCCGGCTTGAGTATGCCAGTCAAGCTTGGTCCTCCTTTCAGGGGGTTCATGTTTCCCGAATCGAGGGTATTCAACGTCGATTCCTCCGATTTGCTCTCCGTGGTCTGCCGTGGAATACGGACATCTTACTTGCGTCTCCTAAGTGCTAGGAATTCGCGTATGGGGCTAAAGTAAACAGACGTGAATTTCCTTTGAATGGCTTACTTAACAAATCTATTATTGCAAAGTTTACATTTACCCCTTATATGCCTTTATAGTACCGCTTACCCATCAAAGCATGATCGGAAAAGTACCTAAATTAATTTTTTTTTTAATAGAACCAAATTGATTTTACTTTAAAAGCGATATAATTATCACATGCTATGATAGTAGGTACATTATAATAGGAGTAGGGAAAAGGTAGGTATCTCAAGTTAGGTAGGTAATTATGTATTTCTCACTTTTCTTTTACGTCAATGGCTTTCTTAAATTTATAGTGAACACGTGCTTTTAAAATATTAAGAGTTCGGATCTGGTAAAATTAAGTATATTTTCCAAAAGAACATTGATTTTTTTAGTCGGTATCAATGCGAAAATTGTTTTTGTAGTGTACAAACTTTTTAAGAGCACAACTTCAATTTTGTCGCTTTCTTCAGATGACTCTATAACACAAACATATCTGAAGAATACTGATAGTCTGGTGCTTCCTTTTAACTCAATTAGGAGAAATTGACCTTTGTTAAGTCTTTTGGAATCGACAGGTTCTAACTGCTCATGGTCATCCTCGCCATCTAAGCCCTCATTCCACGCACTGTCCTCATCATACACAACATTTTTTTCATTTTCTGACACCTCAGAACTCGTGCTTATGTTTTGTTTTTTGATAGGACGCGGGTGGTTGCTTTCCTCTTGGGCTTAGGTGTTTGTTTGGCTTTTTTAAGGGTTTCTGCTTCTTTAAGTCGATTTAGAACATCGTCTGAAGTAAGAAGTCATTTGCTTCAGTCTTGGTATTGATTTTTTCGCTGTGACGGATGGTACAGTGGTTTGTAATGGAGAATTTGTACGTAAAAACAAGGTACTGATGGAAGTTCTAGGTAAAGTCTCAGTCTCCTGTCGTGCTGAATTAGCCGTGTAAATATCACATTCTTGCATCCTTTCATCGTCCGGAGTTATTTCGTTGCTAAGAGTTGCAATTGCACCTAATTCGGAAAAACAAAATTTTGCCTGCTTTAGTACCTACCTACTTTATGTTTTTACATATATTATATTACTTTTACTTATAAGGGTAGGTACTTAGGTACCTACCTTCAGCAAGTTCTTGTGCAATTACTCCATCGGATGGCAATTCCAAGCAAACAGCATTTGAATTTGAACGGTACCTTTCCAGAGCTTGGGGCGGAAACTCGTTTTCTGGAAATTTAGTTTGATCCGCAGGGTAAAATCCGGTGTTGACAAATCCGGATATTATGTTGTCAGCTCTAATAGACTCATTTCAGGTTTCTCCGATAAGTTTCGAAAACATCTGTTTCTTAATGCGCATACAACCTTGCCCATTTCCCATAAGTTATCAGTTTTTTTTCCCAGGCTGGTTTTATTGAACCAAATACGCATTTATCTAGGGGTTGCAACTTATCAGTTAGGTGACTGGGTAGGCGCATCAATATCACATTATTTTCTCAACTATTCGGACGCTTATGTAGCTGCAACGACCGTCGTACACCAACAATGCGGCTTGATCTGGTACACCTTCTCCATTACGTATATTTTTGATAAATGGAATGAAGCCATTAGACAACCAATTAAAAAATTGTGGTTCCTCCATCCACCCATTTGCCGAGCATGCGTAAAGTGTTCCCGGAAAACCATCTTCAGACGTCCAACTTGCCTGAACAGCAGCACCTTTAAAAACTATAAGCGGTGGTAATTTGGAACCATCCCCTGATACGCATGCATGCATGCGGCTGAGATCATGGTGAAATCCGCTTTCTTCTGCATTGAATACGTACTGTGGCTTATTTGTCAAGTTGTTATCTTCCAAGTTGAAGCTTATCATAGAAATCGTATACAACAAACGAGTTTTTGGCATCTTGTCTCAATTTCTGCAGGTGTTCCGGCTTTTTTAAAGACAGTGTGGGATGCCGCTTCATGAATCCTAAGTACCAGTCTTCGCCGGGGGTATCGTCCTTAAATGGCGTTTTCATACCAGTAAATTTGACATACCACCTTGATCAAAAAGTTACCGTACCAAACCACCGTGTGGCGCTCCCATTGTTCCGATTTGAGTTCTGTTTGCTTTGTTGGTAAATCTGTTGCTGATATTCTCTCTAAATCTTAGCGTCATAGCCTGACATTTGCAAAACTTACGTAGCCAAAAGTACATCTATCTCTGTGTGTGTTGGCGATTTTTTACAATTTTAGAAATGGATTTAAATTTGCAACAACGAACTTGTATTAATCGTCAGGAGCTTTATATGGCAATGGCCGAATTCGGGATCCCGGCAAAACACTGGAAAACACGCACTGCAACGTGCAGTTTGGAAGTAGCTCCTCCGAACTATTTCAAACATACACCGGATTTCGGCAAGGTGATCCGCTATCATGTGATTTCTTCAATCTCGTCCTAGAGCAGATAGTGCGCAGGGCAGGTGTCAACACGGAAGGCACTATCTTCAACTAGTCCGTCCAGCTCCTGGGATATGCGGACGATATTGACATCATCGGGCGCTCGCAAGGTTCCGTGATAGAGGCCTTCACGGCGATTAAAGAACAGGCGAAATTCTTTGGCCTGGAAGTAAACGAGGACAAGACCAAGTACATGCTATCAACAAACAAAGAACCATCTGTCCACCGCCTAGGACAAAACGTCACTATTGATAGCAACAATTTCGAGGTAGTTAAGGAGTTCATCTACCATCATGAACTCCACGAATGACACCCTAGTGGACGTCCGACGAAGAATTGCCATAGGAAACCGCTGCTACTTCGGTTTGGCAAAGCAATTAGGTTCAAAACTCCTTACTCGAAGGACGAAATGTACGCTTTACAAAACCCTTATCCTGCCAGTTCTACTATATGGCGCCGAGTGCTGGACAACAAGCAGGAACTCTATGAGCTATACCAAGATGTGGATGTAGTGCAAAAAACCAAAATACGTCGACTACATTGGCTCGGCCATATCGAGCGAATGGACAACAATGCTCCAGATAAGAGAATCTTCGAATCTCAGCCCTCAGGTTCGAGACGACAAGGAAGAGCGAACCGACGTTTCAAAGACCAAGTTATCGCGGATGCCAGAGCGCTTGGTCTCGCTAACTGGAAGCAGAGTGCCCGGGATCGTAGAGGATGGAAGGCCGAAGTACTCTCCACGGGTCGGGAGCTCGTTAAGTAAGTATGTAAGAATTTGTATTAAATTTTGCGCAAAAAACGGTTTTTTTTTTTTTTTTTTATAATTTACGTGCGCCTAAGGGGTTATGAATACCCTTTTACTGTTCCCCTGGACGCGGGCGGAAAGTTAGAAGGAGGAGAAAGGAAAGCATTGTTGTGATGTAGTGGTTTGAAACTCAGGTGTGTTTGGTTTCGATATTGGCTCTCCAGGGGTGGGAGTCCGAATAGGACGGAGAGATTTTATTCACTCGGAATGATTCCGGTTGTGAATTTTCACGGTTGATTTGTGCTTGAAAACCCTACAACAGCCAAATCTACATGTCAGTGTTATGCCTTCACACGCAGATTTTTCTGACTGAGTTCCAATTACACAAATGAAAACTTTTGTCGTGGTTAAGATTCGAACCTTGACCCTCCGAGTGAGAAGCGATTGCTAGTACCACTACACCACGGCCACCCCTTAATGTTGCGCGAACGTTGGAAATGTTGGAAAAGTGTTTCGGGAACAATTCTCTAAAGAAAACGATCGTTTACCAGTGGCACGAGCGGTTCAAAAATGGTTGTGAGTCAATCGAAGATAATGAAAGCAGTGGTAGACCATCGATATCGAAAACCGACGAAAACTTTGATGAAGTAAAAGAAATGTTGGTCAATACCCGCAAATTAACCATTAGAAAGATAGCGGAGGACTTGAACATTGCCTATGGATCCGTCCAAAACATTTTGGTTAATGATTTGGGTTTCCGTAGTGTAGCAGCAAAGTTGGTGCCAAAAGACCTCAATTTCATGCAAAAAAGAGACCGTGTTGACGTCGCAAAAGAGATGATTTGCGAGGCTGACCGCTGAATCCGATCCCACATTCATCAAAAGGATCATTACTGGAGACGAGACGTGGGTTCATGAGTACGACACGCAATCCAGACATCAGGCAAGTGAATGGCGTTCACCAAATGAGCCGAGACCAAAAAAACCACGTCGTTTTCAGTCAAAAAAGAAGGCAATGCTCACGGTTTTCATGGATTACAACGGTGTAGTGCCTCATGAATTTTTGCCAGAAGGCCAGACAGTAAACAAAGAGTATTACGAAAGAAACCGGAATTGTGGGCAGAAAACTCGTGGATTTTGCACCATGATAACGTACCGTCGCGTCATAGTGCCATCATTATTCGTAATTTTTTGACGAAAAATGCAACAAATACCATCCAACAGCCACCGAATTCACCTGATTTGGCTCGCTGTGACTTCTTTCTGTTCAATCGAGTTAAAAAACCACTACGGGGAACGCGTTTCGCAGGAAGCGCTGATGGACATACCGAAAACCAAATATAAAAAATGTTTCGAGGATTGGATCAAGCGCTAGCATAAGTGTGTTGCAGTCGATGGGGATTATTTTGAAGGGGACAATATAGATTTAGATGAATAAACTTGTATTTCCAATTTTCTGAATACACTCCGGGAATGTAGAATTCCCCAACCAGTTCCTTTAGCTCATGTTTGTCACATGGTATTGCTATATTTGCACGAGTAACAAGGCATTAAACAATTTCGTTTTCAGTTGCTACTGGAATGGAGGGTTTTCGCCCTGACCCAATTGTCGGCCTTTAATTCTATAAAATATGACAAATTTAGTGACGTTGTAGCATTCTTCAGCTTGACGGTATGTCATTTTCTTTTCCATCACATCTCTTACAGCATTTTTGATATCGGTAATATCGTAAATAGCTTGTGGTTTCTTTTTTATATATTTTCGGGGCATTTTAAATACTAAAAATGGAGTTATGAAAAACAAAAATTCTGTAAAATGGTCGTTTACATTTACCCTAAAAATTTGTTCACATTTACCCCATATGCTAATATTACTGGGGTAAATGTAAACACGCAAAAAACAACTAAAAAGAACATATAAGAGTGTGGTCTAATCAAAGAAACTACTTCAACGCACTTTTAAATACATATATAAAACAATCTTTTTACTTACCCTTCCAGTTTAATTTACTTTAACTGGGTTTCGACATTTTAGCACATGGGCTGAAAAGTCCGTGTCCGTTTTATAGTAAAACACATTATTTTTACAAATTTACACTTTATTTATCAATATAGTTGCCTTCGAGGGCGATACACTGATTGAAACGATTTTTCAATCTTTCGATACCAGTTTTGTAGTACGATTTCGGTTTAGCCTCAAAATAGGCCTGTGTTTCGGCGATTACTTCTTCATCGGTCTTAAATCTCTTTCCGGCGAGCATTCTTTTGAGGTCTGCGAACAGGAAATAGTCGCTGGGGGCCAAATCTGGAGAATACGGTGGGTGGGCAAGCAATTCGTAGCCGAATTCATTGAATTTTGCCATCGTTTTCATCGACTTGTGACACGGTGCATTGTCTTGATGAAACAGCACTTTCTTTTTCTTCAAATGCTGCCGATTTTCAGCGATTTCGTCCTTCAAACGCTCCAACAACGCAATGTAATAGTCGCTGTTGATAGTCTGCCCCTTTTGGAGATAGTCGATGAAAATTATTCCAAGTGCATCCCAAAATACGGATGCCATAACCTTGCCAGCCGACTGTTGGTCGTTTTGGACGAGGTTCGTCGCCTGCTCGCCACTCAGCTGACTGCCGACTTGACTCTGGTGTGAAGTGATGGAGCCAAGTTTCATCCATTGTCACATACCGACGCAAAAATTTGGCTTTATTGCGGTTGAACAGCTTTAAACCCTCCTCTGAATCATCAACACGTTGTTGTTTTTGGTCGACTGTGAGCAAACGTTGCACCCACTTTGAACAGTCCAAATATTCGTGTATGATATATCCAACACGCTCTTTTGATATCTTCAGAGCCTCAGGTATCTCGATCAACTTCACTTTACGGTCATTCGTAATCATTTTGTGGACTTTTTTGATGTTTTCATCTGAAACAGCCTCCACAGCGTGCATCATCTTCGGTGCTTGTATGACCACTTTTAAATTTTTCAATCCACTTGCGAATGGTTCGTTCGCCTAGTGCAGAGTCCGGGTAGCACTTATCAAGCCATTTCTTTGCATCGGCTGCATTTTTTCCCATCAAAAAGCAATGATAAATCAACACACGAAGTTGCTTTAAATCCATTTTTTTTCACAATAACAAAAGTTATTTCACTCACAACGCTATATCTCGAGAACTAATCGTCCGACAGCTGTCAAATTTATACACGTATCTTTTGAAGTGGTGCCCTCTCTTAGAAACGGCACTGGCTTTTCAGCCCATGTGTTATATCCATACATACATATATACAACGTATTTGATTTTTATTAATTGATTAATAATTTTATGTTGACATTTCGATACCAGTTCAGTAATTCTTGGCAATGTTTTTGTCAGGGCCAGTCTCATATCGTTCCTTACATCTAGCTTATTCCTAGATTTGGTTTTAATGTTTACAAGAGTAGAAAACCCAGACTCACGAAGGTACGTTGAAACGAATGGTATTAATAATTGTAAGGCCATATTCGCTAAGTTAGGGGGTACGTTTCTCTTACACTGCACCAAATCAGTCAATGACTTTGCTCCAATATCATCTTTGGCAAAAGATATTAAGTTTACAGCGAAAGGATTTCGGATTGGTGTAAGCTGAACTTTGCTGAAATTTTCTTTAGAACATTCTTTCCTGGTTTCTAATGTTGTGCTGAGTTTGTGAAAGATTGTTACATTATGTTCAGTTACCTTCCTACTCCAGTTTGTCAGTTTTTCAACAAAACATTCCAACTGGTCTTTAAATTGAATGATGTTGGTGTCCTGTCCTTGTATTTTAGGGTTTAATTTGTTGAATTCTTCAAATATGTAAGCAACTTTAACCCACCAGTCATAATTCTTAAATTTGTTTGCAAACTCGGTTTTTTTTTTGCATATTTAAAAATATTTAAATTTCTTCTTTCAGTTCAAAGAAACGATCAACGGTATCTCCTCGTGATAATCACCGCACATTTGAATAAAATAACAGATAAACGGTATCCATGTCTGCACAGAGTTCTTTGAACAAACGACTGTTAAGTAGGCTTGAGTAGTTCGCGAACGAACGAACTAACTGACCTATGTCGTTCAATTGAACGAACGAACTACGAGTACATAGTGTCAATACTTCTCGGCTCTTTTTGTGTCAGCGCTCACCAAATCTCATCTCATCATTGAACGAACTACCCTTTTTTGTTCTTTCTATCATCATGCATCCAACCCACGCACACAGTGAACGAATGAGCCATGTGGCTGAGTCACTGTCTGCCTGCGTTTGATGCATGATGGAAAAAAAGTGTAGTTCGTTCATGGACCTAAGTACTGATAAAGAGATTTGGTGAGCGCTGACACTAAAAGAGCCGAGAAGTATTGACACTATGTACTCGTAGTTCGTTCGTTCAATTGAACGACATAGGTCAGTTAGTTCGTTCGTTCGCGAACTACGCAAGCTTAGATGTCCGTCGTCGTTCGCAGTTCAGTACTTACAGATTGATAAGGACGAAACAAGAGGAAGGGATTTTTTTTCAGCAGCAGATAAGGGTTACGATTAGAATCGATTGTTCCTTCTGATTGTTTTAATTTTGCCTGGGTTATTTTGTGTTTGGATGTTAAGATTAATGAGTGTTCAGAGTTATTTTATAACAAAGCAGTATAGTTAAGTGTTCTTAGAAGTATAGGTTTTAACCAAATTTAGTAAAGCAAGAAGGTTCTTTCATCCTTTGAATATTTGTTTTCAGTTTAATCCGAATTCACTTGATTATCTTATCTATTGAAATACTATGCCTTAAGGATTTATTTGATAAATAAGAATCTAAAAAATGAAAAAAAGCCTGTTTGAGTACTCAATTAAGTAGTTTGGTATATAGTACGTTATGGAGCGCTTTATGATAATCATCTAGTGGATTTTGAGGTTTGGTGTTTTAAGTGTTAAGGCTATTGAAAATTAAGCTATTTAGGTATTGGGTCTACAAGTAAGTTTCCAGCGTTTGTTAGAGATGGCGCCACCAGTGGATCCCGGGCAGCAATGTCAGACCCCATGTGTTTTATTTGTAGGTTTTGTATCTGTCAAAAACTTTGCAGCGTTATATTTGAGCAGTTCTATCGGTGTCGTACATTTTATCGAGCAAAATCATGGCAAGTTTCCAGCCAAATAAACGTCATTTGCGGGAAGCGCTGCTTTGATTCTTTAATATGAAGAAAAGTGCGGCTGAGGCCTATCGTTTGCTTTCG
Source organism: Volucella zonaria (assembly GCA_963966105.1). Taxonomy (NCBI): domain Eukaryota; kingdom Metazoa; phylum Arthropoda; class Insecta; order Diptera; family Syrphidae; genus Volucella; species Volucella zonaria. The sequence continues at coordinate 76,958,718 of OZ014530.1, read as the reverse complement.
GAAACTTATGGGGCGGAATGTATTGGTGAATCGACGTGCCGCGAGTGGTTCAAACGGTTCAAAAGTGGTGATTTTGGAGTTGAAGACAAAGATCGCCCCGGAAAGCTGAAAAGTTTTGAAGACGAGGAATTGTACGCTTTACTGGATGAGGATCCGTGTCAGATTCAAGAAGAACTTGCTGCATCATTGGGCGTCACGCAACAAGCTATTTCCCTGCGCCTAAAAGCACTGGGATTCATTCAAAAGGTTGCAAACTGGGTGCCGTACGAATTGAAGCCAAGACACGTCGAACAGCGATTTTGCATATCCGAAATGTTACTGCAGCGGTATAAAAATAAATCATTTTTGCATCGTATTGTCACTGGTGATGAGAAATGGATTTATTATGATAATCCTAAATGTTGAAAATCGTATACAAAGCCCGGCGAGCCCGCCCAATCGACGCCGAAACGAAATATTCACGTGAATAAGGTCATGCTCTGCATATGGCGGGATCAAAAGGGTGTCGTATACTACGAACTGCTTCCGAGTGGTGAAACCATCAAAGGACCATTATATCGAACCCAACTAATTCGTTTGAAGCGGGCATTAAGAGAAAAACGGCCAGAATATGAGACCAGGCATGAGTCCGTCATTTTTCATCACGACAACGCTCGGCCACATGTTGCGGTTTCGGTGAAAAACTATTTGGAAAATAGTGGATGGGAAATTCTGCCTCACCCGCCTTACAGTCCAGACTTGGCACCATCTGACTACCACTTGTTTCGTTCGATGTAGAACGCTCTTATGGGAATACGCTTCAGCTCAGTAGAGGAAATCAAAAATTGGCTCGATACGTTCTTGGGCTCGAAAGACGAGAAATTTTTTTGGTCCGGAGTTCATAAATTGCCAGAAAGATGAGGGAAAGTTGTAGCTTCCGATGGACGATACTTTGAATAAAGCATTGTAACTATGTTTTCATAATAAAACTTCAAATTGTGAAAAAAAACACTGGAAACTTACTTGTAGACCCAATACATAGTTTTACTTACTCGTATGTGTTTTTCAATCCTTACAGTGGTTTCTAATTGCGTACTTTAAATTTGAGACTAGATATATTAAAACAATGCTAAAATCAAAAAAAGTTAGTAGAATATGGATACATTTCAGTGATGAAATTGAAAATAAGGTTAAATGTAAGTATTGTGCTCAACTTTTAAGTATATCTGGAGCATCAATTGGGAACCTTAATCGACATATGAAAGCAAAGCATCCATTTACGCAAATACCAATTGAACGACAAAATGAAACGCCTATTAATGAAGATCTTGGTTGGACATTATCATCTAATCAAGTTGCTCAAGCTGGCGTTGTGTGTATTCCTTCTACTTCAACATTTTCAACCACATTTCAAAGCTCAACCAGAAAATAAAGAAACGATTTTGCAGTGTATTCGTAGGCCACCACCAATTCGTAAAGTTGAACAAATTGACAGGCAAGTTCTCAAAATGATTTCGAAAGGACACCACGCTCTACGAATTGTAGATGAACCAGAATTTAAACAAAACATAGAACTTGAATCAACTACAAACAAGAAAAACGGTGTCCCAGAATCTATTACCAATAATTTATAATGAACTTGAGACTGAAATAAAGCAAAAATTATGCACTGCACCAGCAGTTTGCCTAACAACAGATACTTGGACTTCAAGGACAAATGTGAGTTACATTGCAGTAACTGCTCATTTTGTTGACTTAACCACTAAGCTATGCTCATATTTCATTTCATGCAATGAATGCAAGGAGAGACATACGGCAATCAATTTGTGCAAATTGCTGAAAATGGTAGTAATGGAATGGAACATTTCAAATAGAATTTCTGCTATTGTGAGTGATAACGCTTCTAATATTCTGTCCGTTGTTAAACTAGGTGGATGGGAATCGATAGGGTGTTTCGCTCATTCCTTAAATTTAGTGGTTCAAAAAGCCACAAAAGAAATAGCTAATCCCTTATCGAAAGTAAAATCAATCGTTGAATATTTTAAAAGAAGTTCACAAGTGCAAAATAAGCTTAAAATGAACTTTCCAGAACTGAAATTGAAACAAGACGTTCAAACGCGTTGGAACTCAAGCTATGATATGCTTGAACGTATTTTAACAATAAAAGATGCTGTGATAAGTACCATTACGACACTAAGAAGTGATTTATCACTGAGTTCTAGTGACTGGGCTATTATTCAGGAAACTTTGCCAATCCTCAAGCCATTTTACGAAATAACCAAAGAAATAAGTGCGGAAAAGAATGTGACATTATCAAAGATAGTAGTGTTCAACAATCTGCTGAAAGATTTCCTTGGAAAATGTTGTCCAAAATGTTACAAGGTAAATGAATTACTTTCAGTCTTGAAATCTGAAATGAAAGTACGATTTGAAGATGTAGAGAAGAACTGTTTGTACGCCGAATGTACATTATTGGCAGTTGAAGGACTAAGAGACAAAATAAGTGGTATTCATGTCAATTTACAAGAAACTGAAATAGACGGCAGGTTCAAGTGGTTTCATTGAATCCACAGCAAAGGAAACAGTGTATCTGGGATGCATTTGACGAGGTGATAAAATCAATTCGAAGACCTGTTAATAAAGCTGAAGCTGCAATTAAAGAGCTTGATAATGTAGACAAAAAAATAAATTTGTCTTTCTTGCTGTCATACTTGATCGCAAGACTGAATTTATTCCCTCTTTTGAAATACCACATATATTGCCATCTGATCGTGTGATTTACCCGAAATGTCTCCAAATCTGTAATATAAGACGATGTAAGTACTGTGATTCGAATGTATGCGAAGACTATAAAATCCCCGAGAATGTACAGTTGGAGAAGAATAATAAAATAGAGACAGTCAAGCAGAGCGTTGGTCTTTGATTTACTTCTGCGTTCGGATTCTTACAATATCAGAAGTGGGTTTAGTAAACTAGTAAACAACGCGTTGGCTGTACCACTTGTCTGTGCGAAAAAGTAGTCTGATGAATGGACAGAATTTTTAAAATCGGCCACAGTTCCCAGGCTTAAAAATATTTTAAGAATCTTGAAACTGCAGACAACGGGCACAAAAGCGGAATTAAAAATACGTGTTCAGGAAGCGGTTAAGGGAATGGAAGAAAGCGAGCGCATAGAGTTGTTGCAGGAAGAACGACGTAGCAGGAGCAGGGATAGTTGTAATGATGATACAAGTATCTCAGAAGAGCGTACGTCAGATGATGGTGATAAAACTGAAAGTGAAAGTGAGGAGCGCTTGGATGCAGAGTTGGCGAAACTCCGAAGCAAACTTCAGAAGAAGAAACAAATAAAAGAGTTGAGACAACAAATCGGCGACCTTCAATTGGATGATTCTGAAACCAATCTTAGAGCACCTGTAAGTTGTAGTTACAAAGACATTGAAGATGCCATGCTTCCATTTAGTGGTGACGACAATTATCCCCTACAACGATGGATGGAACAATTTGAGGAATTGTGTGAAGTCATGAAGTTGTCTGAAAGGGATAGATTTGTGTATGGCAAGCGTCTTCTATCGGGGACTGCAAAGTTGTTTGCGAGAACGGTGAGTGCGAGTAATTAGTGCGCGTTGAAATCAGCATTGAAAGAAGATTTTGGACGGACAGTGACAAAATCGGATATATACAATGAACTCCGAAAACGTAAAAAACGACGTGAAGAGACGATGCAGCAATATGTGATCCATATGCAGGAGATTGCCTCGCATACATCTGTGGAGGAAGAGGATTTGATAAATTTCGTGATCAAAGGTATTCCAGATACAGAAGTGAATAAAACAATTCTATACAGTGCAAATAATATCAGTGAATTAAAAGAAGCGCGAAGAAAATATGAAAAAATGAAAAACAACAACTCAGAAAGAATAACAAAGTGTGTGCCGTTTAGTTCCTCGTCAAATAAATTCAAAAACACTGGAGATTTTATTCCTAGTCACAGTAGTGGTCAGCCAAAGAACGAAAAGAAAGTGATCACATGTTTCAAGTGTCATAAACAAGGTCATATTTCAACTAAATGTCCAAACAAGGATCCAATCATGGCGTTGCATCAAAGTTCAGAACGAGATCGAGTTGATAATGATTTTGAATCTCACGTTAACTACCGATGGGTTGGTAAGGAGATGGATATTTCTGCAACTCTGCTGACACTACTGGTAGCCCTATCAGCTTCATCCAGGAGAAGTATATTTCACCAGTGCTTCTATCTACTGTAGTGGAAACATCGCAGTCCTACGTTGGAGTCAATGGAAGTCCTCTTGTTACGATTGGAAGCATAAGTACTAGTATTAATTTTGAAAATTTAATAATAAACCTACAGCTTATAGTAGTCCAGAATTTCTCAATGACTTACCTTGTAATTCTAGGGAGGGATTTTATTGGAAAGACGGGTTTAACGCTTAAAAGAGCACCAGTAGAGTACACCTTCAACGAGAATAAGAAACCTCCAGCGATATTGAACGGCTCTCATCATCATGACTCAGAGGACAACAATATCTCAAATAAAGAACTTTATAATATGCAGTTTGTAGACGAAATTTTAAACATCGATATAAGTGGAGACAATGGTGAGTTTAATCTTAACATTAATAAGAACTTGCATGCAGTTATTGACCAAAAAATAAAAGATATAATTAGACCAGCTTACTTTCATTCTAACGATCGGTTTCCGAATTCAGATTTTAAAATGCATATCGTATTGTGTAAAGATACTCCCTTTCATTGTCCTCCGCGAAGGTTACTATACGCACACAAGATCGAGCTTCAAAAGATCTTGGACGACTTGCTTAAAAGAGGCATTATTCGTGAATCGAATTCACCTTATGTTTCACCCATAGTTTTGGTTCACAAAAAGAATAAAGAACTCAGATTGTGCGTTGATTTTCGCGAGCTCAACAAGATAACCGTGCGCGATAATTACCCCCTACCTCTCATTGAAGATCATTTGGATCGTCTCAGAGGACAAAAATATTTTACATCCTTAGACTTGAAGAATGGTTTCCACCATGTGCAGTTATCTGATGAGTCAACAAAATATACATCATTCATAACTCAACTGGGTCAGTATGAGTTCACCCGAATGCCTTTTGGGCTGAAAAATGCCCCGTCAGTTTTCGAACGATTTATGAAGCATACATTTCGAAAGTTGATCTCAGAAGGTAAAATCATAACTTACCTAGATGATGTTCTGATTGTCACACATTCTATAGAAGAACATTTGGATATTTTGAAACAAATTGTTGATCTAATCGTGGGAAATGGACTTCAACTCAGATTTGATAAATGCATGTTTCTGCAGACGGAAATCATTTATTTGGGCTATACGATTACTGAGGAAGGTATTAGACCCAACGATAGTAATCTTAACGCTATTAAGAGTTTTCCGATACCGGTATGCACAAAGGACGTAAATAGTTTTTTGGGACTTTGCTCCTATTTTAGAAAATTTATAAAAAATTTTGCAAATATTGCAAAACCGTTATATGACTTGCTAAAAAAGGATGTACCCTTTGTATTTGGTATTCATGAAATGCAAACTTTTGAAGCTTTGAAGAACAAACTTTTAGCTTCACCTGTTCTATCCATTTACAGTCCCAATCTTATCACAGAATTGCATTGTGATGCAAGTTGTGTAGGATTCGGTGGTGTTTTAATGCAAAAGCAGTTGGATCAAAAGTTTCATCCCGTATTCTATTTCTCGAAACGGGCGACGGCATCAGAATCCAAATACCACAGTTACGAACTCGAAACACTCTCAATAATTTACGCTTTGAGGCGATTTAAAATATATTTGATCGGTATATCGTTTAAAATCATAACTGATTGTCAGGCTTTGGCCTTAACTTTGAAAAAGAAGTGTCTAAATCCTCGTATCTCACGTTGGGCATTAGAGCTGCAAAGTTTGACTCACGTAGACGCGTTAAGTCGTTCCTTTAACATACTCTTTGTTGACGATGAATCGTTTGAATTTGCACTCGCTGCAGCGCAAAGGCGAGATCCAAAAATAGTATCTATTGCCTCTGAGTTGGAAAAGTCTGAAAGTTCGTTTTATGAAATGATCGACGGTTTGATATACAGGAAATATAAAGACAAGGTACTCTTCTTCGTTCCATCTCAAATGGAAGAGCAAATAATTCGTACACACCACGAATCTATGTGTCATTTGGGAGCCGATAAATGCTTTGAATATATTTCAGCGAGTTATTGGTTTCCCAATATGAAAGAGACAATCAAAGCATATATCAAAACCTGTCTGAAATGTATTTATTTTTCGCCACCATCTGGGAAAAGAGAGGGTACGTTACACTCTATTCCAAAAGGTGATGTCCCTTTCGATACGATACATATCGATCATCTCGGTCCTTTACCGAATTCTCATTCAAACAAAAAACATGTATTTCTAGTGATTGATGGCTTTAAAAAGTTTACAAAACTTTACCCTGTCAAAACAACTCAGAGCAAGGAGGCCATTACTTGTTTAAGATCATTTTTTGAGAGTTATTCCAGGCCAAGTCGTCTTGTATCGGATCGTGGAAGCTGTTTCACATCCAAAGAGTTTGCAGACTTTTTAGAAGAGCATAATATTAAACATATTAAAATTGCGACTCATTCGCCACAATCAAATGGTCAAATTGAACGAATGAATCGCATAATTGTCCCGATGTTATCGAAAGAATGTGATGCAAATACTACTATTGGTTGGGACAAGTTTTTAACTAAGGTTGAATTCGCACTTAACAACACGATAAATAAAAGTACAGGCTTTACTACTAGCGTTCTTTTATTTGGGAGAAACCAAAAAGGCGAGTTTTGCGACCGTGTTCACGAACATCTTCAAGATATTTTAGGCAAGAAACTCACTTGTGTTAACGAGATAAGACAAAAGGCGATTGAAAACATAGAAAAAAGTCAGATAAGGAACAAAAACTATTATGATAAACACCACAAACATCCAAGGTCATACGAAGTAGGTGAATATGTCTTAATTAAAAACATCGTAACAATTCCCGGTATCAACAAGAAACTCTACGCTAAATATCGAGGCCCATACGAGATAAAGAAAGTTCTTCCTAATGATCGTTATGTGATCGGTGATATTGAGGGTCTACAGATAACACGTCTTCCATATAAAGGCATTTGGTCCCCGAATAATATGAGACCCTATAACGTGGAATCTGCCAATCTTGAGCATGATGAAGACACGGCTAAGAGTCGCTAGGAGGAATATGTTGTTGATGAAAAGGAATAAAAAAATGGTTAACATCTTCATTCTGGCGCATTAGACCTGTCTTTTCAATAAAATGTTTTCCTTTGTTTCTTTCTATGTAACTTGAATCTTTTTTAATTTTAGTTTTTTTTTTTAGATATAATTGAAGTTCCTCATTTAACTTATAATTTTTGTTTCACTATTGTAATTCATTTAAGTTTACATAAGGAGCTTTGTACGAGTAATCGGGTCGATTGTACTATCAGGATGGCCGAATTGCAGTCAAAAAAATAAATTTGTTTTTCTTGCTGTCATACTTGATCGCAAGACTGTATTTATTCCATCTTTTGAAATACCACATATATTGCCATCTGATCGTGTGATTTACCCGAAATGTCTCCAAATCTGTAATATAAGACGATGTAAGTACTGTGATTCGAATGTATGCGAAGACTATAAAAGCCCCGAGAATGTACAGTTGGAGAAGAATAATAAAATAGAGACAGTCAAGCAGAGCGTTGGTCTTTGATTTACTTCTGCGTTCGGATTCTTACAATATCAGAAGTGGGTTTAGTAAACTAGTAAACAACGCGTTGGCTGTACCACTTGTCTGTGCGAAAAAGTAGTGATAATCGCAAAATTGTGCACACGTTTTTTTTTATTCAGTTTGCAAGTGTTAAAGATGTCTGATGAATGGACAGAATTTTTAAAATCGGCCACAGTTCCCCGGCTTAAAAATATTTTAAGAATTTTGAAACTGCAGACAACGGGCACAAAAGCGGAATTAAAAATACGTGTTCAGCAAGCGGTTAAGGGAATGGAAGAAAGCGAGCGCATAGAGTTGTTGCAGGAAGAACGACGTAGCAGGAGCAGGGATCGTTGTAATGATGATACAAATATCTCAGAAGAGCGTACGTCAGATGATGGTGATAAAACTGAAAGTGAAAGTGAGGAGCGCTTGGATGCAGAGTTGGCGAAACTCCGAAGCAAACTTCAGAAGAAGAAACAAATAAAAGAGTTGAGACAACAAATCGGCGACCTTCAATTGGATGATTCTGAAACCAATCTTAGAGCACCTGTAAGTTGTAGTTACAAACACATTGAAGATGCCATGCTTCCATTTAGTGGTGACGACAATTATCCCCTACAACGATAGATGGAACAATTTGTGGAATTGTGTGAAGTCATGAAGTTGTCTGAAAGGGATAGATTTGTGTATGGCAAGCGTCTTCTATGGGGGACTGCAAAGTTGTTTGCGAGAACGGTGAGTGCGAGTAATTGGTGCGCGTTGAAATCAGCATTGAAAGAAGAATTTGGACGGACAGTGACAAAATCGGATATATACAATGAACTCCGAAAACGTAAAAAACGACGTGAAGAGACGATGCAGCAATATGTGATCCATATGCAGGAGATTGCCTCGCATACATCTGTGGAGGAAGAGGATTTGATAAATTTCGTGATCAAAGGTATTCCAGATACAGAAGTGAATAAAACAATTCTATACAGTGCAAATAATATCAGTGAATTAAAAGAAGCGCGAAGAAAATATGAAAAAATGAAAAACAACAACTCAGAAAGAATAACAAAGTGTGTGCCGTTTAGTTCCTCGTCAAATAAATTCAAAAACACTGGAGATTTTATTCCTAGTCACAGTAGTGGTCAGCCAAAGAACGAAAAGAAAGTGATCACATGTTTCAAGTGTCATAAACAAGGTCATATTTCAACTAAATGTCCCAACAAGGATCCAATCATGGCGTTGCATCAAAGTTCAGAACGAGATCGAGTTGATAATGATTTTGAATCTCACGTTAACTACCGATGGGTTGGTAAGGAGATGGATATTTGTGCAACTCTGCTGACACTACTGGACTCTGGTAGCCCTATCAGCTTCATCCAGGAGAAGTATATTTCACCAGTGCTTCTATCTACTGTAGTGGAAATATTGCAGTCCTACGTTGGAGTCAATGGAAGTCCTCTTGTTACGATTGGAAGCATAAGTACTAGTATTAATTTTGAAAATTTAATAATAAACTTACAGCTTATAGTAGTCCAGAATTTCTCAATGACTTACCTTGTAATTCTAGGGAGGGATTTTATTGGAAATACGGGTTTAACGCTTAAAAGAGCACCAGTAGAGTACACCTTCAACGAGAATAAGAAACCTCCAGCGATATTGAACGGCTCTCATCATCATGACTCAGAGGACAACAATATCTCAATAAAGTACTTTCTAATATGCAGTTTGTAGACGAAATTTTAAACATCGATATAAGTGGAGACAATGGTGAGTTTAATCTTAACATTAATAAGAACTTGCATGCAGTTATTGACCAAAAAATAAAAGATATAATTAGACCAGCTTACTTTCATTCTAACGATCGGTTTCCGAATTTAGATTTTAAAATGCATATCGTATTGTGTAAAGATACTCCCTTTCATTGTCCTCTGCGAAGGTTACCATACGCACACAAGATCGAGCTTCAAAAGATCTTGGACGACTTGCTTAAAAGAGGCATTATTCGTGAATCGAATTCACCTTATGTTTCACCCATAGTTTTGGTTCACAAAAAGAATAAAGAACTCAGATTGTGCGTTGATTTTCGCGAGCTCAACAAGATAACCGTGCGCGATAATTACCCCCTACCTCTCATTGAAGATCATTTGGATCGTCTCAGAGGACAAAAATATTTTACATCCTTAGACTTGAAGAATGGTTTCCACCATGTGCAGTTATCTGATGAGTCAACAAAATATACATCATTCATAACTCAACTGGGTCAATATGAGTTCACCCGAATGCCTTTTGGGCTGAAAAATGCCCCGTCAGTTTATGAAGCATACATTTCGAAAGTTGATCTCAGAAGGTAAAATCATAACTTACCTAGATGATGTTCTGATTGTCACACATTCTATAGAAGAACATTTGGATATTTTGAAACAAATTGTTGATCTAATCGTGGGAAATGGACTTCAACTCAGATTTGATAAATGCATGTTTCTGCAGACGGAAATCATTTATTTGGGCTATACGATTACTGAGGAAGGTATTAGACCCAACGATAGTAATCTTAACGCTATTAAGAGTTTTCCGATACCGGTATGCACAAAGGACGTAAATAGTTTTTTGGGACTTTGCTCCTATTTTAGAAAATTTATAAAAAATTTTGCAAATATTGCAAAACCGTTATATGACTTGCTAAAAAAGGATGTACCCTTTGTATTTGGTATTCATGAAATGCAAACTTTTGAAGCTTTGAAGAACAAATTTTTAGCTTCACCTGTTCTATCCATTTACAGTCCCAATCTTATCACAGAATTGCATTGTGATGCAAGTTGTGTAGGATTCGGTGCTGTTTTAATGCAAAAGCAGTTGGATTAAAAGTTTCATCCCGTATTCTATTTCTCGAAACGGGCGACGGCATCAGAATCCAAATACCACAGTTTTGATTACGTGGTAGAACATAGAGAAGGAAGACGTATGACTCATGTAGACGCGTTAAGTCGTTCCTTTAATATACTCTTTGTTGACGATGAATCGTTTGAATTTGCGCTCGCTGCAGCGCAAAGGCGAGATCCAAAAATAGTATCTATTGTCTCTGAGTTGGAAAAGTCTGAAAGTTCGTTTTATGAAATGATCGACGGTTTGATATACAGGAAATATAAAGACAAGGTTCTCTTCTTCGTTCCATCTCAAATGGAAGAGCAAATAATTCGTAAACACCACGAATCTATGTGTCATTTGGGAGCCGATAAATGCTTTGAATATATTTCAGCGAGTTATTGGTTTCCCAATATGAAAGAGAAAATCAAAGCATATATCAAAACCTGTCTGAAATGTATTTATTTTTCGCCACCATCTGGGAAAAGAGAGGGTACGTTACACTCTATTCCAAAAGGTGATGTCCCTTTCGATACGATACATATCGATCATCTCGGTCCTTTACCGAATTCTCATTCAAACAAAAAACATGTATTTCTCGTGATTGATGGCTTTACAAAGTTTACAAAACTTTACCCTGTCAAAACAACTCAGAGCAAGGAGGCCATTACTTGTTTAAGATCATTTTTTGAGAGTTATTCCAGGCCAAGTCGTCTTGTATCGGATCGTGGAAGCTGTTTCACATCCAAAGAGTTTGCAGACTTTTTAGAAGAGCATATTAAACATATTAATATATTAAAATTGCGATTATAATATTAAAATTGCGACTCATTCGCCACAATCAAATGGTCAAATTGAACGAATGAACCGCATAATTGTCCCGATGTTATCGAAAGAATGTGATGCAAATACTACTATTGGTTGGGACAAGTTTTTAACTAAGGTTGAATTCGCACTTAACAGTACGATAAATAAAAGTACAGGCTTTACTACTAGCGTTCTTTTATTTGGGAGAAACCAAAAAGGCGAGTTTTGCGACCGTGTTCACGAATATCTTCAAGATATTTTAGGCAAGAATCTCACTTGTGTTAACGAGATAAGACAAAAGGCGATTGAAAACATAGAAAAAAGTCAGATAAGGAACAAAAACTATTATGATAAACACCACAAACATCCAAGGTCATACGAAGTAGGTGAATATGTCTTGATTAAAAACATCGTAACAATTCCCGGTATCAACAAGAAACTCTACGCTAAATATCGAGGCCCATACGAGATAAAGAAAGTTCTTCCTAATGATCGTTATGTGATCGGTGATATTGAGGGTCTACAGATAACACGTCTTCCATATAAAGGCATTTGGTCCCCGAATAATATGAGACCCTATAACGTGGAATCTGCCGATCTTGAGCATGATGAAGACATGGCTGAGAGTCGCTAGGAGGAATATGTTGTTGCTGAAAAGGAATAAAAAAATGGTTAACATCTTCATTCTGGCGCATTAAACCTGTCTTTTCAATAAAATGTTTTCCTTTGTTTCTTTCTATGTAACTTGAATTTTTTTTAATTTTAGTTTTTTTTTAGATATAATTGAAGTTCCTCATTTAACTTATAATTTTTGTTTCACTATTGTAATTCATTTAAGTTTACATAAGGAGCTTTGTAATCGGGTCGATTGTACTATCAGGATGGCCGAATTGTAGTCAAAAAAATAAATTTGTTTTTCTTGCTGTCATACTTGATCGCAAGACTGTATTTATTCCCTCTTTTGAAATACCACATATATTGCCATCTGATCGTGTGATTTACCCGAAATGTCTCCAAATCTGTAATATATGCGAAGACTATAAAAGCCCCGAGAATGTACAGTTGGAGAAGAATAATAAAATAGAGACAGTCAAGCAGAGCGTTGGTCTTTGATTTACTTCTGCGTTCGGATTCTTACAATAATTATCTTGCTGCAGAAAATTTAAACCGGAGAATGGATCCTTTACTTTGGTGGGAGGAGCATAAAAAAGTATACCCTCATGTTTACTCATATTTAGCATATATTTTCTACTGTTGGACAGATCATTAACGAAAGACGAACACTACTGAAATCTGAAAAAGTTTCCAAATTAATGTTTTTACATTATAATATGTAACATATAATACCGGCTACTTAGTTTGTGAGTTTAACTTATATTTAATAAAAAAAAAAGTAAAAATCATTTTAACCGCATGCTTTTATTATTATTTACTCTCTACAGTTGATTAATCAGTTGATTTAAATTATAATGTACCTACGTTGACTGAAGATACATTTTAATTCAACAGAGAAGAGAACAAATAATTTATCAAGGTCTTTTTTAAGCATTTTTCAGGATGTTTACTATTATATACACACATAAAAAATCATATATAATTTTTATATATTTTAATTGTGACTATAAATACAATACGATAAGTGAAGGATCTGCGTCTGTTATTCTGTTATTCTGTTTATCTATTTTATATTTCTATCTTACTTTGTTAATGTCTGTCCTCCCTTCTTGCCCACCTATATAACTAGTTTGTTTTGAGGTGTAATGTAAATTACGAACTAAAGAGAAATAACTACATTTAAGATTCAAACAAGTGAACTAGTGAACTAAGTGAACGTCATAGTTCAGTAAGGCTTTTGAACTAGATAGTTCAAGCTCTATCTAGTGAACTACATTACACAACTCTACTGTTAAGAGCACTCGATTCAATGTAGTTAACAATATGTACAATGTCATCAAGGACTTCCTTCAGAAGAATCCTGATTTTGAGCCAAGCATAGCAGGAGCACCATCAGTGCAAACACCATAAAGCTTGGGCCACTCTAATCCTTCCCGCTGAAAAATTGTTTGGATCAAATCAAAAATATCTGAACCTTTGGTTGTAGTTTCCAACGGTTCCCAAAACAGAAACTCTTCTTTAATATTTTTAGCATGTACATATATATGATATCTTGCGTAAACTAGCAGCTGAGCACAAGAGGTCACGTCCGTTGATTCGTCAATTAGTGTTGCAAAATATGGTGATGCCTTGATTTCAGCAATTACTTAGATCTTAACGCCCAACGACATATCCTCAGTGCGTCTGGATACTATGTTGTTTGATAGCGATATTTGCTTCATTTTATTTTCCGAAGGTTCACCAAGAACAAGTTTAAACGATTTAAGAATGCAGGGCTTGATTAAAGTTTCACCGATGGTGTGCGGTTTCTTGTTTTTGGCTATTTCCAATGAAACTTCATATGAAGCTTGAACTACTGCAGAATTTTGTCGCTGAAAATTTCTTCCGGTAACCAACCTCTGTCTTCGAACAGAAGCTTGATGACGTTGGAAGAAGGCTAAGTCCTTATCAATATGTTCTGGATGCTTAGTTTCCAAATGACGCTTTAGTTTTGAAGGTTTCATGGATTCCGCATTGAGGAAAATAGAGCACCCAACGACATAACTAACAGATCTCACAAACTTGGGGGAGTTTGTTACTTGAGTTTCTTACTTTTTTTTACTCTCCTACTTGGAATGGATAACACTATTTTAACGTATAAAAATTCGATACACACAGAGAGCTTGCATGAGTGAGTGAGTGTTGTTTACAGGTAAAATTGGTCTAAAATTTTTTTTTAACTTTTTTTTATCAAAATTTTGAGTTTGCATGCGATTTTTTCAAAAACTGTTGACATAAATAATTCATTTTAAATTTAGGATTACAGAACAGGTTTCTGGCTTTCAAAGCCAGTATAATACTTCATTTTAAGTGTTGCCGTTGTTTTTTAATAACTTTTTTTCATTTTATGTATATATTTTTTTTAAATTGCTCCTACCTCCTAAACAGGGCGCGATAAAGGTAAGTTACCTGGAATTGAGTCTTGTTCTTCTATTGCAATATTCTGCAACACTGCAAGAGTTACAATTGTAGGTTTGACATTGTGCATGTGAACTGTTATGCCATACAACAGAATTTGAAACCGCTGCTTCCAAACCCCAAAGCATCGTTCAACACAGTTCCTTGTGGCAATATGTGCCCGATTGTAGTTTTCTTCACGTATATTTTGAGGCGTACGTATGGGTGTAAAGAGATATGGCTCCAAGCGGTACCCGGAATCTCCCAAAAGTCGTCCCCTAAATTCACCCCACTCAAAACGTTGCTTAAGAGTAGATTCATTGAATCATGGGTACTGCCTCGCCATCTATCAACTATGTCGCATATGTTAAGTTTGGCATCACAAGTAACCTGCCATATAATAAATGAATAATACGAGAGCACACACAAAAACACACAAATCTTCAAAATTTGAATATACTTAAGTATGGACTTACTTGCACATTCAATGAATAAAATCCTTTTCTGTTTATATAAAATTGAGCTGCATCGCCGTCATATTTTTTAATTTTGTATGACTACAGTCAATGCAGCCCAACACAGTTGAGAAATTTCTTATCTTTTTGAATTCCCTGATAACCCTTTGCTGTTCAGGAAGAGACTGTGGCATTTTAATGTAAGTTGCAGAGTGACGAGCAATGGCGCGAGCTACTCTGGAACATATGCGACCTACGGTTGGTTGGGACAAACCATGGATATCTCCCCCATCATCTTGAACTTAAATGGGAAACAAAGGAGTAGGTATAGTGACTCACATAATTGATCACATGTTTTCAAAAATAACAAAGTAAAGGGGTTTTCTTATGAAATAAAAATGAATAAACTCGTTGGGCTTCAATTTAAAAAAAAAATAGAAATTGATTGCTGAATGCAGGTTTCTGAAAAAAAATAAAAAATAAAAACAATTTCTTAGAACAAGCATGTGATCAATTTTTTGAGTTGGACTTACTTTAAGACTTCATACTGTTTTAATATTTTGTGTGGCCTCCTTTAGCGGATAAAACACTTTTAACTCTTCTTGGTATGGAGTTTACTAAATTTGTGCATACCTCCGGTGGAATATTATCCCACTCAATCTGAACTCTGAACCATAATTCGTCCAGTGTCTTAGCCGCAGCACCATACTTAGACAGTTGCCAATTAATGTAGCCCCAAAGGTGTTCTATTGGGTTTAAGTCTGGAGATTGAGGGGGGGCGACTCCAAAACTTCAAACCCATGACATTCTAGCCAATTTTTGTGGTTTTGGCTGTGTGTTTGTGATCGTTATCGTGTTGAAATGTAACGTCCAACGATTTATCCCATTTTTGTAGACTTGGTTCTAGGCAAGATGTCAAATTGTCTGTGTAAATCTGAGCGGTCATCCGTCCCCAAATCCTCTTGCACATGCCTACACTATGAGATGTCATGCACCCCCAAAGCAAAATGCTACCTCCACCAAATTTGACCGTTTCTTTAAACAGCCTATTTGAAAGTTGTTGTCCCTTCTTCTTCTTTACCTATTCGCGGCCGTCTGAACCAAATCAGTTTATTTTGGTCTCATCTGACCAAAGAATCTTAGCCCAGTCCTCTTCTGTGTATAATTTATGTTTGTTAGAAAATGCTTTTCGGAGAGCCATGTGCCGTTTTGTTAGTAGAGCCTTTTTGACTTTAGCTCTACCCTTCAGGCCAGCTTTTCGAAGCACTCTTCTTACAGCAACATTATCATTGGATAATAATGAGTAATGAACTGCATTACTACACTCTTCAGAAAGTACTTGTCGTACAAGTTTTCTTTGAAAAGGCTGAAATAGGATTTGTTTTCTTCCACTTGGGTTTGTCTTAATCTCCAAGCTTAGTGTTTTTCTTAGTTTGCTGATGAAACCTACAGAACATTTAAATTTTTTGGAGATTTCTCGATGACTTAAGCCTTTTTTAAGTTGTTGTTGGGAACATCGCTGGGAGAAGTGTGTAGAGTAACAAGGAGACTATGTAGAAAAATAAAAAAAATTTTTAAGAAAAAATGTCTTGTATCATTGTTCACGTCGTCTTCACGACGACCCTAATATCTTATAGCGGCTAAGACTTGCAACTCTGGTGATGTACCACAACCTCTTCGATCGAGTTGTAAATTCCGCCTTACGAGATCAATGATGAAGTTTGCCGTATGTTTATTAAAGCGGTATCGCCGTTTAAACTCCACGTCCGGTGAAGAAAATGGGTCGTACCTCTTCTGGTACAACTTCCGACGCCGACAATGCGGAGTATTTTCTACAAGCTCCACGGCGGCTAAAGCTTACAGCGCTTGCATACTAGGATATAATATAACACTTTCGCTTTTCACTTCAATTATTTTAAATTTCAAGGTTTCTTGTTTGGGGTGCTTGAATAAATTAAGCTCAAATGGAAAACTGTCAGAAACGTCAATCAAAACTCAGCTGTCATGTAAAGACGGCCATTTTTTTTACCCTATTAGAGGTTTGTAGTAGGGTAAATCCTTTTATAATTTATGGAGTAGTTATTGAATACTTATAGAGCGTTTATGAATAATGTTTTTCAAGAACCTCTCTATAGCAAGCTTATAAGCCTGTTGTAAGTTTTTATGAATAAGACAGTTACATTCTACCAATCTATTTACTTACTAGGGTGATGCTATAGTACTGGGTTTGGCATCTATAGATAGCTTAGTTTATTTGGATTTTGGTCTCAGGAATGCCATAAAAACAGCACAGAGGTACATTCACGTAGTACCTAGGAGTCAAGGATTCGCATTTCTGTACATCATCATTAGTTCTGTTCAGTGAGGCTGTTCTGGGCAGAAAAGAACAGAAAAGTACAAGGTTTTGTGTTCAGTGAGAAAAATTTCTGTCCGACACTGTTCTACTTTGTGTTCAGTGAGGTTGCCAGAACAGAAAAGTACAGAAAAACTTGCACCTACTCTTGAAGTAGAGCAGACTGGTGTGCAGAGGTAAAAATCAAATTTCACTGTCATTTTGATTTGTTTCCAGCAATTTATTTGTTTGCGATTGTTTTGTGCATTTTGAATGGAAAAAAAGTTATGGAAAGTTCAACAATAGAGATAAGAGGGAAAAATGGGCAATCTGTGCTGGTTGAATGTTCTCCAAATACACGGTAGAATTTACAAGACAGTAAGTACAAATTGAATGGATTTAACATATTTTACATAGATTTTTTCTTATTTTTTTTTTTAGGTGAAGAATTTCGCCAGGAAATATTTAACCAGTCGTTTGGAGCCGAATCAGCTACCAGCCTGTATTTCGTAGAAATTGCAACAACTGCAGAAGAAAAACAAAAAGCAATTTGGCTGGAGAAGGACTGCCAGCTCCTCATAAGTCTTTATAAAGATTTAGAGCCAAAGGTCGGCAAAATATTTTCCATCAAAAAAAAAAAAAAACTCTGGGAGCAGATTGCTGGCCGTATGCAGGGGTTCGGATCAGATTTCACTGTGGTCCAGGTTGAGGGGAAGTGGAAGAGTCTTGAACGTGGGTTCAAGACTAAAATGAAGCACAATGCCACAACAGGCAACAACAGGACCACTTGTGCGAATGAAAAGTTTTTTTTTTTTTTTTTTTTTTTTTTTTTTTTTTTTTTAAAGAACTTAACACTCAAATGGGTTTAAATAGACTTATAATGCCTCAGCATGTGTTAAGTTTTTTGGAAAATGGGATAGAAGGAGAAAGAAAGATGTTTGGGGTCAGTGGTTATTTCGCTCCATGTGTGGGATCCAACATTTAATGGGGAGACTAAATTCTTATTAGTAGTTAGCTTGATGTTGATTTCTAGGCAACTTCTCGTGTTACTTGATTTTTGTTAACTGAAAAAATGGATGATATGTCTTTCGGCCGAGGCTGGGATTCGAACACCGAACCTTCCAATTTGGAAGCCACCCATTCATACATGCTAATTTCTTATATTATAAATATAAACCTATTTCCACAAACACAATAGGGAGCTCTCAGATGTACTGCTGGATCGACCTGCAATTATTCCAGCCTATCGGTTGGGCAGTACCACTGGAAGTGGAAAAGCAAATGAGACATTATTGGTGGAGGCTGGAATTTCTTCCATTGCAAGTAAGTGTATAACATTAACTAATACAAAACAATCAAAAGCCCTCCATTTTTTTTAACTAAGGAATGCCAACCAGTGAAAGTGATACTCCGCTGGATAGCATAGAAGAAACATCTTCAGAAAACGTAGAGCCACCAAGAAAACGGAAGAAAACCAGCACTGTGACAGAAGAGCTGAAGAAGTGGAGGGAGCATTTCGCTGAAGAAAGGAGCGCAGACTATGTGTACAAATATGCCAAGCTTGAGGCCTATAGAGAGAGAACTGCTGAGCTGGCCAAACAGAGAGAAGAGAAAGGCGAATTGCGTTTGGCTCTAATAGATTTTTTTAAATAAAAAATAGATGCATAAAAATAAAAGTATAAAAATAATTTTATGATTTCTTATTTAGTTTTTCTTATCTCCTCAATTAAAATACGAAAACACTTCTTCACACAGCCTATTTCGGAGGCTGAAGCCTTGCTGCTGGTCAGCAACTGTATTGAAATTGTCATTTTCTTCAATGTTTTCGTCAATTTCAAATGGCAGCTTATCATCGTTGCATAAAATATGCAGCACAACACAAGTTCGAATAAAATGACAGTGTCTTTACTCCCCTCAGCTGTCGAAAGCGCTATTTAAGAACACCAAAGGAGTGCTCTATTACGATCCTACCGGAACTTAACTTCCGGTTAACAAATTTCTGCCTTGAAGATAAGTGGCCATTGTCGCGATCCGGGTTTATTAGAAACTGTGAGTACGAATAAGCGGAATCTCCCAATAGAAACCCGCTCCCGCGATTAAAATTAAAGTATTGTAAAGTTAAATAATTTAAATTTTCAATTCCACAAGGGAAATAGGTTCTTTTAAACGGTGGATGTACGCGAGATTAAAAGAAAGTTGAACAAAGGATGTCGAAGTGCTACAAATGCAGATCAGCGATACGTGGTGAAACACGTGTCAGCTGTGAAGGCGTTTGCAAAAAGGTTTCACTCTACATCAAAATGTTCCGGCCTTGACGAATACAGCATTGGAGTGGTCAGAAATGGGAATATGGTAAGACTCATTTGTGATGAATGCATTCAAAATATGGATTTGATGGTGAGAAAAATGCAGGAAAGCGTGGAAAAAAACACAAGTTGCTTAAAATTGTACAAAAAAGAATTTGAGGAATCAATGAAAAAAAATTAAAATGAAATAAAGAATTTACTTGAAGCAATCGAAATTAGATATACCGAGAGAGTACGTGAAATGCAAATTGCCCAAGAAGTCTGCGAAAAAAGTGTAACGGAATTAAAAAAATATATGCAGCACAAAGGAAAATCTCAAGAGCGAGTGCAACAAATTGTCTGCAATAACATTGTGTGCAATGAAGTGAAAAAAATTATAAATGGTAAACAAGCGGTTACCTAAAATCAAGTGTCATTTGCGGAAATAGTCAAAGGAAGACGTGACAAGTCAAAAGAAAAAGTAATGCCAGAACTACGAAAAAAAGAGCCTCTTATAATAAAACCGAAGGAAAAACAACAATGTTACAAAACTAAGGAGGATCTATGTAAAAAAGTTGATCCACAAAATCTACATTTCGATAATATTGAAAACACTCCAAATGGAGCAATTTTAATTGAAAGTGATAATATTGGAGAGAGAAATAAAATACAAAGTGCAATCGAACAACACCTGAGTGAAAAATTTGAAATTAAGGTACCTAAAAAACTTTGGCCAAGAATTTTATTAGCAAATATGAAATTTAAGAACAGCTGAGATGAAATTATTGAAAGACTTAGAAAACAAAACATTGTCATTACACATAGCCAAATGGCATTAGTAAAATATTTCGAACGGAGAAAAACAATGAAGTTAATTACGAGTACAATGCTATTATTGAAATTGATGAGGACTCCTTTCCAAAAGTGTTAGAAGCAGGAAAACTCAGCATTGGATGGGAAAGATGCAAAGTATTTGATGGAATTGACATCCTAAGATGCTATAAGTGCAAGGGGTATAATCATCGTTCAACCGAATGCAAAAACGAAGAAATTTGTGTTAAATGTCTAAAGAATCACAAAACAAGTGAGTGTAATAACGAATCAATTACGAAATGTGTAAATTGCATGCGTGTCAATGAAAAACTAACCTTGGGCCCAACACTTTCAGTAAGACATGCCCAGTATACATAAACAAACTTGCATCAAAAAAGAAGCGAACTCGTTATTAGCAATCAAGTTCTATTATGGGAATATATATCAATATACAAGACCTAATTAATAATTTCGAGGAACTTGAAATAATATGTAACAGCGATAAATATGATTCCATAGCTCTTGCAGAAACACACTTAACAACTGATATTGAAAAAGAAGAAATACAAATCAACGGTTATAAGGAGGTATCCTGTATGTCAAATTCAACAAGAACAGGCGGTGCGACATTATATATAAAGTCTAAGTGGCAAATCAACGACACAATAAAAAGTTCAATCAACAACATTCCAGTTAACGTCAACAATATTCCATCATGCGCCCAATGCATCAAAAACATTCCATTATGCGCCCAACGCATGATACAGTTTCCACAAGCAGCAACATCAGCTCCAAACGTGATCGACTACAACGAATTCTCTTCCCAGGTGAGACATCGGCAGCAAGGAGACACCTGAGCCATCAATGCACATCCGCTGCTGACCTGGCATCTGGCTGCATTGGCATGCGCCTAGGTTTAAGTTATGAATTCAATTTATAAATCAGTTCTAAGTTAGCCGTGAAGGCATAAGGTTCTTAAAAATAAATTTTTTTTAAATACGTTTAACTTTTAATTGTTTAATTGGCGCCCAACGTGGGGCCTAGGAAAAATCACGGCATAACGGATATTAAAGTAATAAAATAAGTGAAAAGTCTCTCGCAAAAAACTCACGCATAAGTCGACCAAAAAAGAAGCTCGCCGCGAGTATAGTGCGAAGATCAACCTCCCGTAAAAACGACCTTTACTAAAGCTCGCGAGTGGAGTGTAGTGTGTGGTGAAAATACCTGGGTGTCGAACAAAAAGCAGTATCTGTAGATTCTGCTGCCAACTAGGGAGTGTGGAGAAAACCCCCTCAGTAACCAGAGGTAAATAGGAATTAAGCCCCTTCACCAGCGTTGGATCTCCTTAATGTAAGCTAGATTTAAGAAATCTTTTAATTAAAACATACTAAGAAAGTGATAGCATTAAGTAAAAGAAATATTATACATATATCCAATCGAAAAAATTTTGAAAAATAATAACTAGAAGTGATAGCATTAAGTAAGAAAAATATTTTGCATATCCCGTTTCCTTTTACAACTCTTTAACATTTTTATACTGCGTCCTAATGTCTAAACGTACTACCGTAATGCCCGATCCAGTTTTACTCACGCCAGTGTTAACCACCGAGAATCCGACCCCATCAGTTGCAAATCCGAGTCCAACCGTTAATGCTACTCCAGAATTGGAAGCATTAATCGCAGGTATTGCAAGTCGCGTCTGCATTAATAAATGTAAGAACGTAGTACAATCCATGATATATCCTAATAATCAGTTTCACAGAGGAACTGATGAAACCATTCACGACCACCTTCGTACTAACCTTAGTGATCTGGACAAAGTACCAGACATCGTGAGGTGTTTAAGGGAGTTCTCCGGAGCTCCTGGCTAATTCAGTTCCTGGCGCAAAAGCGTCGATAGAATTCTTAACATCTACGATCAATTTAAGGGAACACCAAAATACTATGGTATTCTTAACATTATACGTAATAAGATTATAGGCAATGCGGATGCAGTCCTGGAATCCTACAATACCCCATTAAATTGGGAGCGTATTTCGAAGTGCTTAACGCTTCAATATGCTGATAGGCGTGATCTGGGAACTTTGGAGTACCAGATGACGACTCTCGTTCAGGGCAACAATAGAGTAGAAAGTTACTATCAGTCGGTTTACAACCACCGATCGTTAATAATGAACAAAATCTCGAGTATAAATTTACCGCCTGATGCATTACACCACCTAACATCATCATATAGGGATACGGTTTTAGATACCTTCATTAGGGGTCTCAGGGGTGATCTACCCAGGCTCCATGGCATAAGGGAACCAGCAGACCATCGTACGGCTCTTAATCTCTGTTTAAAACTCGAGAACCAACAGTTCAAAGCCAATTACGCTCACCATAGTACCGGCCAAGTTAGGAGACCACAACCTCTTCCACCAATTCCTGCACGGAAAGGCCAATACCAGCACCCGTTCTATCCGCAATTGGCATATGTACCTAAATCGTCACATTCTCCACCTCATCTTCCACAGCGCCCGCATTTTGGACAACCAACAGCAACCGTTTTAACCCAACCAAAGACCAACTCACGCTCCAAACCACCAATTCACCCAACAACCAAATTTCCAAATAAATCCACATCAAGCCCAAAGATATCAACAACCACCCAAAAACTTTTTGCCAAACCAATCTGTTCGAAAGCCTGAACCTATGGATGCTGGCATCATCCGTACGCATAACGTTAACTACATGAACCAACCAGCGATGAAAAATTGGCCACCAGCTCCTAAACGACCTATGGCTCCTTCGCAATAATACCCGAATCCCGACGAGCCCCAAAGGAATTTTCATCTGGAAACTTGCGGAATGGACCGCCAGACTAATTTTACGTCTATGGAATCTCATGAAGTTAGCCACTACAATGCCATGATTTCAGCCATGATCAATCAGATGGGAAGTGATCAAAATTTTAATGAACGGGTAGATCAGCAAGACAACGTACAATCGACAGAAACATCTACTGACTTTTTCTACCTACATTTTTTAGGCTAACGAACTCGTCACTACCTTATTTTGAGTGTAGGACGGAAAATAATAATCTCCTTAAATTCCTAATAGATACCGGTTCAAATAAAAATTACATCCAACCACATCTAGTTCGAAACCCTATCCCAAATCAGAAAAAATTCCATGCAAATTCAGTCTGTGGTAGCATAGAAATCACCCACCATACTATAATAAATCTCTTTGACCCTGGCACTAATATTAAATTTTTTCTTTTACCTTCACTCCGGTCATTTCAGGTAATTCTTGGCAATGACAGCCTTAAAGATCTGTCGGCCGTCATCCATGCCAAACAAAATTGCATGATTATAAACAATACTAACAAAATTAGGTTGGAACAACAAATATCCGAATCCATCCATAATGTAAATATCAGAACCCAGCACATGACACAAGAACAGCGAGACCAACTAAATAGCTTGACCATAAATTACGCTAAGCTTTTCGGCGAACCTAATGAGGCACTTACTTTTACTACCAGAGTTAAGGGAAGAATTCGCACGACAACCAAAGACCCCGTTTACTCGAAGCACTATCCACATCCTATGGCGCTAAAAGAGGAAGTAGATAAATAAATCAATCAATTATTAAATGATGGAATCATTCGACCTTCACGGTCACCGTACAACTCCCAAGTATGGATTGTACCAAAAAAAATGGATGCTTCAAGTAAAAAGAAGTATCGTATGGTGATTGATTACAGGAAACTCAATTCGATAACAATACCAGATCGTTATCCGATTCCTGAAACTAATGAAGTATTAGCGTATTTAGGAAAGAATAAATATTTTTCGGTGATCGACTTAAAAAGTGGTTTTCACCAAATACCTCTACACGAGGATGACATCGAGAAGACCTCATTCTCTGTCAATAATGGGAAGTACGAATTTGTAAGACTTCCCTTCGGGCTAAAAAACGCACCATCTACTCGTATCTATGACATAATTGTGTTCAGTGAGGATGAAACTTTCAAAATTTGAAAACTATTTTCGAAACTCTCCAGCAAGCCAACCTTAGAGTACAATTGGATAAATGCGAATTTTTGAAACCAGAAGTTGAGTTCCTGGGATTTATCGGATCTCCAAACGGTATAAAGGCCAATCCAGCTAAAGTGGAAGCTATCGCCAAGTTTCCATATCTACGAACTTTGAAAGATCTGCGATCATTTCTTGGTCTGTCGGGATTTTACCGCAGATTCATTAAAGATTACGCAAAGCTGGCAAAACCTCTTACAGCCCTTTTACGGGGGGAGAATGGACGTGTGTCCAAAACGGCCTCAAGTAAGAAAGTTATTCACTTGACAGATGCAGCAATGGAAGCATTTAGTAAGCTCAAAAATTCACTGGTTTCCGAAGACGTTATCCTTACCTTTCCCGACTTTAACAAAGACTTTTTCCTGACTACCGTACTCGCTCAAGACAATAAGCCAATTACTTTTATTTCTCGAACTCTAAGTAAAGCGGAAGAACACTACGCTGCTAATGAGAAAGAGATGCTGGCTATAGTATGGGCTCTCAATTCACTAAGAAACTACCTGTACGGTCCTACCAAGCTAAAAACATTCACTGGCCATCAACCCTTGACTTATGCTTTAAGCAGCAAAAATACCAACAAAAAGATGAAACGTTGGAAGGCAATACTCGAGGAGTATAACTACGAACTGAGTTACAAGCCTGAAAAATCCAATGTTGTTGCGGACGCACTGTCAAGACCAACTAAGAACCCAACATAGTGATGAAAGTTCTGAGCACGATCTCATACAAATTGTAGACGTACCCATAAACGTATTTAAGAACCAGATTTTCCTTCTCGTTGGAGACACCCCCGTACATGAGTTTCAGATTATCTTTCCCACTTATCACAGACATACTATTGTAGAAAATTGATAGATATCTTTAGAAAATATTTAAATCCTTCAGTTACAAATGGACTCAAAACGGAGGAGTGAGTTTTAGGCATGGTACAAGAAATATATCGAAAGCATTTCAGACAATATAAAATTCGTTTTGCTAGGAAAATAGCCACTGACCTAACAGACCAGAATCGACAAGACGAAGAGATTATAAAAGAACATAACAGAGCTCATCGAAATTCCCGCGGGAACAAAACCCAGATTATTCAAAATTTTTATTTTCCCCAATAGAAAAAATCACGAAACAATGCAAAATCTGTAAGGAACATAAGTGCGATAGACACCCGAACAAACCCGAACTACAACCCACTTCTATTCCTGAATATCCCGGCCAGATAATACATGTTGACATTTATTTTACTGATAAAAAAATAATCCTAACTGCAATTGACAAGTTCTCTAAGTACGCCCTAACCAAAATATTGAAATCAAGAGGCTCAGAAGATATTAAGCAACCTCTTAGGGAACTGATATTGGCTTTTGGGGTACCTCAAAAAATAGTCATGGCTTCTAATTCTATAAAATTCATACTAGAGAATATGTTCAATATTCAAGTTTTCAAAGCACCTCCCTACACAAGTTTTGTTAACGGTCAAGTGGAGAGATTTCACTCAACACTTTCGAAACTAATTCGCTGTCTTAAGACAGATAATATTCATAGTACATTCTCGGAATTACTAAACCGATCCATCTACGAATACAATCGATCCATTCATTCAACTACAGACAAAAAACTCATAGACACATTTTTCGGTAGACACTAAACATCCCAGAACAACTTGAACAAGTAAGACAGGAAAACATCAATAAATTACGCGACAAACAACAAGCAGACTTAAAATACCATAACGCAAAGAAAACCCCTCTAAAAACATATTCTATTGGAGAAACAATAAAAGAATAGGAAATAAATTAGATTCCAGGTATAAAAAAGAAAGAGTAACTCAGGATAACAACACAACAGTTA
This sequence comes from Volucella zonaria, assembly GCA_963966105.1. Taxonomy (NCBI): domain Eukaryota; kingdom Metazoa; phylum Arthropoda; class Insecta; order Diptera; family Syrphidae; genus Volucella; species Volucella zonaria. The sequence goes on along the minus strand of OZ014530.1, from coordinate 76,932,432 downwards.
TAACCCAGTCAGGCAGAATCATTCACAAAAATCTTATAAAAAATTAAATTTCTTAATAGAACACTACTCGTATTACAACTGTGCCATGGCGAGGCACAAATCTTGGATTACTCAAATTCTCAGCCAATAAAAATCAATACGGGTCGTGCAAAGTTACAAAGCGGATCATTTAAGATCATACACTTGATCGACATTGAGACTTACGAGACAACACTAAACAACTTGGAAGCTACGCTAAAGACATCCATTAGCAATAACCATATCCTAAATCCTATCCTCTCCTTTGAAATATCCCGCATTAGAACTTACAATATATATCTAGACTTAGAATTAACAATAGAAGTAAGCGATCATTAGATTTTATAGGCTCGGCGTGGAAGTGGATAGCCGGAAACCCGGACCACCACGACTACGAAATCATTTCAGATAAAATGAATAATGTTTTAGCAAATAGTAATAATCAAATTATAATCAACAAAATGTCAATAGATAAGATTAAAGAACTAACAGATACTACAAATAAAATTATTAATGTACTCGTATTTAAGGAAAATGAACATAATAATAGTGAAATAATCATGGAAATTAAGTACAATATGAGCTAGACATAATTAAAGAAGAAATAGTCAATGTATCTTACGCCATTCATTGGGCAAAAGCAGACATAATTAATTCATTTATTTTATCAAATACTGAAATAAACATAACTGAAACAATTTTAAAAGTAGAGAATATTCCATACATTAATGTAGATGAAGCGCTAGAGTTCGCTGAACTAAGAATTGCGTCAAATGATCAAGATTTAATATATATTTTAAGTATTCGAACAACAACTAAAGAAACATGTAACCTATCACTATTAAGACCTGTTAAATTAAATAAAATAATAAATAAAATTAAATATGATTCGATATTAGAATGTAATAAATAAAAATAAAATTGTTAGTTTAAGAAATTCTCCATGCATTCCAATGCTTATAAAAAGCCAAAAAGCATCTTGTTCCATCATCAATAACGAACATGTTCCAGATGTAGAGGAAATAGCACCAGGAATCTTGCTTCTGAACCAATTCAATGGCCCAGTTCTCATCAACAACGATACTGTCATGCTCAAAGGTACGTTCATTATCAAACACTTCAACACCACCACTGAAGTCAGGGGAAGAACAATTATGTCCAAAGAAGTTGCAAGTGATCAACCCTAACTGGTAGGGTAAGGTTGAGGAGGTACTGCCCCTCGAAATGATTAAAGAGCTGTACCTCAATCGCACTGAAGAAATCGAGCTACTTGAAATGAAACACAACATCAACTTATCCGTGAACATCATCTTAATGGTTACAGTCTTGGCTACCGCCACTTTCGCATACAAAATGACAAAAAAGAAAGGTATGATCAAGGACAAATGTACTAACATCAACAGGCCATCTGCAACAACCATAGGCCTTCAAGACATCCCTCATCTCGTTACATCAACAACAGCTCACGAGGACGTTCGAATTTAAAGGCGGAGGAGTTAACGCTAACAACATCCAGTTAACGTCAACAATATTCCATCATGCGCCCAATGCATCAAAACAATTCCATTATGCGCCCAACGCATGATACAGTTCCCACAAGCAGCAACATCAGCTCAAAGCGTGATCGACTACAACGAATTCTCTTCCCACGGACAGGTGAGACATCGGCAGCAAGGAGACACCTGAGTCATCAATGCACATCCACTGCTGACCTGGCATCTGGCTGCATTGGCATTCACCTAGGTTTAAGTTATGAATTCAATTTGTAAATCAGTTCTAGTTTCGCGATATCGCGAGTATTTTTCGAGTAATTTGGATGTCTCAAGTTAAAAAACTCACCCTGTATACTCATGCTGTAACCAAGGACATGCGGAAAGACTCCAAAAACTACAGAATAAAGCGATGAGAAGTATTCTTCAGTGCAATAGACTTACATCGATAAGAATCATGCTAAATGTACTCAAATGGATGATACGCGAAAGGTTAGAACTTAACACGTTACTGGCAGTTTTCAAAATGAAGCAAGAAAGCACACAAAGTCTATTAATAAGTAAAACAAGGACGGTAAAAGAAGCACAGCCATATCGACTACGTAACTGCAACGATTTTAGAATTAAACGACAGATGTCAATGTCCGGGCAAAATAGATTTCTATACAAAGGAATTCTTCTTTTTAACAACTTGCCAGAGTATATAAAAACCGAAAGCAACTACAGATTATTTAAAAGCAAAAGCATAGATTTTTTGAAACTTAATAGCTAACTATGTGTGTATACTCGTACTAGATGGAGTGAAAAGTGACCTCCTTGGGAATTAAAAAAATTTTTTTTTTTAAATGTTTTTTTATATTGGGTCTACAAGTAAGTTTCCAGCGTTTGCCAGAGATGGCGCCACCAGTGGATCCCGGGCAGAAATGTCAGAACCCATGTGTTTTATTTGTAGGTTTTGTATCTGTCAACAACTTTGCAGCGTTATATTTGAGCAGTTCTATCGGTGTCGTACATTTTATCGAGCAAAATCATGGCAAGTTTCCAGCCAAATAAACGTCATTTGCGGGAAGCGCTGCTTTTATTCTTTAATATGAAGAAAAGTGCGGCTGAGGCCTATCGTTTGCTTTCGGAAACTTATGGGGCGGAATGTATTGGTGAATCGACGTGCCGCGAGTGGTTCAAACGATTCAAAAGTGATGATTTTGGAGTTGAAGACAAAGATCGCCCCGGAAAGCCGAAAAGTTTTGAAGACGAGGAATTGGACGCTTTACTGGATGAGGATACGTGTCAGATTCAAGAAGAACTTGCTGCATCATTGGGCGTCACGCAACAAGTCGTTTCCCTGCGCCTAAAAGCACTGGGATTCATTCAAAAGGTTGGAAACAGGGTGCCGTACGAATTGAAGCCAAGAGACGTCGAACGACGATTTTGCATGTCCGAAATGTTACTGCAGCGGTATAAAAATAAATAATTTTTTCATCGTATTGTCACTGGTGATGAGAAATGGATTTATTATGATAATCCTAAACGCAGAAAATCGTATGCAAAGCCCGGCGAGCCTGCCCAATCGACGCCGAAACGAAATATTCACGTGAATAAGGTTATGCTCTGCATATGGTGGGATCAAAAGGGTGTCTTGTACTACGAACTGCTTCCGAGTGGTGAAACCGTCAAAGGACCATTATATCAAACCCAATTAATTCGTTTGAAGCGGGCATTAAAAGAAAAACGGCCAGAATATGAGACCAGGCATGAGTCTGTCATTTTCCATCACGACAACGCTCGGCCACATGTTGCGGTTTCGGTGAAAAACTATTTGGAAAATAGTGGATGGGAAATTCTGCCTCAGCCGCCTTACAGTCCAGACTTGGCACCATCTGACTACCACTTGTTTCGTTCGATGCAGAACGCTCTTACGGGAATACGCTTCAGCTCAGTAGAGGAAATCAAAAATTGGCTCGATACGTTCATAAATTGCCAAAAAGATGGGGGAAAGTTGTAGCTTCCGATAGACGATACTTTGAATAAAGCATTGTAACTATGTTTTCATAATAAAACTTCAAATTTTGGAAAAAAACGCTGGAAACTTACTTGTAGACCCAATATTATGCAAACACTCTTTCGAAGTGCTCTCGCTCTCGTGTTTTTGGTCAGGAGTTAGCATTCGCGGCACCCAGCGGCAGGATAACTTTTTCATATGCAGAAATATGGCGTGTTCGCTCAGTACTAATCTTTGTGGTATCTGATAGCTCGCGCACTTTCCGGCGGCCAACACCATTTCATGTATTTTTTGACATTGTCCTCTGTAACCGTATCGGAGGGCCTGCCGCTGCGGACTTGATCGGTAGTGAAGTTGCGGCCACCACGAAACTCTCGAAACCAATATTTGGCGGTGTAATCTGACGGAGTATTAGCCCCATAATATTTATCCAACTTTTGTTTTGTTTCCTTCGTCGTTTTGCCTCTCAAAAAATAATGTTTTATGAGAGAACAAAAATCGTTTTTGTCCATACTCAACATGATGCCAAACACCTCAACAACAATCAGCTGTCAAAACAAAACTAAAGACAGTATCGCACTGAAATTTGGCAAGTCTGCCTAAATATGAACGGACTTCAAGGCACCATAACCTGTTTTGCAGTAGCAGCGCATTCTGGCGGTCAAGGATGTCACTTTTCACTCCATCTGGTATTTTTGTATTTTTTCTCTCATATTTATTAAAGTTTTTAAATAATTAATTTATTAAAGCATTATGCAAACAAAAGACTAATATAAAACATTGTAAAACAACATTAGGTAATTTAGAATATACTCGTATATCCGAATTCTCAAAAACCCTGTTGTCATGAACAGAACCCGGATATCAAACGAAAATGTCTGTAAACTTCCCTTTCTCGTTGCATATTGCTTGAAGAGATAAACTTGGAATGCCCTTTCTATCAATGTAGTCGTCTTTTCCATGCCTAGGGGGGTCAACTTTGATTTTTGTACCATCTATGATCCCTGCAAAAGTAAGAAAAGACGTAGGTTACTACATCGTTTGTCAATTATTATATGCAATTCAATTCCAGTTGTGTTTCTCATATACGAGCTGGTTTCTATTTTCTCATTTTCAGTAGGGCTTCGGATTACCGAGTCGCAAAGATTACTGATGAAATACAGAACTCTATTGATAAGGTTGAATCTATCGGCAATATCCCTGTAGGAGCAAGCCTTATGCCCAGCAAACCAAAGAAAGAGCGCTATATGCATTTCAGCAGAATATGTTTTGCGGGCTTCTAATTTGACGTAAATATCCGATGTTGCAAGCGCGTCTACCAACCGTTTATAGAGACTGCGAGATATGCGGAAATGTGTCACAAATTCCTTTTCATTGTAGGAAGGAACTATTTCTTTTAAGAAATCTTGAATCTTTCCCGACAGAAAAAGGAATAACGCTCACTAAAGTCTTCATATCTCTGGAATCTGTTGTTCCATGACTCGATAAACTGATATCACTGCCACTATCACTGTCCACCAATTCTTCTAATATAATGTGTTGAATTTTTTTCAGATAGATAGACAGTTCTTTATTTCACGTTTTACAATTCAGAGATATGATACATATTTTATCTTTCATCTGCAATATTGTTATTAATATATAATTTGAAATTAAATGGCCGTTAATTATCTCTACAAAGGGAAAGCGCAAAAAAACCCTTCAATATAAAAAAAAACAAAAGAAAAAAAAAATAAATAAATAAAAAAATAAATAATAAATAAATAGATAAATTACTAATAAATGAAAAAATAGTTAAATAAATACAACAGTTAAACAAATAACAAAAAGAATAAATAGAGAATAGGTAAATAAATTAAATTAAGAGTATCAAGTTGGAAAGTTATTATTGTATCATTCAGGTTATTAACTAAAAAATTATGAACAAAATCACATCGAACAAGAAAACGTTGATTCAATTTTCGTATTCTATCAAGGACTAGTTCAACATTCGCCTTTGGATAAATATTGCGCGTTGACTGATACCAAGGTAAATTAAGCATCATTTTCAAAAGTTTATTTTGAGAAACCTTCAGTTTCTTAAGATGGCTTTTCGCGCAATTACCCCACACTTGACAACCATAAAGCAGTATTGCTTGCAAAATAACTTCAAGTATCGTTATTTTATTGGCATTTGACAGTCTTGTCTTTCGGTTTATGAAGGGGTATAACATCTTGGTCGCAACAGAAATTTTGCTTAAGGTATTTGTGATGTGCGTATTAAGTGTTAGTTTGGAGTCCAAGTGAAGTGAATAAGGTACTTAGTACCTTACTGAGGGTTCTCAACTTATACTAGCCCCATTCACAAGTAATTGTCCACTAGGTAGGCTTTCTTTTCCTAGTAAAAAAGTGTTGAATTTTATTTAAAGCCATTGTTATTTATTCAAGCTTATATTTCACTTTGAGAATCTTTTCAACTTTTCAACAACTTCACAAGAAATGACAAATGCCGAACGTCAACATTTGTGACATCTAACATATGGACTGTACTTTTCTGTTCTAACTTTGATCTGACATTTTTCACGAATCTGTTAACTGGAAGTAATGTATTGCAAGGTAAGGATAACTAAGATCTTAAGATCGTTACGGTGGCAAAGTACATAAGGACTGAAACGAATAAAATTTGGAAACTTCAAAGTAAAAACAAAATATTTTCATAACTCATGTAAATTTTTTTTATTTTCTTTAAAACTCTGTTTCTATTAAATTCATTCACAATTACAAAAAATAAAAGAAATTGTTTGGGTTCCCATTCTTTAATCAACTTCTTTCGAATGTCCTTCATAAAGTTGGTGACAGTTACATCCGTGATCTTTTTGGACGCTCTTTTCCATTTAGCACTAAAATCTTTTACGCAGTGTGCAAACTGCTCACTTTTCCTCAATTTAGCTTTGAACAAAGCCCAATACCTTTCAATGGGACGGCACTGTGGAACAATGGGTGGATTCATGTCTTTTGGGACAAAGTCGACATTTTTAGCAACAAGAAAGCTCAACGTCGCATGAGCATAGTAAGCTGAAGCTAAATCTGGCCAAAATAATGTTGAACCCTCGTGTTTGTTTAAGAAAGGAATCAACCGTTTTTTTAGGCACTCGTTAATGTACACTTCTCCGTTAATTGTTCCCGTTGTAATAATGGATGAGCTTCTGTGGCCATTCCAAACGAGATATTTTGACCCGAATTTTTCCATCCCAATCGATGTTTTTGACTGCGGAAGAATCTCAGCTTCAAACGAGTTGTAAAACTGCGCACCTGGAAGAGTAGTAAAGTCGGCTTTGACATAAGTTTCGTCTTCCAAAACCAAGCACGCTTTCTTGTTGCCGACCAACTCGTATAGCTTTCGGACTCGTGTTTTTATGACTTTTTTTTGCTTTTCAGTAACTTTTGGTATTTTTTGTTTTTTTTCGTGTTTTTAGACCGTAACGTTTTTTAGATCTTTTTACCATTGTTTGGTTGGTATTACATTTCCAAGCAACATCTCTGGATGACATAGTCTGGTTTTTTACGATGGTACCCACTATTTTCCTGTCCAAATTTGAATCATGTGCTCCACTTTTCTGTTCTCGCTTAACTGTCAACGTCTCCACATATCGTTTAATAACAGAATCCACTGTACTGCGTGCTATGTTTAAATTTTTTGCGATGAAATGGTTTGGACGCGAAGTATTTTGGAGACATTTGTCGATGATCTTTTTACGGCGTTCCTCTTGACTCATATTTTATAAATATTTTAAACCGCACCGAACTAAAATCAATAACAAACTGAAACTAGAGAATATACAGGCTAATTTGGGTACAAAATAGGATTGCAATTTTTACGCATTGGAAGTATAGCCCCTGCTTGTCTAAGTATTACCCGTACTAAATTCGGTAACTGTGTGTGTCTGTTTTGTTTTGTTCTTTTAAAGGAAGTGACTGATTAAAATCTTTAATCTGTTACTTTTAATTTTCATCAGATGGGCAGCAGAATGGTTTTGGGATCACAAGTATTAAGGCAGATATTTTCTTGGCTAGTTAGTCCGCTCTTTCATTACCATCATTCAGTTCAAGACTATTTTTGAAGTTACCAAATCTGCATTGATACTCGTAGCAAGCAGGATAATCTACCAAAGATAGGTTTGTTCCTTTTTCTATCAGTCGTTCTAAAAATGTAGCCTTATGTGCTGGCGGAAGTTGTACCTTTTTCTGCAATTGTCTTTAACCCTAGAAGCCCAATCATATTTTTACGGCTATAAAGCCCAACAATACGTAAAAATGACGTGTAATAATGAAATCGATATATTTTATCATTTTATATTGTATATATTCTAGCTTTTGTATTATTTATTTAATGTATACTCGTAGTCTAATAAAATAAAACAATACCAATTAAAGAAAGTTTGCTTTTTATTTATACTTTTACGTTAATAATTTTGGAAATATAAGAAATTTAACAAAAAAATGAGATCCTTCATAGTTTTTCTTACATTTTAATATTTAAAAAAAAAATAACGATATTTAAATTCACATTCTTAGAACTAAAACAACTCTTATCAATACAAAATATAAGCTATGGAAAAAAAAAGTCTTTATACGCAGTCTTGACAAATATCAATATTATGTTCTCCGCATATTGCTTTTTTGCATTTGGAGCAATGTGTTTTGATCATCCTCCTTTTTTTATACGAGCAAAACCCACAATAGCGTCGTTTCTTTGGTTCTGGCTGATCACAGGAAGTATATGTTTCTGCCTGTGGGACAGTTTTCAGTATATTTATTATATATTATCACGTAAGTTCCGCTTCAATGTAGGTTCCTCCAGACGTTTTTGCATCGACGGCACTGTCAAGTATGTGCTCAACTTTTTCATAAAATCTTTTCGGCTTTGTGGTTTTTCTTTTATAGCCAGTTTATTGTGACAGTATACGAGTATAATATAGGAATCCACGAAGGCCATATTCAGCATGCCGTAAAATACAGCCATTGGCCACCTATTAGTCTTCCTGTTAGAAGACATAGATGAACATATTTGGTCGAAAGAATCGACGACTCCTTTTGTTTTGTTATAATTTAATATCATATCCGTCTTTCCACTACTTGATTAATTACGGCATCTTCATCGCATGAAGATAATAAGAATACCATCTTGGATGGCTTGGGTTTATAGGATACCAATGTCAAAGGCCCATCGAAACAAAATATTGAAGAACCCACCGGCCGTGAACGTGAGTTCTTTACTTCTTCTGGAATTTCTTTCTTGTTTGACCTGATGATTCCCACTAAAGTTAGATGGTACGGAGTCTTTAGCAAACTCTTAGCTAGTGGAACAGACATGAACCAGTTGTCGCAGGTAATATTTCTATTTGTTCCGTGTACTGTTTTAGTTAACTTCTTTACATAAAACTCGCCTAATGGCAGACCACTTGGCTTTGTGCTTTTACCGAGGTAAGGTATAGCATCTACCATGTACTTTGTGGAAGCTTCACATATCATTGGAAATTTTATTCCATATCTATCTGGTTTATTGGGTATGTATATGCGGAAAGGACAATGACCGCGAAAACCCAACAGCTGTTCATCTACAGCCAAGCTAGTGCCAGGTACGTAGAATAGTCTACATTGGTTGATAAAAATCTCCCATATTTTTCTCACAGGTATGAAAGCGCCTTCTTGACGTAAAATTGGTCTTAGTAATTTATCGTCAATTCTCAAACACCTCAACAAAAATTCGAATCTCTCGCAGCTCATTACAGAAACATATCGAGTGCCAGAGAATGAGGCATTGAACAGTTCGTCAGTAGAAAGATGGTTGTCTTTCATAACAGCCGTCAATGTGAGTATTCCTATAAGAGCCCAGATCTCAATTTCATTGGTATACCTGTAGCTTGCTGAGATTTCCTTCAAATTGACACGTTTATGTATCATTCCCACGTTTGTCCACTTAACAATTTCCTCAAAGATCTCCTCTTTGATGAAAAGTTGAAAGCAAAGCAAAGGGTCGACAATAATTCTACACATACGAGTGGGTCCTCTATTTGTGCGTACAATATTTATAACTGAGGTCCTGCCCGTGTACCGTCCTTTTATTGTAGACCATTTATGTAGTTATTTTTTCCACGAATTGCACGCTGAGGTAAAGTAAATTCTGTGTGAAATCGATGGTGTTACTTCAATATTACCCTCTTCTGAAGAAGAGTTAGGGTTCTCAAGGTCTTCTTCTAGACTGTTTGTCGGATTTTTATCACTTATGTAGTCCACCACTTCGTCTTCAATGTCACTTCTCACATCGTCTTCAATAACACAATCTTCTTCTTCAGATTCAGGTATCGTTCGGAGAAAAATCGTCTTCATTTTTCAATATACCACCTTGATCAAAAATTTTTCGGAATTTATTCATAAAATTAAAAATACAAGTTTATTCACCTAAATCTATATTGTCCCCTTCAAAGTAATCCCCATCGACTGCAACACACTTATGCCAGCGCTTGATCCAATCCTCGAAACATTTTTTATATTCGGTTTTCGGTATGTCCATCAGTACTTCCTGCGATTTTTCCATCACTTCCTCTCGGCTGCTGGAACGCCTTCCCCGTAGTGGTTTTTTAACTCGATTGAACAGAAAGAACTCACAGGGAGCCAAATCAGGTGAATTCGGTGGCTGTTGGATGGTATTTGTTGCATTTTTCATCAAAAAATTACGAATAATGATGGCACGACGGTGCGTTATCACGGTGCAAAATCCACGAGTTTCCTTCCCATAATTCTGGTCTCTTTCGTCGAATTGCATAACGCAAACGTCTCATAACGCCCAAATGCTCGTAATACTCTTTGTTTACTGTCTGGCCTTCTGACAAAAACTCATGATGCACTACACCATTGTAATCCATGAAAACCGTGAGCATTGCCTTCTTTTTTGACTGAAAACGACGTGGTTTTTTTGGTCTCGGCTCATTTGGTGAACGCCATTCACTTGCCTGATATCTGGATTGCGTGTCGTACTCATGAACCCACGTCTCGTCTCCAGTAATGATCCTTTTGATGAATGTGGGATCGGATTCAGCCTCGCAAATCATCTCTTTTGCGACGTCAGCACGGTCTCTTTTTTGCATGAAATTGAGGTCTTTTGGCACCAACTTTGCTGCTATACGACTGAAACCCAAATCGTTAACCAAAATCCTCCGATATCTCTCTGATGGTTAATTTGCGATTATTGACCAACATTTCTTTTACATCATCAATGTTTTCGTCGGTTTTCGATGTCGATGGTCTGCCACTGCGTTCACCATTTTCGATTGACTGCGATCACTTTTGAACCGCTCGTGCCACTGATAAACGACTCTTTCCTTTGGAGAATCGTTGCCGGAACACTTTTCCAACATTTCCAAAGTTCGCTCACCATTAAATCCATTTTTTTTACACAAAATTTAATACAAGACCGTTGTTGCAAATTTAAATCCATTTTTAAAATTGTAAAAAATCGTCAACACACACAAAGATAGATGTAGATAGATTGTCAGCAACAGATTTACCAATTTAACAAAAGAAACAGAACTCAAATCGGAACAATGGGAGCGCCACACGGTGGTGTCCCCCGGGAACATTTTGATCAAGGTGGTATCTGCTGTTTTATCTTCATTTAACTGTTGACGAGACGCCATTGTATCATAGTCACTAAAAGAGAAGTATTGGGTCTATAACTTATGCGGTTTGCTAAGAGATGCGTAACTTGTATTATTCCATTGTTATTATTCCATTGGAACATGCGTTGGAAAACTACTGTCATTGTACGTCATTTCAGTATAGTCATTCATTTGAAGCGTAAACAACTCAAATATGTCGAACTTTGTGCCTGAAAAAGTGTTTTTGCGGGGAGTTCTTCTTCATTACTTTAATATGAAGAAAACTGCTGCCGAAAGTCATCGTATTTTGGTGGAAGTTTATGGTGAACATGCGCTAGCTGAGCGAACGTTCCAAAAGTAGTTTGCACGATTTAAAAGTGGTGATTTTGGCTTGGAAGACGATGAATGTCCTGGGCAGCCAAAAAAGTTTGAAGATGAAGAACTGGAAGCATTACTCTATGAAGATTGTTGCCAAACACAAGAAGAGCTCGCAGAATCTTTGGGTGTCACTCAAGCAACCATTTCAAAACGTTTAAAAGCAGCTGGATATATTCAAAAGCAAGGAAATTGGGTTCCACATAAACTCAAGCCGAGAGACGCCGAAAGGCGGTTTTGCATGTCCGAAATGCTGCTGGAACGCCACAAAAGGAAGTAATTTTTGCATCGGATTGTTACTGGTGATGAAAAATGGATCCATTACGACAACCCCAAGCAAAAAAAATCATATGTGAAACCCGGCCAACCAGCCAATTCAACGGCAAAGCCGAATATCCATGGCGCGAAGGTAATGCTCTGTATTTGGTGCGATCAAATAGGTGTGCTGTATTATGAGCTGCTAAAACCGGGTGAAACCATCAATGGACAACGCTACCGAACACAATTAATCCGTTTGAAGAGAGCAGTGGCCGAAAAACGCCCGGAATATGCGACCAGACACGAGGCAATAATTTTCCATCATGACAACGCTTGGCCCCACGTTGCTATTCCGGTTAAGAACTATTTGGAGAATAGTGGATGGGAAGTCTTACCCCATCCGCTTTATAGCCCAAACCTTGCCCCTTCTGACTACCATTTTGTTTTTTTTTTTTTAATTTACGCGCACCTAAGGGGTTATGAATACCCTTATACTGTTGCCAGGGCGCGGGCGGAAAGATAGAAGGAGGAGAAAGGAAAGCATTGTTTGTGATGTAGTGGTTTGAAACTCAGGTGTGTTTGGTCGATGCAGAACGCCCTCACTGGAATATGGTTCACATCAGAGCAGAATATCAAAAATTGGCTTGATTCATTCTTGGCCGCCAAGCCGGCGCAGTTCTTTTGGGATGAGATCCACAAATTGCCAGAAAGATGGGAAAAAGTCATAGCTTCAGATGGGCAATACTTTGAATAATACTATTGTACATGTTTTTCTTAAATAAACGTTAAAATTTTGAAAAAAAACCGCACCATATATATGCAATATCATTTGAGAGATGTACGAAAATATATATAACAATAATCTAACAAAAAATCACAATATTACAAACGTTGAACATTTGCAAAAGTTACGTAAAACCCAAACATACGTCAAATGTACGTGCAGTAATGTTATTACGACAAAATGGCGGGAGTTACCGAAGCGACAATTCAGTCGAGCGTGTGTAAAAGATAGCGTATTTTCGTCGGGGAATACGTCAAAACGACGTAAATTGGGCTTCTAGGGTTAAGGATGATTCCTAGTACTCGTAGTTTATTGCTTCTTACATACGAGTATATGTATGTATAAGATCCGGATGAATTAGGTCGAAATTGCTCTTATTCGCTGGTATGAGCTGACGGCTTCAGGCTTAGCTTCTTTCAGAATATTTAGTAGAAGTCGTGGGAGGGTCAGAAGAATCTCTAATCCTGCGGTGGGTGTTTTTCAAGTCCGGCCTTTGTATATCTTTGTTTTGTTTTATGTCACCGATTGAATACGGAATAGGTGATTATAAGTCTAGCAATTGCTGTGAACATCCACAAAAATACCTTGGGGTATATGTCCCCGGTTTTTTCCAAGTAGACCTTCTCGAGATCCTCCCTTAAAAATTGTGTTCGATTTTTTAGTTTATCGACTTTTCTGTGGGTCTATCCCTACTTAAACAATTTATTTATTGTAACTATACGAGTAAATTCTTTCAGAAATGTGGGATAAAACCCGATACATAATTTTTTCTAATAATGTTGATTAATGAAGAAACTATAGATGTGGTGCTATTCTCTAGAAGAGTCAGAGAGACTCCATCGTGTTCTGAGACATTAAAAGGCTTAATTGAGTTGAAGAGGCATTTTATTTTACCTACTCGGTAGTGTGTCTTTGGCTTCAACCAATTCTCCCTCCGCCTTTGGTGAATTGACTGAGGAAATCAGAATGATATAGGAGAATGCGAATGGCGTTTCGGCTAGAAGGATATTTCCTGCAAAGGTGACCACTGCTTTTTCAACAGTTCAATCTGATTAGTTTGCTCTTAGCTCTTCTAATCTTAAGATTATATCTGGTGATGATTTCTTTGAAACTGTCCCGTGGTCAACCCAATTTTTCAAGCGCATGATATGTAATATGCGCTTGTGTTAGCTGTATCTAGGTTTACATTATTTTAAATATAATGTGCCGATAACGTGTTAATTTTCTATAAAATTTCCCATAAGGGATGGTAAATCTCTCCCTTCTTCTCTGATTTTTCATGCCATAAATATATTTTGTTTAATTATTTTAATTTATTACCATTAGTGACCAGAGGCGCCACATGGACCCGTACGCTATGGTAAGCTTTCAGGCTAAATGCAATTTTTAATTTGCATCCGATTGCTATTGTCGCAGTTACATCGCAAAGAGAAAAGCATAACAAACACAATAAAATTGAATTTAGGTCATATGAGCTTATTGTGGTGAAGAAGTAGCTTGTGGCTTGTGATTGCGATTTTAAAAAAAAGAAAAAAGTGAAAAATGGCACTACAGAAACGGTAAATAGAGTTTTTTAATTATTATCACAAATTTTTGTGAACAAATGTTTCCAAAATATTTTAGTTAACGAATAAAGGATTATTTTAAAAAAAATTTCAAGACGATCCGAGAAATCCTGGCCAGCAAGGATCTACTCTCGTAGCTCGGAGTCCATATGGCCCCCTCTGGACCATACTCAGTGCTATTTTTTTTTAATAATATTTTTTATGTCCGGTTATTTTTAGATATGGAATGAATGTAGAACAGGTGATAGACTACTTAACAGAGCTGCAAACATTGGATGACGATGATGATGACAGAAATCGGATGATTGCCCGTTGTCAGTTAGTTGTAAAACAAATGAAACCATCGGAACATGATAATGAATTTCGAAAGCCAGTCGAAGATGCCGTAGATGAGATGAAGATGCACGTTTTTTGATAACGCTTTAGACGACATAATGACGTCAGTTTACTACGATCTATTGATGGATCTTAGAATTCAGAATGCACTTCAGTTTTTGGTTCACCAGAAAAAGTCGGGCCTATTCAACATTCGAATTTTTACAAACACACGAAATTAGTTCGAAATGATTTCAGTACAGTTTCAGTCTCCACATCCCAAAGCTATAATGTTACATCGGAAGAAGCAGCATGTAGCTCGTCTGTGCTATCCGGTCAAAGTGTTGAAGTAGTATTGACGCAAATGCATGTACACTGTAGTATCCGACAAATCCTGACTTCAACAGATAAACAGTTACCGGTAGTAGCAGAGCAGTCAACTCAAAACATCGTGAAGGCTTCTAACACACCAAATCCAAACGAAGCATATGTGGTGCTGCACCAACTTCAAAACGATCAAAAAAAACAATAGAAACACCAATTTTGTGGCTTGAGGATGATGACATTGGTGAAGTTGGTCTTTTTCCAGAATGTGACTATACGGATTGCAAAAGTCAAGAACCATCTGAGTTGTTTGTAACATTTTTCGATGAAGAGATATTTGAAATGTCTTGCAACGAAACCAACCAAAATTTAGTTTATATAAGAAATCCAAATCCTAATATAACCGCAAATGAGATGAAAGCATTTCTTGGAATTTTAGTTACTGATTACTCATTTGTACCCAGTAAAAGAGGATACCGGGCTAATGACTTGGATCTACGAAACGAGTTAGTTTTTCAAGCCATGGGAAGAGCCAGGTTGAAAACAATCTTTCGTTATTTACATTTTATAGAAAATGGACTGCAGCAGGCAGACGTTTAAATTTGGAAACTCTAACTCCATCCAGAGCAAAATTTGTCATACGATGAATCCATGATACAATACTTCGGTCGTCATGGGTGTAGATAGTTCATAAAAGGGAAACCGATTCGTCTGAATACACCTCTTGGTTACCTAGTCAGCTTTGAAATGTATCAAGGTTTTAATCCAAGATGTAACCCAGAATATGGACAGAAATATGGGGAAAATATTGCACCTTTATTTAATATGATCGGGGAATTGGATGACACAATAAAGCCTTCACCGTTCTGTTTTCATTTCGATAATTTATTCACGTCAGCAGTAGTTCTGATCGGACTGAGAGAACGGGGATACCATGGTACCGGGACCATGCTAGAGAACTGGATACCAAAAATTTGTCCACTACCATTGAAGAAAGAACTTCAGAAGAAACCCCGTGGATATATTGTCAGTACTAAAATGGGTTCTGGCATATGTATTACCAACTGGAACGACAACTCCGTTGTGTGCATCGCTTCTACTTTGTACGGAAAAAGACAAGAACATAAAAAAAATCAGGTAACACACCCACTAGCTATAGCAAAATACAATATGGGTGGCACAGACAGAATGGACCAAAATGTAAATGCTTCAGAATCGGAGCTAAAGGCAAGAAATGGTGGTCCTCCATCTTCACCTGGCTTTTGGACGTATCGTTGCAGAATGCATGGCTGTTACACAGAAACGCAGGAGGCCTGGGAGTACACCATCAAAAAGTTTCCGGAATGTATTCAGAAAATTAAAAATACAAGTTTATTAATCTAAATCTATATTGTCCCCTTCAAAATAATCCCCATCGACTGCAATATACTTATGCCAGCGCTTGATCCAATCCTCGAAACATTTTTTATATTCGGTTTTCGGTATGTCCATCAGTGCTTAGTGCGATTTTTCCATTACTCCATCTCGCGTGCTGAAACAAGTTCCCCGTTGTGGTTTTTTTACTCGATTGAACAGAAAGAAGTCACAGAGAGTCAAATCAGGTGAATTCGGTGGCTGTTGGATGGTATTTGTTGCATTTTTCGTCAAAAAATTACGAATAATGATGGCACTGTGCGACCGCGACGGTGCGTTATCATGGTGCAAAATCCACGAGTTTTCTGCCCATAATTCTGGTTTCTTTCGGTGAATTGCTTAACGCAAACGTCTCATAACGCCCAAATACTCGTAATACTCTTTGTTTACTGTCTGGCCTTTTGGTAAAAATTCATGATGCACTACACCGTTGTAATCCATGAAAACCGTGAGGCAACGCTTTTTTGACTGAAAACGACGTGTTTTTTTTGGTCTCGGCTCATTTGGTGAACGCCATTCACTTGCCTGATGTCTGGATTGAGTGTCATACTCATAAACCCACGTCTCGTCTCCAGGAATGATCCTTTTGATGAATGTAGGATCGGATTCAGCCTCGCAAATCATCTTTTGGCACCAAATTGAGGTCTTTTGGCACCAACTTTGCTGCAAGACGACCGAAACCCAAATCATTAACCACAATGTTTTGGACGGATCCATAGGCAATGTTCAAGTCCTCCGCTATCGATGGTCTGCCACTGCGTTCATCATCTTCGATTGACTCATGACCATTTTTGAACAGCTCGTGTCACTGGTAGACGACCGTTTTCTTTAGAGAACCGTTGCCGAAACACTTTTCCAACATTTCCAACGTTCGCGCACCATTAAATCCGTTTTTTACGCAAAATTTAATACAAGTTCGTTGTTGCAAATTTAAATCCATTTCTAAAATTATAAAAAATCGCCAAGACACACAGAGTTAGATGTACTCTTGGCTACGTAACTTTTGCAAATGTCAAGCTATGATGCTAAGATTTCGAGGGCATATCAACAACAGATTTACCAAAAAAAAATAGAACTCATATCGAAACAATGGGATCGCCACACGGTGGTGTCCCCCGGGAACTTTTTGATCAAGGTGGTATACAACGGTACGACTATGTTGGCCACTACCTTGTAACAGTTCCAGATGACAAAAAAAGGAAATGTGCGGGAGCAAGATGCAAATCAAAAGCCAGAACTATGTGTATAAAATGCGACGTTGGCCTATGCATCAAATGCAATCATAAATATCCCTGCTTGATTCTTTATATTTTCAATAAAAAAATACGTAAAACAAATTTGTTCCTACTAAAAACACTTGATTAATTATACTCGTATATAACAGAAAAACGAAAATTGTATTGAATATAGCCCAGCTGGTCCATATGGACCCCGAGGCTCAAGCCAAGATTTAGCAGCTTAGAAAAAAAAAAGTTTATTGATTATGGCTTAACCCAAAAGCAAACAGAGTTCAAAATTTCAACCTTCTAGCACTTCTGGTTGCCGTTGGTCATTAATGGTTAATTAATTATATGTGGGATATGCTAGCAGAGCCGATTGCAAGTTCGCCTTCTAGCGTTAAGGACGATGAGAATAATTCTGCGGGAGCCTTTGCTTGTGCCAGAAGGCATTGGGTTGCGATACGGATGTATAGAACTTTGAATGATATATAGCTCTATTCTTGGCAAATGTATCTTGTTTCCTAATGGAATTTATTTTGGTGTCTCGGGTGATGTCCTAGTTGGGCACAGTCAATGCTTGATTTTGGATACTTCTGGCATGAACAACATCTTAGTTTCTGTGCCATGCATATGATGATGCATATGAGACCAGTTGCCTTTTGGTGAATTGGCAACGAATTTTGATCTGATGTTTCTACCTCCAGGAGGCATTTCTTATTTGGATTTGTTAAGCAGTCACATTTTTATCAGGATACATCGCAAGTTTGCATTAGATAGCTCTGATATACAGGGTTGTGCTGGGTGATTATTTTTTGACAGTTCCTGCACAAAAGCCTTTATTGGCATCTGGGTGAGATGTGGTGGTCACTTTAAAGGCTTTCGGAGTTGAGGTCATTCTTCTCTGATTTTTTTTGCCATACTCTCGAGAAACGGGTTCTTCTGCCTCCGGACAATGTATTTTTTTATTTTCTTTGTCACGTTTATTTTTTTACTTTCCTTTTTTCATAATTTTGGGCTAACAAGTATGACGAAAAAATAATACGGTGTTGTGAAAAACATACCGGATTTTTATCACCATTTTTCTTTGGTGAATTTTAGGAAACAGAAAGAACCTAAGTAAAATGTCTTGTCAATTTAAGAAAACTTATTGTATAAGGACTGAAACGAATAAAATTTGGAAACTTCAAAGTAAAAACAAAATATTTTCATAATTCATGTAAATTTTTTTTAACTCTGTTTTTAAACTCTGTTTTTATTAAATTCATTTACAATTACAAAAAATAAAAAAAATTATTTGGGTTCCCATTCTCTCCTCAACTTCTTTCGAATGTCCTTCATAAGGTTGGTGACAGTTACATCCGTGATCTTTTTGGACGCCCTTTTCCATTTAGCACTAAAATCTTTTACGTCCTTTGCACACTGCTCACTTTTCCTCAATTTAGCATTGACCAAGGCCCAATACCTTTCAATGGGACGGCGCTGTGGACATGGGTGGATTCATGTCTATTGGGACAAAGTCGACATTTTTAGCAACAAGAAAGCTCAACGTCGCATGAGCATAGTGAGCTGAAGAAAAATCTGGACAAAATAATGTTGAACCCTCGTGTTTGTTTAAGAAAGGAATCAACCGTTTTTTTAGGCACTCGTTGATGTACACTTCTCCGTTAATTGTTCCCGTTGTAATAAACAATGAGCTTTTGTGTTCACATTGGCAAATGGCCTGCCAAACGAGATATTTTGACCCGAATTTTTCCATCCCTATCGATGTTGTTGATTGCGGAAGAATCTCAGCTTCAAACGAGTTGTAAAACTGCGCACCTGGAAGAGTAATAAAGTCATAAGTTTGACATAAGTTTCGTCACCCAAAACCAAGCCCGCTTTCTTGTTGCCGATCAACTCGTATAGCTTTCGGGCTCGTGTTTTTATGACTTTTTTTTTTCTTTTCAGTAACTTTTGGTATTTTTTGTTTTTTTAGACCGTAACGTTTCTTAGATCTTTGTACCATTGTTTGGTTGGTATTACATTTCCAAGCAACATCTCTGGATGACATAGTCCGGCTTTTTACGATGGTACCCACTATTTTCCTGTCCAAATTTGAATCATGTGCTCCACTTTTAGCACCACTTTTCTGTTTTCGCTTAACTGTCAACGTCTCTACATATCGTTTAATAACAGAATCCACTGTACTGCGTGCTATGTTTAAATTTTTTGCGATGAAATAGTTTGGACGCGAAGTATTTTGGAGCCATTTGTCGATGATCTTTTTACGGCGTTCCTCTTGACTCATATTTTATAAATATTTTAAACCGCACCGAACTAAAATCAATAACAAACTGAAACTAGAGAATATACAGGCTAATTTGGGTACAAAATGGGATTGCAATTTTTACGCATTGGAAGTATAGCCAATTTACAGATTTTATTCGTTTCAGTCCTTAAGTGTGCAAATAAAAAAAAAAAGGATTTGCGATGATATGTTTTATTATACAAAAAAAAAACTTAACTTAACTCGCTAACGGCCTGTTCAAAACATACCGGATTTTCGTTATACTTAATATTTTGTCCATTAACTGTTGTTTTTTAAGATGTCCTTGCATATTTTAGGCATGGACGCCACTAGTTTCTCAAAAATTTCTTTTGTGATGTTCTCAGATTCATTCTTTAGTGACGTCATAAGTGCATTTTTGCATGTGTGCGTCTTTAACCCTACCCGTCTTTTTAAAGTTCACAAGTTCGCGATAGGGTTTAGATGTGGCGACTGAGATGGCTATTCCAACACATCAACATTTTTCTGCGCAAACCACAACTTAATCAACTTTTATGAATGTTTTGGGTCATTATCATGTTGATAAACCCAACACAATGGCATCTCCTCTTCAGCGTATGGTAGCATTACGGATTCCCTATACTGAAAACGATCCATAATACCACTAATCTCATGTATTGGTCCACATTCCGCACCAGAAACCCATCCCTACAGCATAATTGTGCCTCCTTCATGCTTCACGGATGGATGACAATGGCGTGGCTGAAGACGTGTGCACTTCTTTCGTCGACATAACTTCTTCCATTAGGAGCAATCAAGTTGAACTTACTCTCGTCGCTAAAGAGTACAGTTTTCCACATCGTCCACTGACCTATTCAAATGGCTTCTTGCGAATTCCATTTGCGTTAGCAAAGTAATCAAAGACTTACTATAGGAATAAAATGGTAACTTTTTTGTCTATGCTTAGTAGTAAGTAGAGGCTTTTTCCCTGGCCGAAAAGAACTAAAACCAGCTTCTCTTAAATGCCTGCGTACGGTGCTTCCTTCAATAGAAAGATTGAGCTCACTAACAATCTTTCTTGAGGGCAAGAAAGTATCGTTAATAATCATTTTCTTAATTTGGCGATCGGTTCGGAGTGTAGTTTTTCTGAGAAGACCTCCACAGTGAATGGTTCCGACCGGTTTTCCATCCCGAAACTTTTTAATAATGTCACACACTGTCGATGATGGCATTTTATACTTTTTGGCTATGGATTGTTGTTTTAGCTTTGCCCTGAAATCCGCTGCCACCTGATTTTTAACCACACCACTCTATTTATTTTTAGCTATTTTATTAGTGAACAAATTGGAGACACCTGACCTTTTAAGTTTTGTTAAGTCTATAACTCACTTCAAATGATAGCCAAAAGTACTATCAGCAAGTTAAAGAGCAAGAAAATACCGTACTTTTGAACATCCGGTAGGTTTTGCACAGGTATGGTATTGAGTTGAGCTACAGTTTTTGATAAAACTCTAAAAATAATGATAGCAATGCCTTGTTTTTTTTCTATTTGTAAATTTATTCAATAGGTTTTCTTAAATTGCCAAACAAGCGTACCTACTGTATTCCTGTCCCCTAGAATTCTTCAACGAAAGATTTTCAGGAAAAATCCGGTGTGTTTTGCACAACACTGTAGTTCGCACCTGCAGTGCGAATACAGATATACAGATAAAAGGCTGCTTAGTATGAGAAAGCGTTTAGTGTCTCAAAGAACATTAGCTTTGGCATCCACATTTTTAATGTCATGAATCACTCAGTTCCGGGAGCGTGTTCCAAGTACGTTGGCTTGGGAGATTTGTTTGTCTCCTGATACGAGGCGGTTTTGAATCTCAACAATATGCAGTTACCTAACCGCTATTTTGGAGAGGGCCGTGTCGCCTGAAAAGCTTATGTTTTCCTGGGGGAATTTGGAGGAATACAATAATCTTATTTTAAAATACTTTTGAAGTCTTAAATCAAATGCTTAAAAGTCTGATCTATAGACATCCGCCTGATGAACGCGTCATCAAATCGTTACCAGAAAAAGCGTTCAAGTTCGTTAAATGTAAACGATCGTTAGTTGCCAAATATTTATAAATATTTCTGGCAATGATAAACTTTCATAGAATCCCCACTCTATGAACTGATCAATGGTAGCAAAAAGAACGACAATATCCTGGACAACAACCGATCCGCCTTAGAATTGTAAGTCCAATCTCGCAGCCGGGTTTCATGTCGTTAATGTCGCAGATGTCTCCCAAGTTGCAATTGGACTTATAATGAATTATTGAATGACAACTTATCCCAACTTCTTTTTTTCTATAATTACGAGTAAGATACGCTCATGGAATTTTATATACTCTTTAAATGTTCCCACACGGCAGTAGTTTCGGCAGTTTTGCAGGGGAGGTTGTAATACAAATTTGCTGACCACATGCTGCTGACGTATGTGCTTCTATAAAGCGACAAAACATCACAGTTGCGGCAATTGAATCTCGTAAGCCTGTTCCCCATAAATATTTTGAACATTTCTGGATTACAAAATCAGCGGTTAATGCCATCGACACATCAACTCCTCTCGGTTTTCATGTAATTTCAAGGGAACAAGAAATTGATACAGCCAGATAGGTAAGCTCTGTCGAATTAAAAAATAGGCACACATTGATACATGAGTTTCGTCTGTTAATACCTATATCCTGGTATGAGAGCAACGCTTAAATTCTTCTAGGATCAATTTATTTGTAAAATCTACAAACGTCTATGCTGCAATAATATGTGTGCATTATTAATTTTTTTGACAACCGAGGCACCATCCTTCCCTTTGCTCGGCGAGCTCAAGTTTCTTTTGTCGTTCTTGTCAAAGACATTTTTAGACCTCTTATTTTGCTGCAACATCGAACCAGATTGCAGATTTCCTTTGGTAATAAGTCAAAAAATAAGCACGGTAGAAGACGAACGTCTGGTTAGTTTCCTTGTCATTTTTCGTGTATTTTCGGACAAGTGCACAAGTAAGGCTATTATTGGCGAATTTAAGGTATATTCGCAAGGCTCGTTTCACACGTATACGGTTTGGTTCGGTTCGGTTCGTTTTCGGTTCGTTTTCGGTTCTTTTCGACTCGTTTTACACGTACAAGGTTTGGTTCGGTTCGGTTCGTTTTCGGTAGCCGCCAAAAACGAATGAAAACTCTTCCCACACACTCGGTTAGTATTAGGTTTGATTTCCCAACCGAATCATCAAATATGCAGTCGCCTTCTATGTCCACAATTCTCACTATGGAGAAAAGACAAATTATTGCCATGTTGTTCCTCTATAGAAGAAACAAAAAACGAAAGAGGAACAATCGACTTCACTGAGTGCATCCTATCCTCAAACGGATGAGATTTATACGAGTACCAATTTTCCGAAGTTAAGAGAGCACGAAGACAAATTTTCCAATTACTTCAGGATGTCTACGACATCATTCGATGAATTACATATGAAGCTGAAGGACTGTCTTCAACGCCAAGATACATTTATGCGGGAATATATTCAACCAGTTCAGATGTTGGCCATAACTTTGAGGTAAGTTAGTAAGATCAATAATTCGAATGAAATTTATTTCGAGTTTAACAAATTAAACAAAAAATGAAATAGAATATTATAATTTTACGATATATGTGTTGTTACATTAAATTTAAATAATAATCTGAGCTATCTTCGGAAGCTGAAGATTTGGTTTGGGCGTGAAAAATAGTGGGCAGTTTTCTCATAGTACTGACCAGCTGATATTTGCGGTTCAGTTTGTTGCTGAGAAGGTGGATGCCGGTTGTGAAAAGGTTGAGTCTGCCGTTGACATTTCCGCTGCCTGGCCTGATGTTCTTTACGATTTTCAATACCTCCATTTGAAAATCAATTGTGTCAAATTCATTAAAATCTTCAAAAGAAAGGTGCCGATTTGGTGGTTTTCTCAGGGCTGAAATCATCTCTAATTCAACAGAATGCATTTTTCGTTTCTTTCTTTCGATTTTTGTGTAAGGTTTTTTTAAAGATGATTTGGGTTTTTCAGCTGATCCACTACTCCATGTACTTGGAACTTGTTCCACAGGGTTCTCTCCAATTTCAACTGCGACATCCTCATCTTCATAATCGTCAATATTTTGAGGCAGAGTATCTTCTGTGTTTCTTTCTTGGAATATTTTGTCGAGGAATTGTAACTGAGATGAATAAATATAGGCTTTAAATTTTGACGCCCCAGATCCTGATTTCTAAGTTTTTCGCCAAAATATGCTGCTACTGCAAAAATGGATATGGTGCCTTGAAGTCCGTTCATATTTAGGCAGACATGCCAAATTTCAGTGCGATACTGTCTTTAGTGTTGTTTTGACAGCTGATTGTTGTTGACGTGTTTGGCATCATGTTGAGTATGGAGTATGGATTTTCGTTCTCTCATAAAACATTAGTTTTTGAGAGGCAAAACGGCGAAGGAAACAAAAGAAAAGTTGGATAAATATTATGGAGCTAACGCTCCGTCAGATTACAACGTCAAATATTGGTTTCGAGGGTTTCGTGGTGGCCGCAACTCCACTACCGATCAAGTCCGCAGCGGCAGGCCCTCCGATGCAGTTACAGAGGACAATGTCAAAAAAATACATGAAATGTTGTTGGCTGACCGGAAAGTGAAGGTGCGCCAGCTAGCAGCTACCACAAAGATTAGTACTGAGCGCACACACCATATTTTGGGCAATATTCTGCATATGAAAAAGTTATCCTGCCGCTGGGTGTCGCGAATGCTCACTCCTGACCAAAAACATGAACGCGGGAGCACTTCGACAGAGTGTTTGGACTTGCTGATGCGGAATCGGGCGGACTTTTGGCGTCGATTGGTAACTGGATTTGCAACCCTCGGACTATTATCTCTTCCCAAACCTCAAAAGATGGCTCATCAATAAAAAATTCAGCTCACGAGAGGAAATCATCGACGCCACGGAGGAGTATTTTGCAGACCTTCAGGAAAATAACTTTTCGGACGGGATCAAGAAGTTGGAAAACGCTGGAATAAGTGTATCAAACTAAAAGGGGACTATATTGAATAATAAACATTTAAAAAAAAATTTTTAATTCCCAAGGAGCTTATTTTTCTCCTCGGAGTTTAGACAATGGAAATCAATTGCTCAAAAATTCGAAACTCGCGCCAACTTTCCAAATTGTATTGGAGCAGTTGACGGTAAACACGTCAGAATTGTCCATCCCCTCAAATCAATGCATATCAATTATAAAGGATATTCATCTATAGTTCTGATGGCTGTAGACGATGCAAATTACCGGTTTGTTTACGCAAATGTTGGAGCGTATGGAAAGGACTGCGATTCTAACGTTTTTCAAAAATGTCAACTGTGGACATCTATTGTTAACGGTACCATAAATATACTTGAAAACAAGTGCCTTCCAGGCTCACAGGACCCAAAAATCCCTTATTATCTCGTAGGAGATGATGCTTTTGGTTTACATAAGCAACTCCAATAACCATACGGTAGAAAAAGTTTGACACTCAAGAAGAGGATATTCAACTATCGGTTATCCAGAGCTAGTAGGTACGTAGAGTGTACTGAGTAACAAATGGAGAATCTTCCATCGTGCAATTAACTTAGAACCTGACTTTGCTACGGATATACTGAAAGCTTGTGTAGTTTTACACAATTTCGTACGCAACAGAGACGGCTTTGAAACGGAAGATATTTTATCCATTGCGGGTTTTGAAAGTCTCCCAGGAAACCCCCAGAGGAAATGAGGAGAAATCAGGCAACAGCTTCCGCCAAATATGTAAAAGATGTACTCAGTGATTACTTCATGACTGAGAATGGTTCAGTCAGTTGGCAGTTTTCGAAAATCTGAAAATATAAAATTGTAATTATTTATTTCACTACTGATGCCATTTTTTCGTATAATAAGATAATAGTTTTAAAGATTTCCCATAATACACATAATGTTTTGGTCAGAAAATGAGAAAATATTGGGTATATAACGTGCGGTTTTTTTTTTTTTTTAAATTTGAACGTTTATTAAAGAATAACATGTACAATAGTATTATTCAAAGTATTACCCATCTGAAGCTATGACTTTTTCCCATCTTTCTGGCAATTTGTGGATCCCATCCCAAAAGAACTGCGCCGGCTTGGCATCCAAGAATGAATCAAGCCAATTTTTGATATTCTGCTCTGATGTGAACCGTATTTCAGTGAGGGCGTTCTGCATCGACCGGAACAAATGGTAGTCAGAAGGGGCAAGGTCTGGGCTATAAGGCGGGTGGGGTAAGACTTCCCATCCACTGTTTTCCAAATAGTTCTTAACCAGAATAGCAATGTGGGGCCGAGAGTTGTCATGATGGAAAATTATTGCCTCGTGTCTGGTCGCATATTCCGGGCGTTTTTCGGCCACTGCTCTCTTCAAACGGATTAATTGTGTTCGATAGCGTTGTCCATTGACGGTTTCACCCGGTTTTAGCAGCTCATAATACAGCACACCCATCTGATTCCACCAAATACAGAGCATTACCTTCCCGCCATGGATATTCGGCTTTGCCGTTGATTTGGCTGGGTGGCCGGGTTTCACATATGATTTTTTGCGGTTGGGGTTGTCGTAATGGATCCATTTTTCATTACCAGTAACAATCCGATGCAAAAATGACTTCTTTCGACGTCTCTCGGCTTGAGTTCATGTGGAACCCAATTTCCTTGCTTTTGAATATATCCAGCTGCTTTTAAACATTTTGAAATGGCTGTTTGAGTGACACCCAAAGATTCTGCGAGCTCTTCTTGTGTTTGGCAATAATCTTCATAGAGTAATGCTTCCAGTTCTTCATCTTCAAACTTTTTTGGCTGCCCAGGACGTTCATCGTCTTCCAAGCCATGATCACCACTTTTAAATCGTGCAAACCACTTTTGGCACGGTTGCTCAGCTAGCGCATGTTCATGGTGAACTTCCACCAAAATACGATGACTTTCGGCAGCAGTTTTCTTCATATTAAAGTAATAAAGAAGAACTCCCCGCAAAAACACTTTTTCAGGCACAAGGTTCGACATATTTGAGTGAAAAAAAACTATTGTTGTTTACGCTTCAAATGAATGACTATACTGAAATGACGTACAATGACAGTAGTTTTCCAACGCATGTTCCAATGGAATAATAACAATGGAATAATACAAGTTACGCCATCTCTTAGCAAACTGCACCCAATATATAAAAATTATAATGTACCTATATTATATTATATATACGAGGGCTATTCCAAAATCAACCTCCGAAGTGAAAAATATTTTTTAAAAAAACCAAAAACATTAATTTTTTGCACAAAATAGTTTTATTAACATCTAAATTATTTTTCTACATAGTCTCCGTTTAAATCTATACATTTTTGGTAACGTGGGACGAACTTTTGTATACCCGTTCATAAGTTCCTCATTACTTCCAAAAGGTAATGATCACTTGGTTCCAAATCAAGACTCTAGGAAGGGTGATCAAAAATATCCCAATTGCACTCCTCCACTTAAGTTTTTGTGCGTGCATCAGTATGTGGTCGTGCGTTGTCATGCAGAAGCACCACACCTTTTGTAAGCATTCCTTGTCTTTTGTTCTAGATTGCTCTTCTTAATTTACGTAGAGTTTCACAGTAAACCGCTGAATTTATTGTGTTTCCAGGTTCCATAAACTCCGTCAACAATATGCCTTTACTGTCCCAAAACACTGTGGCCATCATTTTTCGATCGGAAAAAGTTTGTTTGAATTTTTTTGGCTTGTTTGGAGAATGAGTGTGCAACCATTGCTTTGACTGTTCTTTGCTTTCTAAGTTTACATACTGGACCCAAGTCTCATCTTCAGTCACAATTTGCTGTAAAAATTCTTCACCTTCCGTTTCTAAACGTTCGAGAAATGCTTTTCCTCAATTGACACGTTGGGTCTTGTGGACATCTGTGAGCTGTTTTGGAACCCAACGGGCATAGAACTTGTGGTAACTCAGGTTTTCAGACACGATTCTATATAAAGTAGTTCGGGAAATTTTGGAAAATCTTGTCGCAAGATCTGAAATCGTAAAACCCCTGTTTTCTCGAACAAATTGGTCAACTTGGTGAACCATGTGTTGATTCATGATCGATTTGCGCCCTTGGCCTCCTTCATTATGCACATCTGTGCGTCCGTTTTTAAATTGTCTACACCAATCACGTCCCGAACCATCACTCATCACTGTATTGCCGTAAACAGCACATAACCGACGATGAATTTGAGCTGCGCCATTTCCTTCGGCTTGCAAAAAACGAATTACACTTCGTACCTCACAGGCGGCGGCAGATAAAATTGTATTCTCCATGTTAAAACGGCATCTATTGGAAAAATACTGAACGAAAACGATCGAAACTTGGCATATTATTAGAGAATAATGTACTGGTTGCGACATGCAGAAACACGTCACCGAAGTGCACGTATGTAATGAATTGGAACACATGGGAGGTTGATTTTGGACAGAGATTGGCATGCGATCATATTTTTGTGACTTAAAATCTACTCACAAAAAAGGCGGTGGAAGTGTGTACGGCCACCGCTACCTAAGCGATTTTTGTGTTTACCATACGTTCTACAATGAATTTGATTGGGTATGTTTCTCTTATAAACTCGAGTGCTACGTTTTTGAGTCAATGCAACCTGCACTACCAGATGTTCATATTTACTTAGCCGAAGCGTTGGTATGTGCGACCGCTTCTGAATAACAAAAACACCGCATACACCGCAACTACGCTCAATCACAACAAAAGCGTGGGTAGCGTCACCGAAAGATAATTGTTTTTTTGTAAGAGGAAAGTTACGGGATAGCAATGCGAATGTCTGTGGTCTGAAATGACCTTGGTAAAGTATTTCAAATTAGTGCTGTGCATTTGATGCGAATAGATGTGAGAGAAAAACTTAAGTTTTATTCATTGAGAATATTGTCAATAGGTTTTGTATAATGTCGGATAACCCAGCTTTGGTTGCTGAGTGGTAATGGTGTTTACACCTTGTCACAACGACACAAGGGCAGAAGTTTCATTTGGAATACACTGTCCGAAATCTTGAAGGAAGACGAAACTGTAGAAGTATAAAATAAACGAATGTTTTTTTTTGCACCACACTGTAAAATTGTACATGTGAGACGGTTTGTTTGCAGTTTTTCGGTTATGAAAAAGGCCGCTTATCCGATCAAGTGAATGACCCGAACTCTCCAAATTCTATTATTCAATTATGTATAAATACGAGGGCGGGTCAATAAGTCCGCGACTTTTGGATTAAAACAGATTTTTTGATAAAAAAATAATTTTATTTTTCAACGTAGTCTCCCTTGAGCTCTATACACTTTGTCCAACGCTTCTCCAATTTTTTTATCCCTTCCAAAAAAAATGATTTGTCGAGGTCCTCAAAATGACGAGATGACTTCATCATTGGAGTCAAATCTTTTTCCACCAAGCCATTTCTTCAGGTTTGGGAACAAGAAGTAGTCGCTCGGAGCCAAATCTGGAGAATAGGGTGGATGAGGGAGCAATTCATAGCCCAGTTCATGGATTTTTGCCATGGCAACTGCACATGTGTGCACCCTTGCATTGTCTTAGTGGAAAAGAACTTTTTTCTTGGCCAAATGAGGTCGTTTTTTTTTCAAATCGTCATTGAATCGGTCCAATAAGTTGGCATAATATTCCCCATTGATTGTTCTTCCCTTTTGAAGGTAGTCAATGTCGCCATAACTTTATTGGCTGACAAACCACCTTGGCCTTCTTTGGCGCCGATTCACCCTTAGAAACCCACTGTTTTGACTGTTGTTTGTTCTCTGGTGTGTTGTGATGGATCCATGTTTCGTCCACGGTTACAAAACGGCGCAAAAACTCCTCCATATTGCGATTAAACAACGCCAAACCTTCCTGTGAAGTTGTTACACGATTGCGTTTGTGGTCGACTGTGAGCAAACGCGGCACCCATCTTGCGCAAAGTTTTCTCATGCCCAAGTGATCATTCAAAATTGAAACCACTGAGCCATGCGAGATCCCTACGGCTTCCACAATCTCTCGCACTTTCAATCTTCGGTCGGCCAACACCATATCGTGAATTTTTTCGATTGTTTCGGGTGTAGAGACCTCAACTGGGCGTCCAGGACGTTCGGCATCTTCAGTGCTTGTACGGCCACAACGAAATTCAGTAAACCACTTTTTTACCATTGAAATCGATGGTGCAGAGTCCCCATAGTATTTATCAAGCTTAGCCTTGGTCTCGGTAATGGTTTTTTTTCGCAAGAAATAATGCTTAATAAGCACACGAAATTCACTTTTTTCCATTTTCTCCTCAAATTAGTGAGTAGTCTGATAAAAATAGCTGTCAAACACAAACTAACTGACGCAGCAAGTTTAAATTTTGACAGGAGTCAACTGACAAATGCCTGTTGACAGGAGCAGTGTTGCTGTTTCAGTAAAGAGGTCAGAAATTCAAAAATGCACGGACTTATTGACCCGCCCTCGTATGCTAGCCGCCAAAGGCAGCGACGTAAAAAATAAAGAGAAGTTATCGGTTGCACTCACAGTATCATCTCCGTTTTTTATTTATCGGTGCATTTTCTCAATTCTCAGAAGTGGGATCACGGCGAGTGAATCAATAGTTTTTCTCTAAATATGGGTGTTGGAACTACTGTACTGTGCGAATGTATGTTTGTCCCAAATCTGTGATTTGACAGACGGAAAAGTTAATTTCGTGTAATATTTTTATTGACAATGTCGGAAGAATGGATAAACTTCTTGGAGTCTGTATCCAGGCTAAAGAACATACTGAGGATTTTAAAGTGTCAAACAACTGGTACCAAAGCCGAATTAAAAATCCGGGTGCAAGAAGCAGTGCTGGATTACATGAACGAAGACTACGCCAAACAGGAGTTTCCATCGACGAGCAGAGAACTAAGCATCAACGATTCCCCCAATGTGACCATGTTTCAAGTAATGAATCCAGCGACGAGGATGAAGATGCGCTAGATGCTGAACTGTTGAAGCTACAAAGAATTTGTAAAAAGAAGGAGGAGATTATGAAACTGAAACAACAACTACGCGAGCTGCAACTACGAGGGGCGTTCAATATATTCTCGGTATCGATATGAAGGAAAATGCGAATTCAATTCAAATTGTTTTTATTTTTCAATATAATCTCCCCTAACATCAATGCATTTGTTACATCTTGAGATAAGCTTTTTTAAACCCTCAAAAAAATAAATTTCCTGCAAAATACCGACTTGAGTTCTTCATCATCCGAAAATCTTTTTCCACGAAGACATTTTTTCAAATCCGGAAACAGGAAATAATCACTAGGGGCAAGGTCTGGATTATAGGGTGGGTGTTGGATTTCTTCGAAACCACAATCTCGTGCAGCAGCCTTGGAAACTCGCGCCGTGTGAACAGGAGCGTTGTCATGAAAAAGCAACACACCCACTGCGAGTTTACCCCGTCTTTTCTTTTTAATTTCCTCCCGCAAATTATGTAAAGTGGAAGCGTAGGATGTGGCGTTGATGGTTTCACCTTTTTTTTTGTACTCAATGAGCAAGATTCCCTTTGAGTCCCAAAAAACTGTGGCCATGAGCTTCCCGGCAGACAGAGTGACTTTGAACTTCTTCGGGGGGTCTGTTCCTTTTTTATGCCACTGCATGGACTCTTGTTTGCTTTCAGGGTCATAGTGGTGGATCCATGTTTCGTCCCCAGTAACAATTCGATCCATAACACCGTCCGCGTTCTCACTACACATCTCCAAAAGCTCTCTACAGCATGCGATTCTCACTTTTTTCTGAGGCGCTGTGAGCATTCGTGGCACCCACCTTGCACTGACCTTTGAAAGGTTAAGATGGTCATGAAGAATGGTCTGAATGGTACCAATTGAAAGCTTGGTGATCTCTGCCATCATTTTCACCTTTATTCGGGCATCCTCAACAACAAGTTTTTCGACTTCTTTGATGCTTTCTCCCGTACAAGCAATAGCCGGGGCGCCGGAGCGGGGGTCGTCTTGAACTCACTTGACCACTTTTGCACAGTTGATAATGAAGGTGGGGAACCCTGGTAAACAGCCACCATCTCTTCATGAATAGTTTTTTTACTTTTTCCTTGCTTAGTGAGAAATTTAATTACAGCGCGATGCTCAATTTTCACCATCATCGTCTCAGTTGCCATTATGATTCTGTTTAACTAGAGATAAAACGCGAATTAATAATCACATTTATATGAAATTTTACATGAATGCACTAAAATAATAGTATTACTTGATAAATAAATCAATTTATATATACAACCACAGCTTCACCCCGATATCGAGAATATGTTGAACGCCCCTCGTAGATGAGACAGAACCAAACCCTAGATCAACCTCTGTGTAAAACTTTAGAGATGTGGAAGATTCAGTATCACATTTTAGTGGAGATGACAATTTTAATGTGCAGTTCTGGATCGAACAGTTTGAGGAGTGTTCGGAGGTCTTGGGCCTAGATGACCGAAACAAATTCATTTACGCAAAGAGGCTTCTGAAGGGCACAGCCAAATTGTATATCCGTTAATAACAGTTAATATTCGAACTTGGACACAGTTAAAAAGTGAATTCCTAAAATTAGTGACAAGGTCCGACGTGTACAACGAGCTGCGGGAAAAAAAACATCGCGACGAATCAATGCAGCAGTATGTCCTACATATGCAAGAGATAACATCGCATGGAAAAATTGATGAGGAGGATCTAATACATTTCATCTTAAAAGGTATTCCTGATTAAGAAGCTAATAAAAGTCTTTTATACACGGCAGATAGCATTGCGGAATTAAAATCCGCCCTTCGGAAATATACCAAGTTGAGGAACAACCACCGTGACAACACTGGGCGAGTAAAGATATCGACATCACTTACCCCGCATACGCGTCGAGTACAACCAACCAAATCTAGAATACCTGCCGATAATTTACCGATGCCTAAACTACTCACCAATTCGAAGTTCCAAAAAAAGGGTGTAACATGCTACAAGTGCGGAAAACCTGGCCATATTTCAAGGAGTTGCGAAAGCCAAATCCCAGTCATGGCACTGCTTCGAGATGAACAGATTCATGCCAACAACAAGAAGTGACAATGATTTCGAACGTAATATCCGATGCAAGTAGACCAGTGATCAAATGGGGGTTTCAATTATGCTGCTTTCGCTTTTGGATTCTGGAAGTCTCATCAGTTTTCTTCAAGAACGATTCCTGCCATCAGCTTTGCTATTAACACTGGAGAACCCCAAACACACTTACTGTGGCGTTAATAATAGTCCATTGGAAATTATTGGAAGTATAAATACCATTATAGAGTTTGAAAGTTTAGTTATCAATATTAAATTATTAATTATAAAGAATTTTTCAATGACGTATCCAATCATTTTAGGGAGAGATTTCATGAAGAAAACGGGCTTGACATTTGGAAAAGTAACTTTTAATATCAACAGCAATCAAGATCAGAGATCGTTAAGCAACTCCATTGGTTTTCAGTCCTCATCTCTACTTTCTCATCCAAACAATCAAGATAAGCTAGCTGAGGTCGTCGACCAAATACTCAACATTGACGTTACGGAAAGCGGTGAGTTAGATTTAAATATTAACCCCGGTATATGTCAAGATTTTCAAGTTAGAGTTAGGGAAATAGTTTACCGTACGTTATCTTGCATTGAATTTCAATTTCGGGAAACTAATTTTGAAATGAAAATATCCCTATCGAAAGATATTCCATTCCGTTGTGCACCTAGAAGGCTTCCACATGCACACAAACTCTCACTTCAAAAAATTATTGATGATTTATTGGCTAAGGGGATTATCCCTGAATCTAGTTCTCCCTATGTTTACCGATTGTAAGGAACTTAGACTTTGAGTTGACTTTAGAGAGCTCAACAAAATCACATTGCGAGATAATTACCCCTTGCCATTAATTGAAGATCATCTCGGTCGTCTAAAAAATAAAAAGTATTTTACTACGTTAGACCTGAAAAATGGTTTTCACCATGTAAAACTTTCAGATGATTCGATGAAATATACATCGTTTAGTACCCTAATGGGACAATACGAGTATACAAGGATGCCATTCGGGCTGAAAAATGCTCCTTCTGTGTTTGACCGTTTTATGAAACACATTTTTAATGATCTTATTAGAAAAGGAAAAATACTTACCTACCTAGACGATGTTCTCATCACCACCGTTTCTATAGAGGAACACTTAGAAGTTCTACTCGTAGATACAGTGATTAAGCTGATAGTTGATAACAATTTGAAACTTAAGTTCGATAAATGCATGTTTATGCAAACTGAAATTGTTTACCTCGAGTATAGGGTTACAGAAGATGATGTCAGGCCCAATGAAAGTAATTTAAATTCAATTAAGAGCTTTCCGATACCAAAATGTACTAAGAACGTACAAAGTTTTTGGGGTTATGTTCCTACTTTCGGAAGTTTATAAAGCATTTCGCTTATATAGCTAAACCGCTTTATGACTTGTTGAAAAGAAACACTCCATTTGTTTTTGAATTAAATGAAATGGAAGCTTTCAATTCTTTAAAAAACAAACTTATTGCATCTCCAGTTCTTGCTATATATAGTCCGAATAGTCCCACAGAATTGCATTGTGATGCAAGTTCGAGCGGATTCGGAGCCGTGCTTATGCAGAGGCAGGAGGATGGGAAGTTTCATCCTATATTTTATTTCTCAAAGCGAACATCAGAAGCAGAAAGTAAATATCACAGCTTTGGGCTTGAGACACTTTCGATAATTTATGCTCTTAGGATCTATTCATTGGGAATGTCTTTCAAAGTAATAACAGATTGTCAGGCTTTGACTTTGACTTTAAAGAAAAAGTCATTGAATCCTCGAATTTCCAAATGGGCGTTAGAATTACAATGTTTTGACTTCGTTGTCGAGCATAGGAAATGTGAGCGAATGGCTCATCTCGATGCCTTGAGTAGATCCTTCAATATCCTACATGTCGATGACGAATCCTTTGAGTTCGTCCTAGCTGCTGCTCAGAAGCAGGACCCAAAGATAATTTCTATTGAAAATAATCTCGAGAAAAGTGAAAATCCCTTATATGAGATAGTGGATGGGTTGATATATAGGAAATGCAAAGGCAGAGTACTTTTCTACGTTCCATCTCACATGGAGAACCACGTTATTCGCACACATCATGAGGCGATGTGTCATTTGGGAGTAGAAAAATGTTTTCAGTATTTGTCAGATTGTTATTGTGTCTAAAATGCATATACTTTTCACCACACTTCGGAAAAGTTGAAGCAACTTTACATTCGATTCCAAAAGGAAGTCTGCCATTTTGTACATTACATATTGACCACCTTGGGCCTTTACCAAATTCACAATCGAAAAGAAAACATGTCTTTCTTGTGGTGGATGCCTTCACAAAGTTTATCAAACTTTATCCGGTAAAGACAACACAAAGTAAAGAAGCGATTAGGTGCCTCACATCGTTCTTTGAAAACTATTCGCGACCTAAGCGCATTGTTTTTGATCGTGGAACTTGTTTCACATCCAAAGAATTCTTAGAATTTATGGAGGTAAATAACATCAAACATATCAAAATCGCAACGCATTCACCCCAGTCAAACAGGCAGGTTGAACGTATGAATCGAATTCTCGTCCCAATGCTTGCTAAGGAATGTGATTCCAGTACAACCAGTGATTGGGATAGACATTTGGCGAAGATAGAGTTTATGCTTAACAAAACTATCAACAGAAGCACAGGGTTTACACCGAGTGTATTGCTCTTTGGTGTTGAACAAAAAGGACATCTTTCTTGACAGTAAATTTAGAGGAGAACGAGCTAGTTTAGAAAACATTAGGGATAGGGCGCTTCAGAACATAGAAATTTCGCAAATGCAAAATAAAAGTTATTTTGATAACCGTCACAAGATGCCAACAAAATACAAACAAGGTGATCTCATTATGATTAAAAATACAGTAACAACACCAGGTGTACATAAAAAGCTCTTAGCGAAGTTTCGAGGCCCATATGATGTAAAAATGGTTTTTACTAATGACAGATATCTCGTTTCGGACATTGAAGGTTTACAGCTGACGCGACTGCCATATAATGGCGTATTCTCTCCTGATAATATGAGGCTGTACAAAGTAGAGACAGCGGATTTAAAGCCCGACGAAGACCTGGAGGATGCTGAATGTTCAGAAGATCTTGGTCCCAGTGCTGAAACTTGAATCTTCGTAACGTACTCGTAGTATGCATTTTGATATTCAAGCCCTTTTTCTTTTGTTATCTTTTGTTATTATTATCAATGTATTTTTATTTAAATTGTTTCCATTGTTTTTGTATATACAATAATTTAATTATACCCTGTTGAGTATTGTGAGAATAATTTTATTGCAATTTTGAATTGAAAAGAAATAATGAATTCATATTTTGTTAATACATTATTGTGATCGGGTCGATCACTTGATCAGGATGTCCGAGTTGTAGAAGTATAAAATAAACGAATGTTTTTTTTTGCACCACACTGTAAAATTGTACATTGTGTGAGACGGTTTGCTTGCAGTTTTTCGGTTATGAAAAAGGCCGCTTATCCGATCAAGTGAATGACCCGAACTCTCCAAATTCTATTGTTCAATTATGTATAATGCTAGCCGCTAAAGGCAGCGACGTAGAAAATAAAGAGAAGTTATCGGTTGCACTCACAGTATCATCTCCGTTTTTTACTTATCGGTGCATTTTCTCTCCCACAAAATCATAGTGGAAGGATTCGTATACTGCCGAACGTGCCGTAAATTACTTAAATACTCAGGACATCGAACATCAAATCTGAATCGGCATAAGTGTTGCCAGACCCTTAAGCAGCCAGAAGTTTTAAAAACTGTTGCAGCAGATGACAAAAAGAACGCCATTGACATATAGTATGTACAGCTTGGGTTACTGAAGATTGTAGGCCATTTTCGGCTATCAATGGTTCGGGCTTCGTAAAGTTGGTGAAGTTTTTTATTAAGATAGGTGAAACCGATGGAGCAAACGTAGACGTGCATGGTGCAGAAATCAGCAGATGAAAAAAAGAAACAATTCAGAAGCGAAATAAACGAAGTTGTGAATATGTGGTCGGACAATTATGTGAAAAGAAACTTTTAAGGCGTCACATTGCACTATCAGAAAGATTTTAAATTATTTGATATAGTTTTGGGTATGAGATCAATTGATTTTGAAAGGTCAAGCAGTGATAATATCTTGAGAAAATTGAAGACTTTGTTTAGTGAGTTTGGTGTCCAAAATATCGAAGCAATAAAATTTATAACAGACAGAGGAACAAATATTGTAAAAGCTTTGGAAAACAACACTCGCTTGAACTGCAGTTGCCATTTATTATCAAATGTCTGACATAAGTCGTTCGACGAAACAACAGAACTCACAGAAATATTAGAGTCGTGCAAAAAATTAGTGAACTACTTTAAAAAAGCCAATTTGCAGCATAAGTTACAAAATTCTCTGAAGAACCAATGTCCCACACGGTGGAATTCTAATTACACAATGTTCAAATCTATTGTAGGTAATTGGTTCGATATCAGTGAAGTACTAACAGAGAACGGAGGAAGCCAACGGCCACTGCATATAAATATTTCAACACTTAAAGTTCTAGTAGAAGTCTTTAAGGACTTTGAAATCCAACTCTGCAGCTCTCCGTCTTTGTGTTTCGTTTTACCTTCAATTGGGGTGGCCGTGGTGTAGTGGTACTAGCTATCGCTTCTCACTCGGAAGGTCAAGGTTCGAATCCTAGCCACAGCAAGTTTTCATTTGTGTAATTGGAACTCAGTCAGAAAAATCTGCGTGCGAAGGCATAACACTGACATGTAGATTTGGCTGTTGTAAGCACAAAACAACCGTTAAAATTCACAACCTCACATTCCGAGAGGAGAAAAATCTCTCCGTCCTATTCGGACTCCCACCCCTGGAGAGTCAATATCGAAACCAAACACACCTGAGTTTTCAAACCACTACATCACAAACTTTCCTTTCTCCTCCTTCTATCTTTCCGCCCGCGCCCTGGCAACAGTATAAGGATATTCATAACCCCTTAGGCGCGCGTAAATTATAAAAAAAAAAAAAAAAAATTCATACGATTAAAAGTCTTTGTGCACCTAACAACACAGACATAACTGGCATGTCGGTTTTAAAGGAAAAAATTATTCAGAACATTGATGACATTTGGTTAAAAAATTTCAGTTTATGGCATAAGACTGCATTCTTTTTGTATCCACCAGCTGCAAGTATGCAACCAAACGACCTCAACGATATTAAGAGCTTCTGCATTTCTCTAATTCACAATTTAGAATATGCTCCAACTGCGTCTACTTTGCAATCAATATTATCAATCTCTTCACCAATAACTGCTGATGCGGCAAATCCTGCCACACCTTCATCTGTATCAGTTTCTCAAATTGTATTCACTCCAACTGACACCGTAGACAACCTATTTACATCCTTAATTACAAATTCATCATCATCCCCCAAAGAAGATATTCAGTTCTTTTTCTCAGATTTATTAAGAGAATCTGAACGGGCAACCCCAGAAACTCCTGAAGAAGAAGTAGACAAATTTAGCAGAGAACTCGTAAAAATAACTGAAGATTTTGATTTGATTGAGTGGTGGAGGATTAATGCAAAAAGCTATCCTCACTATGCCTCAAAAGTGGCACTGCAAATTCATTCAGTTCCTGCTAGCAGAACGAGCATTTTCATTAGCAGGTAACATAATAACAGAGAAGAGAAACAGACTGGGAACAAAGACAGTCGATAGTATATTATTTTTTACTGTTAATTTAAAGCCTATTTAATTCTGTATCTTTATTTAACTTTAAATAAAAGAAAAAAAATTAATAAAATAAAATTTCAAAAATCGTTTGCTTTGAGTCATATGAACAAATGAGCTTAGTTGCAGTGTATGCGATGGTTTTGTTATTCATTAGCGGTCGCACATACCAACGCTTCGATATGAACGTTATGTAGTGCAGGATGCATCAACTCAAAAACGTATGCCTAAATACATATGCAAAACTATCGCAGTAATTGCGGTGGCGGTTTACATTCGCACCGCTTTTTTCTAACTCATCGCCATGATCTGGGAAAAAATGAGCAAACATCGCATAGTGCTTCAATTAGTATTACTACATGAATGCAACACCATACGTGTTTGCAGTCAATGCGATGAGGATTAATATTTTATGAAGGATCAATAAGTTAGAGTGGTGGAAAAAACGAATGTACATGTATTGAACGAATAAATGCGGTATATCGCTGCAGATCTCTGATTTTGGAATAGCCCTCGTATATAAAATGTTCAAAACCTACGTACCGATATCATTTTTTTTTAAGTCTTAAAAATCTTCATAGCCGTCTATAATTTCCGTATAAACGGCTTTCCACGCTTCCAGCGTCTTAAATTTATCTTTATATTTTGGATCTACACGTGATTGAACTGATGAAATCAGTCGATCAATATCAATTTCAAATGTGTGATAAACATATTTTTTCCAAATACAACGAACGGGCCGGGCGTCTTATCGAACCTGGCAGGACATCGATCTCACCACACGTGCGAACCAGATGTGCTAAGGATTGCACACTCATGGGAGGGGAGAGCTGACCAAGGATGAGGGCTCAGCAGATCGGAGAACTGCAGTTCGGTTTGTGCGATCATCAGAGAAGGACGATAATATCCCCTGCTGCTTATTTTACATATCGTTCATTTTGTGTTCTTGTGGCTCATCAATTTTCATTGAATTGGTATCTGATCAATGAAGCAACTATACTGTATTAAATAACTTACGACAAATGAATCGTTCATATTTCGAACAACAAAATTTCAAATGAGCAAATTAATCCTTTACGGCGCTGCGTTGCAGTTCTGCATCATACCATAAGAATACGCGTAGTCGTTCGAATAAACAAAAAAATACTATTTTGCGCAGTGTTGCAGATCTACTCCAAAGCATTCTTACGAAGTAGTTGCCATTATTTAAACTAGTTCGCGCCATTTTCCCTTTTTTTGTCATTTAAAGTGAGAAACCTGTCAAAATCGGTTTGTGTAGTCCGCAGGAGTAAACTTCGACTTGAAACTGCTGCAGAGTAAAGGTAAGTTATTAGTATTCACGTTGTTGATGTAGTTTAACTTTGTACTAAACGATTATAATTCATTATTTTGTATCTAATATGTATCTTTTTCTCTTTCAGCCTTATTATGAGTTCGAGGCCTCTACGTTTAGGTTCCAGGCGTACGGCTTTGACGGCTGAGGAAATGGAAAAGATTCTGAGTTATTGGGGAGACAATGATGATGGCTTAGACTACTCAGATGACGATGATGTAACAGATCCATCATACGTATTGGAACGGAATGATCAGAATTTACGTGAAGACTCGGATGAGGAACCAGAAGTACCAGACCCAAATGACCAAAACCAAAATATCTTGCCATCGAACTTGGAGAACAATACCAGCATTACGATTCATTTATGTGAGAAACACCCTGCTATTCCAGAACCCAGCACCAGTTCAGCTACCACTTCAAAAAGCACATGTGTTCCTAAAAACCTAGAGCTTAGCGAAGACCAGATGAGGTTCCGGGGATCTTCCACTTTACCTAATGAAATATTCCAGCTGCAGACACCTTATCACATATTTTCATATTTATTTACTGGCGACATTTTTGATCTAATAAGAGATGAAACAAATCTGTACAGCGTGCAAAAAGATGCAAGTAAACCCATTAATGTTACAAGCCAGGAAATACGACAGTTTGTTGGAATTATTTTCTTCATGTCCATAACTCATATGCCTAATGTGCGAATGTACTGGTCAGAAAAATATGGTTATACATATACAAGAGACTATGATGCTAAAACGTTTCGAGCTTCTGAGACAGACATCACATTTCAATGATAACTCCAAAATGATACCATATGGTCAGCCAAATTGTGGTCGGTTGTATAAAATCAGACCTATGATTGAAAAACTGAACCAGCAATTTGCTAGAGTGCCCTTTGAACAACATTTATCTGTTGATGATGTGTTCCACTAAGGCTCGGGCCTAAAGCAATATTTGCCAGATAAACCCCACAAGTGGGGCTTCAAGGTATTTGTGATTTGTGGCGTAAGTGGTTATGGTTATAAGTTCGAAGTCTACAGTGGCCAGGAGAATATATGCGCAAATGGCGAGCCTCAGTTAGGTGCGTCATCTAATGTAGTAGTTCGTCTTGCTATAGATATTCCTGATAATCAAAACTATCGTCTGTTTTTTGACAATTACTATACATCCTTACCACTGATTGAATTTTTTTCACGTCGTGGTATATTGGCTTTGGGAACAGTAAGAAGAAATCGCATTATTAATTGCAAACTTCCAGGAGAAAAGCAGCTGAAAAAACAGCCCAGAGGGACATCAGTTGAACAGATTGCTAACTATAATGGAGTTGACATATCCGTAGTAGCCTGGAGAGATAACAAAATTGTGAATCTTGTATCTAGCTATGCTGGCAAGAAGTCTACTTCTGTAGTAAGTAGATTTGAAAAGTCGAAAAAAAAGCACGTTACCGTAGAGTGGCCTTTCATTGTGGCAGAATACAATCGTCAAATGGGGGGTGTGGACCTTATGGACTGCGTTATGGGCCACTATAAAATAAGACTACGCAGCAAACGGTGGTTCATACTACTATTCTATCATATTCTAGATATGACAATGTGTAATGCGTGGCTGCTTTATAGAAGAATTCATGCTGATACCAACAACAAGAACCGAGTGTTACATATGTTCCGCTGATTTTCGGCTAGAAATTGCTGAGATATTAGTGAAATTAAACAAAACGAAATGTCTCAAGCGTACTAGTGACGTAGAAGTAGAGATCCAAAACAAAAAGAAGAAAGGCCCATGTCAGTATGTTCCACCCAAAGAAGTAAGACTGGATCAGTTAGGTCATTGGCCTGTATGGACTGAAAAAAGGTCGAGATGCAAACTTCCAGGATGTAAAGGAACCGCCCAGACCGAATGTCAAAAATGCGGCGTAGCCTTATGTTTTAATAAGAATAATAACTGTCAGCGATTCGATCTTTTAATATTTTCAGTGTGAACTCAACCCAATAGCGATCGAAACACTTCCATGTACTGAATGCGCCCCACATACCTTTTCGTACAACTAGTTGTCTCTTTGTCTTTTTTTCTGTTGCCATGTTTGACATAAAGATTCAACATTGGAGAAGATTCAGACAAAGTGGTGGCGTTCGCTGTTGGGACGAGGTTCGGAAAACCGTAAGTTCTGTACATATATTGGGTCTACAAGTAAGTTTCCAGCGTTTTTTTTTCCAAAATTTGAAGTTTTATTATGAACACATAGTTACAATGCTTTATTCAAAGAATCGTCCAT
Organism: Volucella zonaria; assembly: GCA_963966105.1. Classification (NCBI taxonomy): domain Eukaryota; kingdom Metazoa; phylum Arthropoda; class Insecta; order Diptera; family Syrphidae; genus Volucella; species Volucella zonaria. Next base: position 76,890,307 of record OZ014530.1, on the reverse strand, counting down.
CGGAAGCTACAACTTTCCCCCATCTTTCCGGCAATTTATGAATTCCGGACCAAAAAAATTTCTCGTCTTTCGAGCCCAAGAACGTATCGAGCCAATTTTTGATTTCCTCTACTGAGCTGAAGCGTATTCCCGTAAGAGCGTTCTGCATCGAACGAAACAAGTTGTAGTCAGATGGTGCCAAGTCTGGACTGTAAGGCGGGTGAGGCAGAATTTCCCATCCACTATTTCCCAAATAGTTTTTCACCGAAACCGTAACATGTGGCCGAGCGTTGTCGTGATGAAAAATGACGGACTCATGGCTGGTCTCATATTCTGGCCGTTTTTCTTTTAATGCCCGCTTCACACGAATTAGTTGGGTTCGATATAATGGTCCTTTGATGGTTTCACCACTCGGAAGCAGTTCGTAGTATACGACACCCTTTTGATCCCACCATATGCAGAGCATGACCTTATTCACGTTAATATTTCGTTTCGGCGTCGATTGGGCGGGCTCGCCGGGCTTTGTATACGATTTTCTGCGTTTAGAATTATCATAATAAATCCATTTCTCATCACCAGTGACAGTAACATTTCGGACATGCAAAGTCGCCGTTCGACGTCTCTTGGCTTCAATTCGTACGGCACCCAGTTTCCAACCTTTTGAATGAATCCCAGTGCTTTTAGGCGCAGAGAAACGGCTTGTTACGTGACGCCCAATGTTGCAGCAAGTTCTTCTTGAATCTGGCACGGATCCTCATCCAGTAAAGCGTCCAATTCCTCGTCTTCAAAACTTTTCGGCTTTCCGGGGCGATCTTTGTCTTCAACTCAAAAATCACCACTTTTGAACCGTTTGGACCACTCGCGGCACGTCGATTCACCAATACATTCCGCCCCATAAGTTTCCGAAAGCAAACGATAGGCCTCAGCCGCACTTTTCTTCATATTAAAGAATAAAAGCAGTGCTTCCCGCAAATGACGTTTATTTGGCTGGAAACTTGCCATGATTTTGCTCGATAAAATGTACGACACCGGTAGAACTGCTCAAATATAACGCTGCAAAGTTGTTGACAGATACAAAACCTACAAATAAAACACATGGGGTCTGACATTTCTGCCCGGGATCCACTGGTGGCGCCATCTCTGACAAACGCTGGAAACTTACTTGTAGACCCAATATATTTCAATTGAATTATCAATTTCTTTCTTAGAAAATAAAATTATATCAACTGGATATTTGGAATTTTATTTGCCTAACACCAACAGTTCTCAACGTTTACACCACATCATTTTATTTTGGTTTTCTTTGGATCTTGTTCGAGAATTTTCGCCGACACATCTGCGGACCGTTAGAACGGTAGTTTGGTCAATCGTACGACAACGACAGAGTTGCTTTGTTGGAGACTTGAGACTTTGCCCTCCTTTTCTGAGCTGGTCTGATGGTGGTGGTGGTTTTTCTACGGATTAGACTTGGGTTTCTGCAATGGAAAAATCTCACAGTTGCACAGCCAGGCAGTATCGTCAGGCGAACGATGACAACATGGTTAGCTGTGAGCGGTGCAAGAGATGGTGGCATTATTCTTGTGCGGATTTTGAACCATATAAGTACGATACGGCTACACCGTGGTTCTGCGCAAAGGTTGATTGCAGGTCAGCCGACTCTACTCCCGTGCCAGAGCACGTCCCAGAGGGCGAAGATTTAGGTGCTTCCGAGGAGTTTTTGTTGGAGGCGGCAGCCGTGGCTCAAGCAGCAGTGATAGAAAGAGTCTTGGAAATTGCGCTGCTAAAGAAAGAGCTCGAGGAGATGAAAGTGAAGTTATCAACCGCCCCGGCTAAACAACCAGGTTCTGAAACCACTCTGACGACCGACAAGCGGTCCTTAGTTATGAAGATTAAACAAAATCACCAGTCACTATGTGCGAAGAAGAGTTCTCCGGAAAAGTCAACACCTCTGCGAGATGCAGCTTTCTCACCTCGCTTCAATGAATCGGCGTTTCCAAGAGGGGATATTGAAAGCCTCCTCACGATCCTCAATAGAAACCACATTCAGGAGTTACCTTCGTTTTCCGGCGCCGATAGACGAGAGTGGCCGTACTTCGAAGAGTGTTTCGCTCGACCACCGAGGAGGGACGTTTTAGTGGGAAGGAAAATGTGGCTCGGCTGCGAAAGGCGCTAACAGGTGAACCCTATCAGCTTGTTAGTGACAGATTGAAATATTCTGCTGATGCGGAAGCCATCTTGGACTCCCTTCGATCGATTTTTGGACGGCATGATGTACTCGTCCATGACCTTACGTCGGAGTTGCTAAATTTGCCACCTTTGAATTCGAAATCCGACCCCAAACTACTTCTTTGTACGGTCAAGGTAAAGGGCTTTGTGGCTGATGTAAGATCGTTAAAAAGAGAGCAGGATCTCAACAACAACTTTGTCTTGACCTCTTTAGCCTGCAAGCTTGGAGCTGCACTTTACCAAGAGTGGATGAAGCGGAAGAGTCTTAATCCAAAGGCCGACTTGGGAGATCTGGCAGAATTTCTGAAGGAGAAATTGGTGGACTTGCCGCCTGAATTATCAACATTCTCCAAATCAATGGACAGCAAGAAGTCTTCAAAGCCTGGTAAGTCGTGCGGACGAGTTTTGACTCATCAGCCCGCCAACTCAATTGGACATTGCAGTGTGTGTCTGAAGTGCGGTCAAGATCATCCTCTGTCCCGATGTCTGGAGTTTGAGAAATCTCCTGCAGACCACAGGTTAGCTTTCGCAAAAGATCATAGAATCTGTTTCTCTTGTTTAGATCCAACAAAGCATAATTGGGTTTCCTGCCGTCAGAAGAGAACGTGTAGTGTATCTGGGTGCTCGGATCGTCACCATCCATTGCTGCATCAGCCGCCTATCAGCAGGACAGTCGAGAAGATCGCGCCGATTAGGATCTATGGAGCTAATGGACGCATAATCGACACCTATGCTTTCCTAGACGATGGCTCATCTCTGTCAATGATGGAAAGGAATCTTTTTGACGACCTTGGTCTCTCAGGTGTTGCAGAGAAATTGACTCTCCAGTGGACGAAAGGAGTTTCGCGACACGAAGACTCTATAAGAACGTCGCTTTCAGTGTCTGGAGTTCGAAGCTGCAAGAAACTTGTTCTCAAGAATGTCTACACAGTGAGTAATTTGGATCTTCCAGCCCAGTCTGTGGATGTGGGTGAGCTCCAACGGATATATCCTCACTTAAGGGGGCTACCTCTGTCGAATTTAGTCAAAGCGAAGCCGAAAATTCTGGTTGGCTTAGATCATGCCAAATTTCTGTTGGGGGAGAGTCGATGCCATGGCAAGGACAACGAACCATGCGCTATCAGGACCGTCTTAGGATGGGTTGGTTTTGGAAAGTCCGAGCATCATGCCAACGTTGTGTGTGTCCAGTGGATGAAAGGAGTTTCGCGACACGAAGACTCTATAAGAACGTCCAGCAGCCAAACCCACCATGCATTTGATGTTATACGACGCTATTAAACATCAAATAGACCTGCACGAGTTAGTCAGCCATCACTTCTCTACGGAAGACTTTGGTGTGAAAGCTTCCAGGGGGAATTTAGTCAATCAAGAGGATACCCGAGCGATAAACATTATGCGGCAGACCTTAAAACGTGTCGACAAGGGGTACGAGATAGGTCTTCTGTGGGCGAACGATATGGTGAAACTTCCGGACAGCTATCCCATGGCGTTGAGGCGGTTGTCAGGCCTGGAACGATCTTTAAAGGAGAGGCCCCATCTGTTAGAATGGAAGAACAATTATATGAGGGAGTTGGTCTCCAAAGGGTACGCGCGAGCAGCTTCTGACGAGGAACTGAAAAGACAATGTGCCAGAGTATGGTACGCCCCAATCTTCATCGTAGAGAATCCAAACAAGTTCCCATCCAAGCCGAGGGTTGTTTCTGATGTTGCCGCTAAGGTTGAAGGGGTGAGTCCTAATACTTTTCTTCTAAAGGGCCCAGACAATCTAGTGCCACTTCACTCCGGTCTTTTCAAGTTTCGAGGAAGGGCAATAGGGGAAGGAGATGTTTCAGCGCATCAGGATTAAGAGAGAAGACCAACAGTGCCAACGTCTACGAGTACTATGGAGAGACGGCGATAGCTCTCGGGTGCCGACTGTAATCATAATGCAAGTCATGATGTTTGGCCCGAGATGTTCGCCTGCCTGTGCCCAGTTCATTAAGAATTATCATGCTGAATTTTTCCGTAAAGTATATCCTGCAGCGGTGGACGGACTTACGAAGCGCACATATGTGGACGACTATTTTAACAGCCATGACTCCGTAGAAGAAGCCTTAGCTATGATCAGAGATGCTATCAGGATTTGCGACTCCATGAACTTCAATCTTATCGGCGTTCAGTCTAATAGCCGGGAGGTACTGCAGCGGTTACCAGAGCATCATATTAATTCCAAGTTGGTTAGCGTTGATCGAAGCAATGGTGAGTCCCTGGTGTCGAAAATTCTAGGTATGTTTTGGCTCCCGCATTCGGATGAATTTACATACAGAGTATCTAAGGATGGTGACCTCAATGCGATGCTGTCAGCCGATGCTGTTATTTCTAAACGCCAAATCCTGAAGCTGGTGATGCGTATTTTTGATCCCTTGGGTTTGATATCATTTTTCATCATCCGAGGACGTTGCGTGCTGCAGGATGTTTGGCGTGAAGGACTCGATTGGGATGATCCAGTGCCAGCAGAGGTGAAAGGTCCACGGTTGCAGTTCATCCAAAATCTAAGAGGGATCGAAAACTTAAGGATTCCGCGCCGTTACTCCTCATGGAATCCAGATGGAAGTCGGGTAAGTTTGGTGGTCTTCGTTGATGCCTCCGAACGAGCCTTTGCTGTTGTGGGTTATCTACGCTTCGAGAAGAATGGCGAGGTGGACGTCGCTTTGGTTATGGCCAAATCTAAGGTTGCTCCGGTAAAGAGGCTCACAGTGCCAAGGTTGGAGTTACAAGCGGCAGTTCTAGGTGTGCGTTTGGCAGCCACGATTCAGAATTCACACATTATACGCTTGGACGAGACAATTTTCCTCTCCGACTCCAGCACAGTGATATCCTGGATTAATTCTTCAAAGTTTAAATTTCCAATTTTTGTGGCTGTTCGAATTAGTGAAATCTTAGAGTTATCTTTCCCCCACCAGTGGTTCCATGTAAGGTCCGGTGATAATGTGGCTGACGATGCGACAAGGTGGAGTGATCCAGGGGTAGGAAGTTCAGAAGCCAGATGGTTTAAAGGTCCAAAATTCATGGGGCAGCCGATCGGGGAGTGGCCAGTAACACCCGGAAAACCTATAATCGACCTGGTGAGTGAAGACATTCCTTATTCCGCCTCTATTCTTTTGCATGAAATACAGGATGCGCCTTCCTTTAATATTTTCAACGAGTTAAAGCCTAGATTTCAATCGAGATGGCCTTCTGCCGTTCGAGTCATCGCTCTGTTACTTCGTTTTAGGGACATCGTCCGAAAGGTGGCAACCGAGAAGATTTCCTTTATCTCAGCGGCAGAATTTGTTAAAGGAGAACAGTGGTTGTTCCGGAAGATTCAAAACGACGCCTTTCCCTCAGGAGTTGCTACTCTAAAGGCCGGGAGAATTGTAGCTGTATCGAGTAGGATTTTTTCGCTCTCCCCCTTTATGGACGAGGAAGGCACTATCCGTTTAAGCGGGAGGGGACAGAAGGCGCAGGTGTCTTATGCTTCTTGAAATCCTACGATCCTGCCGAAAAATCATCCGCTGGTCGACTTGTTCGCGCAATTTCACCACGAACGCAATCTGCACGTTGGGACGGAGACAATCATCTCAGACATCCGCGAGCGTGCTTTTGTTATTAGTGCACGGAGGGTGGTTCAGCGAGTGAAATCCAGGTGCAACACATGTAAAAGATTGAAAGCAATTCCTGTGATGCCAAAGATGGGTGTTCTCCCTGAAGCCCGTTTATCTTTCGAGTCAAGGCCCTTCACTCATGTCGGAGTTGACTGTTTTGAGCCCCTCTTAGCTAAATTGGGAAGAAGCACCGTGAAGAGATATGGTATGATTTTCACTTGCCTCACGTTTAGAGCTGTGCAGATTGAGCTCTTGCAGGATTTAAGCTTGGACCAGTGTAGCATGGCTCTCCGACGATTCATCATCAACCGTGTGGTTACGCGATATTTATACAGCGATAATGGTTTGAACTTCGTCGGGACGAAAAACCTCATGGAGAGAGACGTTAGAAGAATGGAAGAGGCGTTGAGTGAGTATGCGTCCAAATACGAAGGGATCCGGTGGCAGTTTATTCCAGCGTACTCGTCTTAGATGGGAGGAGCCTGGGAGCGTCTCATTCAGTCAATCAAGCGGAGCATATCATTCATCCTCAAAGGAGTTGTACCCCGTGAAGATGTTCTTCGAAACGCCTTGTTAGAAGCCCAAGGACAGATCAACGGACGCCCGCACACTCATGTTCCTGTGGACTCAGAGGACCCGCAACCACTCACACCGAACTCGATGCTCTTTGGCAAGAGTGATAGGGACACCACAGCCCCCGGAGTTTTTTGTGAAGCCGATTCTTTCAGCAGACTCTATAGTCGACGTTCGCAGCATCTAATGACGCAGCTCATAAGGCGGTGGTACCACAAATATCTCCCAGAAATCACACGTCGCTCTAAGTGGCATCAAGACACGAGACCAGTTGAAGTTGGCCAGATAGTCATTTTAGTGGAACCCAATGAGATCCGTTCATCATGGCAGTTAGGACGTGTGGTCAAGGTCCACCCCGGGCAAGATGGGGTGGTGAGGTGCGCTGATGTACAGACAAGTGGAGGTAGCGTTAAGCCGAGACGGGCAGTTGGTCGCCTCGCTAATTTGGATTTGGAGTCTTCCACCAGAGTTTAAGATGGTCCCCGGGATGTCAGCGATTCGATCTTTTAATATTTTCAGTGTGAACTCAACCCAACAGCGATCGAAACACTTCCATGTACTGAATGCGCCCCACATATCTTTTCGTACAACTAGTTGTCTCTTTGTCTTTTTTTCTGTTGCCATGTTTGACATAAAGTTTCAACATTGGAGAAGATTCAGACAAAATGGTTCGCTGTTGGGACGAGGTTCGGAAAACCGTAAGTTCTGTACATATACGAGTATATTTCAATTGAATTATTAATTTCTTTCTTAGAAAATAAAATTATATCAACTGGATATTTGGAATTTTATTTGCCTAACACCAACAGTTCTCAACGTTTACACCACAATAACTGTTTTCAAGTTTTTCATACATCGTAACTTTTCATATGTTTTAACACCATGCATCATCATGTTTTTTTTTCAAAAATAAATATTTTTTCTAACATAAATTTAGTTTTATTATTTTTTCCTATTATTTATGTTCGATAAATGACCTGTTGCAATTAAAAAGAAAATAAAAAAAATCTAAAATGAAATAATTTGCCGAACCAAACCGAAACTAAACCGTATTATATGTGTGAACAATCAATTGCTTCTATGAACCCTGGACACGAATTGAAACAGAATAGAAACCGAACGAAATCGATTCCTGTCGTGGGAGCTAGGTTCTAGGTTCTACTAGGTTTCTATTAGCAACCGAAAACAGACCGAATCACCGTTTCACACTTGTTCGGTGGCTACTGAAAACGAACCGAAAACGAGCCGAACTGAACCAAACCGTATACGTGTGAAACGAGCCTACCTCACAGTCTGAAGGTCCTAACCGTATTCCCCAAATGCCAATGACCTTGCTGACTGGCGTTCTCTGCCTTTGAAAGTTCCTTGACAGTCTAATTTTATTGGATTCCAAAGCATGGTGCATTCCACCTGGAACTTGAAATAAATCTCAATCTATTTTCAAGGGCAAATGGACGAACAAACAAGTGCACTTTATTTAAAGATAAAGATAAACTGAAAGTGCCAACGAAGACGATGGCGGCAAACTTGAAGTAATCCTCTCATCCTTTTGTCTTAAGCTACAAGTGGAAGTAAAAGTAGTTACGCCTACAACTACGTCTGTACTTTCAATGTAATTCTTGGATTTTTTATGAGCGTTATCCATTGTCTTAAACGATTCCAAACACATGGCACTTTCAATGAAATTCATCATTAACGCAACTGCCATTAATAAAAGGAAGGATTTTCTTGATCCCAGTTTTAGCGATGCAAGTGTCATTAATGGATAAGGGCTGATGAGTTTAGTTTGGGTTCACGTTAACGACGCCAGACCACCGCGTTCAACTTTAGAGGCATTTAATTCCACTCTATTGTTTTATTCGTATTATCCTTCAAAGATTAGATTTTAATGATTACGCAGTGGCTGTTGTTTTTCTTTAACGACTAAAAAGCGGTCAGGTACTAGTATATTCGGATGTATGTGGCTTCGTATCTGGATGAGAATAAAATGTAATGTTGACGAAAATGTCATTAGGGAGAGATGTTTTAAGTTTCATACAAAAGGTCGTTGTGGAATTAAGAAATATAATAAAAGGACGAAAACGTTACTTTGTGAACTTGCTTGTGGAGCGGTAATAAATCCTGAGGAAATTGTTTTATTCAGTATTAAGGCAGGTCATAATTCCCAAACGAGCTGATACGCAGTATAATGAAATGAAATCCAAATATTCAAGTTATACAATATCGCATTACCAAATGCTCGTAGATAAATACGAGTACATATAATTCGTATTTATTTGGATAAGGCATGATGCCAAATTCTAATGCTAATAGTACATATAATAGTATATATATTATATATATAGTATAAAAGTAAGTTTTCTATTATTTAAGTGGGTTCCTACTTACCAATACGGACGGATTGATGAAAACAATGTTTTGCTGTAAGTGAGTGCGCTGGCAAAATCGTATCATCATCCCCTCGCTGTGTTTCTCAGATGAACTATCTTGTATCAAGGCTGGTTAAGCACCTACACTGGATATAAACGGGGTAGTTGTAATTGAAATAAAATTGCACCTGACTCCAACTTTGCGCGCTGCTAGTTGAAAAGTTTGCTGGAAGGATGCTATTGAGAAAAAAGAACTGGTTGTTTTACACACCGAAGAAAACCGGACAAAAAACTAAAAAGAGCAAAACGCTTTCATTTGCGTTTGAGTTAGTAGATAACAAATTACGAAGGCAGGGGAGGTGTACACAAATCAACCCAAACTTTTAATTTACATAAATTCGCGAAATTTTAACTCAATTAAGCATTTAAGCATCGTACTAGGCCATTTTATCGCCAGGATATGAAAGGAGTGTTATGATTTCAATAAAACTCTTTTTTAAGTGATTATGTCTACTTTATTAGATAGTAAAGGTATGGGTGATTGGCGCTTGTGAACCCCTTTTCTCCATAAGATAATAATATTAATACAATACAGGGTGTCCCAGTTTAGGTCTTCGTCCTGATTGCTGAAGATTCCTGAACTTATGGCAAACAAAAAATTGTATTGCAGGGAGAGGGTCTATTACGTAAGGCACCTAACTTCGAGGCACCAAACGCAGGCTTACATCCGTTTTTAAATGGTTGCGATTCCTGATGTTGACCATCAGCTAATCTTCTTTTTGTGTTATTATGCTTTTTACATGTTTTGTCTTCCGCAGTTTCCTTAGTATTCTCCAGTTCCCTGGACCTTCGCAGCTGAGTGTCGTTATCCAGAATCTGAAAAAAGCTATGGACAGGTTCTTTATTTTGTGAAATTGCCTTCCCAAGGAGAAGCCTGTGCAATTGGCGATCTTTCATCATCACCGCGTATAATGGATCCTAAAATAAAGTCAGAGTAAACGTCGGCTCCCAGGAGGATATCAACAGTCGCAGGCTTATCGAATTGTGGATCAGCTAACTTTAAACCCTGGATGTGTTCCCAGTTTTGCAGAGCTAAAGGTTTGGATGGCAGAAGACCAGTCAGGGACTTGAACACATAGGCTGGGGTATTTGTCTCGAAAGGTGTTACCAGTGACCCAAAGGCAAGACTTACATACCGCTGACATGAACCACTGCTAAGTTTTCCCAATCCAGATACCTTAATGAGTGTTCGCCGTTGATGAAGCCCTAGCAATTGTACAGCTGACTCAGTAATGAAAGTTGATTCAGATCCAGGATCGACTAACGCCCTCAGATTAAAATAATTACTATTTGACGACCTGACTCGAACAACTGCTGTTGCCAGAAGAACACTTGGCTGATGTACTTCAGGAGGGACTACTTTTGGTTGGTTGGTATTTGTTTTAGTATGAAAAGTTTGTGTACCTATAGTTGTATTTGTATAATTCCTTGTAGGTTTGGAGCTGAAACTATTAACATGTAGCAGAGAATGGTGTGCCTGCTTGCAGTAATAGCAGCGCACACTGCTTTGGCAATGGTTAGTCTTGTGACTGTACGCCAAACAGTTCCGATAGACACCGATTCTATCCACTGCCTTAGATCGTTCACAGATCTCCATGTCAATAAACCTCTGACAAGATCGAAGGGAATGTTGACCTCTACCACATACCTAGCATGCAAACTGCTTCTTCCCGACATGCAACACCGTTTTCTTCTTTACAGCAACAGATTTGTGTGAAGAAGAACCGCTGCCCTTTGTGCCACTCGTTCCAGCTACTGCTTCCAAGGTTCGAAAACGTGTTTCCAGGAATTCTGTAAATTTTTTTAGTGTGGGCAACTCCTTCGAATTACCCCCATTCAAGTTATAGACCGTTAAAGTGAGGAACCTCTGATCTTGGAGCTGTTGAAGTGGATATTGACGTTTGTATTAGTGATCATCTGCATATTAACCAACTTTGTGTGGACGCAGCATATGCTAATTCCCAGCTACATTCCACCTAGAAGTTTACTGCCGATTTACAACAAGCACTTGGAGAACATTGATTGGGTTGTCACTATGTCAAAGTATTCAAATTACGATAATTGTGCTGTTGGTTATTTTAACTGATGTAATATAGTACGGACTCAATCTATTGACTCTGCATTATTGCCAACTTCGTTAAACTCTGACATAGATATTTTATTAATAGACTCTTTGTTATCTTAAAACAAGTCAATAATATTGCTAATTCACTTAATAGATGTTTGGACTTAATTTTTGTCTCAGATAACTTAGATGCATATGTTGAACAATGTTTCCCTTTATTTTCAATTCTGTAAATCACCATGCTGTAAGTCTTTGTTTAAGTAATTTGAATTGTAATAAATTTTGTAATTTTAGTAGTTCAACTAATTCATATAAATTTAATTCTAAAAATCTTTCCCGAATGAATTACTGTTTTTCAAATATTAATTGGTTAGAATAATTTTCGGGCAAACATTTATCAGAAAAAATTAATCCTTTCACAATCATTTTCAACAGTATTCTTAAAGAATGCGTTCCTATATACCGTAAAAAAATAAGTTCTCACCCAGCTTGGTACAATAAAAGACTATTAAATTTAAAGAATGCTAAAAATGCTTCACATAAAAAGTTCAAAGGAACTCAATCAAATGACGACTATACAGGGTGAGTTTTTTAACTTGAGACATCCAAATTACTCGAAAAATACTCGCGATATCGCGAAAAATGTTTCAGACAAAAATCACAAGATTCTGAACACGACATAAGATGGTGACCACGAGTTTGACCTTGAGACCCATTTCCAAGGTCAAACGAAGGTCACTTTTGATTTTTCAAATGATAATTCCTGATTTTCATTGCTCAGTCGTATTCCTCAATGGGGCACACGACTTTATCTCAAAGGTCTTATTCATTCAGTGCCAGATACCACTGCACTGGCACGCCTAAATCATTAATCGGTTTCCAACGTTGTTAGGGTGTTAGAAGTTCGATATTTATTTTGAGGAACTGCTTATTATTGGTAACGTTTTCCAGATTCAAGAGAAAATTGAAATGATATTGATTTATGGAGAAAGTGGAAGGAACATCGATAGTGCTGTTGCTCTTTACGCCCAACGTTTCCCAGACTAGATACAATCGCGCGCTTCCTTTTATCGGGTCATCCAACAATTCACTGGTGAAGGAAGTGTGCAACCAAAGAAAAGGAATCGGCCAGATAGGGTGGCTGTTGAGAACAATGAAATAGCAGTGTTAGCTGCCGTTGCACACGATCCTCACATTAGCACTCGCCAAATAAGTCGTGAATCAGGAATTTCTCAAACGACTGTCTGTAAGATATTACATCGGCATAAATACCATCTTTATCATGTTTCAATGCATCAAGAACTTTCTAGTGAGGTTTTTCGCAACCGGGTTTCCTTTTGTCAATGAGCACTTCAGCAAATTGAACGAGACCCCCTTTTCTTCGCCAAGGTCTTATTCTCTGATGAGTCGACTTTCACCAATCACGGTACGGTCAATCGACATAGCACCCTTGGAATATTAATGTTTGGGCGGGAATTATTGGGGATAAATTAATAGGTCCATATTTTATTGAAGGCAACTTGAATGGCGAAAAGTATGCAAACTTCTTGCGGGACCATCTTCCAGTATTACTAGAAGAACTGCCATTGGAGTTGCGACAAACAATGTGATTTCAACATGATGGTTGTCCAGCCCATTATTCCCAGGTAGCCCGGGGCGTATTAAACAATTTTTACCATCAACTATGGATCGGACGAGGGGGTCCGAGGCAATGGCCTGCTAGATCACCTAATCTAACGTCACTTGATTTCTTCTTGTGGGGCTACTTAAAAAGTGAGGTTTACAGAAAAAAGCCAACAACACGTGAGGTCATGAAAAGACGAATAACTGAAGCTTGCCGGAAGATTACGCCAGAAATACTTCTCAGTTCTGTTGGTTCATTAAGAGCGCGGATAGACAAGTGTATTGAAGTGAATGGTCACATTTTCGCGCATTTGTTGAAATAGTCTCGGGAAATGAACGTCGAAATGGGAAGAATTCAATGATTCAACAGTTGGAGGCAAGGAGACCCACTCTAATTAATCACCCCGAAGGAAACAAAATACTGCTACGTATACGTCGTTGTTTCTGAGTTATGCTAAACGTAGTATGTAAAAACAAATGTCAAGCCTACGAACAATACGACTGAGCAATGAAAATCAGGAATTATCATTTGAAAAATCAAAAGTGAGCTTCGTTTGACCTTGAAAATGGGTCTCAAGGTCAAACTCGTGGTCACCATCTTATGTCCACTTCAGAACCTTGTGACTTTTGTCTGAAACATTTTTCGCGATATCGCGCGTATTTTTCGAGTAATTTGGATGTCTCAAGTTACAAAACTCCCCCTGTATAGTTTTCTCATGACTAAGAAAAGGGTTTGTTTTCCTACCTAAATTTCTTTATTGTAACTATATTCATTCTATTGAAAGTGATTTAAAAAATAGTCCTACTGCTTTTTGGCAAATTGTTAATGCAAAAAGAAAACGATCTGGATTTCCAACAACGATGTGTCTGGATGATAAACAGTCAAGTGATCCTAAGACCATTGCAAACATGTTTGCGGAATATTTTCAAAGCATTTGCAATTCTGCTTGCTCTACCTCTATTGATTCAAGCTACATCAATTCACTCCCATCTATTTTTGAGTGCTCACATTATTCGTTAGATGTTTGTGAAGTTCAAGCTGTCCTGAGTAATTTAAAACCGACGAGTAAGGACTGAAACGAATAAAATCTGTAAATTGGCTATACTTCCAATACGTAAAAATTGCAATCCCATTTTGTACCCAAATTAATCTGTATATTCCCTAGTTTCAGTTTGTTATTGATTTTAGTTCGGTGCGGTTTAAAATATTTATAAAATATGCGTCAAGAGAAACGCCGTAAAAAGATCATCGACAAATGGCTTGAAAATACTTCGCGTCCAAACCATTTCATCGCAAAAAATTTAAACATAGCACGCAGTTTAGTGGATTCTGTTATTAAGCGATATTTGGAAACGTTGACAGTTAAGCGAAAACAGAAAAGTGGTGCTAAAAGTGGAGCCCATGATACAAATTTGGACAGGAAAATAGTGGGTACCATAGTAAAAAACGGGACTATGTCATCCAGAGATGCTGCTCGAAAATGTAATACCGACCAAACAATGGTACAAAGACCTAAAAAACGTAACGGTCTAAAAACACGAAAAAAAACAAAAAATACCAAAAGTTACTGAAAAGCAAAAAAAAGTCATAAAAACACGAACCCGAAAATTATACGAGTTGATCGGCAACAAGAAAGCGTGCTTGGTTTTGGATGACGAAACTTATGTCAAAGCCGACTTTACTACTCTTCCAGGTGCGCAGTTTTACAACTCGTTTGAAGCTGAGATTCTTCCGCAGTCAACAACATCGATTGGGATGGAAAAATTCGGGTCAAAATATCTCGTTTGGAATGGCCACAGAAGCTCATCCATTATTACAACGGGAACAATTAACGGAGAAGTGTACATTAACGAGTGCCTTAAAAAGCGGTTGATTCCTTTTTTTTTTTTTTATAATTTACGCGCGCCTAAGGGGTTATGAATACCCTTACACTGTTGCCAGGGCGCGGGCGGAAAGGTATAAGGAGGAGAAAGGAAAGCTTGTGATGTAGTGGTTCGAAACTCAGGTGTGTTTTGGTTTCGATATTGACTCTCCAGGGGTGGGAGTCCGAATAGGACGGAGAGATTTTTCTCCTCTCGGAATGTAAGGTTGTGAATTTTAACGGTTTTTTTGTGCTTGAAAAACCCTACAACAGCCAAATCTACATGTCAGTGTTATGCCTTCACACGCAGATTTTTCTGACTGAGTTCCAATTACACAAATTAAAACTTGTTGTGGCTAGGATTCGAACCTTGACCTTCCGAGTGAGAAACGATAGCTAGTCAGTTTTTCAGTTTTTTTCAGTTTAAATGCATTTTTTATTATACTTCATTAATTAATTCTTACAGGCTATACAAAAAAACGCTTAAAAATTAGCTTAAATAACTTAAAAGTAATCTAATTATAACTTACTGACCCCATGCGGCACTCTAGGTTAAACATAATACTTAATCTATGTCTTTCGACGTTCCTTACAGTCTATTTTGTTTTTTACATTTATTAACACTAAAACTAAGAAAATGTATTTTAATTAAAAAAAAAAAAACTTAGTGTCTGGACTGTTTTTTTTTTGTTATAATATAAAACTTAAAACTAAAAACTTAAAACTAAACCTATAAATTACCTAAAAATAAATCTTATTCTACTTAATCCTACTTAAACTACCCCTTATTTCAGAGTGTTGTTACCCACATCTGTTCTAGATTTTTTTTTTTTTTTTTAATTTTTTTTGTGTATTTTTATTTTTTTTTTTCCTTAAATCTAACTTAATGCTACCTAAAATTATGTAAGCCGGCCATGGCTAATAAAATAGACAGACGACACATGAAGCTACCTATAACTTGAGGTATTCGACGACGAATCCTCCCCTCCTTCCAATAGCCGCCAAAATTGTTGGTGCTGCCGAGCAACATCCCTCATGTCGCGACTCCCTACCACCCTACTGAACCGGAGACGCTCCGCACTGCCATGTGCGACGTCTCTGTCGTAGTTGAGTCGCCTGTCCCCAGCTGTCCGAGCGACGTGGAAGATTAGCGGCACCGCCACTCTGTCCTGGATCAGACCTTTCATATCTAGGTAGAGGAACGCTTCTGGAGGAATAAAGCCGTCAAAGCGAACTCTCTCATGATACATATAATTGGGGTAGTAAGCCCCAGAGATCAGGTTGTTCGATGAGGACATTGCTCTTGCAATGTGCCTTCGAGTCAACTTAATGACGAAATTGTCCACTCTTATTAGGTTCGCTCAATATACAAGACCTCATTGGGATAGAATTTTATGTACTCGGACTCTGGTGTTCTGTATAAGCGAAGACAAGTCCTAAGACAAGCCCTCTCAAATACCCGAATCTTTTCCAATAAGCTTGCTCTCACGTTGAACCACACGGGACAACCAAATACAAGCATAGGCCGGATAAGGGCCATGTAGCAGATCACCTTCACCCCCGCATCGAGTTGGCTGTTATAAAACAGTCTCTTTGTAAGGGCAAAAGCACCTTTGGCTCTGTCCAGAGCAATATCTATATGTTTGTTAAAATACAGATACTGGTCTAGCCAGATCCCAAGGTACCTGACTACATTTCGACAAGCAAGTGGCTGCCCGTGCTGTCCCACGATCGAAAACTTCCGCCAATTCTTTATGGTATCCCTAGAGGCCCCAGACAAAGGCGTCCTAAACAAAATGGTTTCCGGCTTCTGAAAGTTGATTTTCAACTTCCAGTCGTCGCAATATCGCTTAATTTTGTCGAAGTCACGTTGCAAAAGTATGTTAATGACCTCAATCTTTGGACCTGTTCTGTACGCTATTAAGTCGTCTGCGTACGCTATGGTATGGTGAAGTGAACCTATCAGATCACTTGTGTAAATGTTGAATAGGATCGGCGATTTTACCACACCTTGTTGCAGACCGTTTTTAATGTTAAATGTTCCAGCAGAGGTCACATCGCCATTCTTCACGATGAACTGTCTACTGGAGAGCATATTAAAAAGAATATACAGAAGTGGTTTACGAATGCCCAACCTGTCCAGCTTGAAAAAGAGTCCTTCTAACCATACGGTATTGAAGGCTTTTTCCAAGTCAATCAGGCAGGCACCAGTGCACTGTTTCTTGTCTTTGTTCCATTGGATATCAGAAACCAGTTTAGACGCAGCATGAATGATATCATGCCCTGCCTTGAAACCGAATTGATTATCCGGAACTATATGTTTGTCCTCAACCCACTTAGTCAGGACTCTATTGATTACCTTCTCGAAAACCTTACTCATACACGAAAGTGCGTAGACAGTTTATGGTATGTTGGTTAGTGCACGTCAGGTGTATTCGTGTGTCGAACAGCAGAAGATCCAAATAGGACCCGTGTCTGGGAAACGACGGAGTGTCCGTCGCTTTGAGGCCGAGTCGATACATCACACTGTGCTGACCCCACCAATTGAGTAGTAAGTTCCCTCTAGTATTTGGTGTATTATTTCCCCAATCTCTATGTTTGGCGTTGAAATCTCCGCTGATAATAAAATAATTGTCTTCCAATTCCAGTCTTAGGAATCGAAAAAGTGTCTCGAGCTCTGAGATGAATAAGGTGGATTGAGTAGCTTTAGGTGCATAAACAGACACCATGTATAACCGCTTTCCACTGCGGAGAGGGATGTACATGATGCATGCTTCCAGCACCTGGAACCTACGTACTACACGACTGTATATTCTTTTGAAACGAAGTCCTTTTCTAACAAAGATCGCAACACCACCTCCTTGAATGGAGTTGGGTCGGTTTCTCCGTAATATTTTATATCTTCTGTGCCTCATTTTGTGTCTTTTGGTAAGCTTAGTTTCACTAACCAAAAGCACATCAGGGGCTTGGTCTTTAAGCAACTTAAACAGTGTGGCTCTTCGTTCGAACCTAATCAGTGAATTAACATTCACTGCAAGGACCTTCAGGGTTTGCTCCGCCATGTACGTACCCATTACGACTGGAGGTGCGTTAGGCCCGGCAGCAGAGCGTATATTTGATCTACCCGCGTAGCCTGTTCCTGTATTTGACGCTGAAGCTGAGCCATCTGCCCCTGAATAGAGAGCAAGATAGCCAGCATGTCAGGTACAGGTTCCGGTGCTCTAGGCGCTTGGGCCTGAGAAGCTACCTTTCCTTGTTGTACCGTAATTTGGGGAGTAACGGCTGGTGTTTGTGCCTGCACGAGTGGACGTTTAACTTCCACTTTCTGCTGCCGAGCCAGATTTACTCTTTTAATGTATTGGAATTTGGGACAACCCCGAAAATTTGCGGTGTGTCCCGTGTTCCTACACAAAGCACAAGAGAGTTGGCTTTTTTCCGACGCTCCGTCCTTACCTAGAGCGCATTCCTCGGATTTGTGGTTCTTTCCGCACTTCACACATCGAGGCTGCATTTCGCAGTTCGACGCGGCGTGCCCGAACCTTTGGCAGCGAATACATTGCAGAATGTTTTCGCTCCTCTTTAATTTTTCCCAGTTTACAACCTGATAATCTAGGATTTTAATACTCCTTAGACCATCCAGTTTGCTGTCGGGACTTAACTGAACCAGGAAGAACGGTAGTTTCCGCTTCTCCCTTTTGGCTCTAGCCGTGACAAATGGCTTGACCCCCACGAATTTGAGCCCTTCGCACTCTTTCTCTTTCAGCAGTGCAAGGAGCTCCTCCGGATCAATCGACGGTTCTAACCCCCTCAGCAGCATTGTCTGCAGCTTCTACTCCTTCGGGGTATAGGAGAAGAACTCCGTCGTCGAATCCTTCAATAAACTTTTAATTTTATGGTAGCGCTCCACTGTATTACAGTGGATCGCGTGAGTTATGTACATCAAATTGTGTACATCAATAAGTTATATGTTACATACATACTAATAATACTCTTTTGTCAAAGTTATGTTATACATACATATGTTACTCTTAATACTTTTTGTAAAATAATTAAAGTGCTTGCTTTTCAAAATTCATTTATTGTAACACTAAACCTTTTCTTGATAACATGCTTGCTTTTCACAACTTGTAAAATTAAACCATAAGAAAAACCGTGTGAGAACCAAATTCAAGCTTCCGTTCCCACAGTTTTTCATACTTTGTTGACTTATTATAAATTGCGAATAAAATCAAAGATTTATTGTCATTTGTTGGTTGTAAAGAATGGAATAAAGTTGTTTTTTTTGAAACTCCGGAGGAACGTTATATTAATTGGCGCAGTCGGTAGGATACAAGTGTATCCATTTTAAAATTAATCGGAATACGGGAGTGCGATATATTAAATGAACATTCAATACCAATAACGACGGTTTATCGTTATTCTTGCGGTTAGTGTGTGGACATTTAAAGACTGTACAAAGACTCTTGGTGATTGCAAGTGCATTTGTAACGACGGCAATCGTTATTTGAGAAAGTGATTCTCGTTAATGCAAGTGTTATTATAACGAAGGTTTATCGTGTCCAAGAAGTGTGCAGATCCTGACTCCTGGTGGTTTTCAAATCTTTAATTCCTGGAACCTACGGCTAGAGAATGATAATGACTATAATCATTTGCATGTAAGTCTGTTAATTGGTTAACATTCGTTCCTTTCTTCATCCTTTATAATCCTTATGCCCAAAAATAGAATAAGTAGAAATAAGATTCAAGAACCTTATTGTTCATCCTTAGATAGATTTGACGAATTTCAAAACAATTTTACAACTTTAGAATCGAATCGGTGCGAGTTCCTAGAGACAAATAATCTTTCAAAACTTAGTGCAATAGTAAAAACCAGTTTTCCAAATCTTTCCGAAATGAATTTAGATAGTTCAAGCTCAAGCGTAAACGCTAACGTTGTTACAAACGTTGGTAATAGGAACACAAGTAGTAGTCAATTAAGTAGTTTAGATATTAACAATATATTTAATGGCTTACGTATACCAGATGCCGTTAAAGATCTGCCACATTTCGACGGTAACCCCCGTTCTCTGTATGATTTTATAAATAACGTAGAGGAAATTTTGAAGCTTATACCTCAGTTAGACGGCACATCATATGCTATCATTATATTACGAGCTATTAGAAACAAAATCATTGGCCAGGCCAATGAAGTGTTAAATATGTACGGGACTCCGACGGAATGGGAGCAAATACGAGCTAATTTAATTTTGCACTATTCAGATAAGCGGAATGAATCATCTTTGATTCGAGATTTGCATGGATTGAGACAAGACAATGATACTGTTGAGAGATTTTACTCAAAGATCATTGAGTTGTTGTCAACAATGACAAACCATATCCGTATACATGAAAAACATATAGCTGTAATAGATGCAAAAAAGTCGCTGTATTCAGAAATGTGTTTAAATACATTTCTTATAGGATTAAAAGAACCATTGGGCTCAACAATCAGAGCCATGAGACCTGAAACCTTGGTGGAGGCATTAAATTATTGTATCAAGGAACAAAACGCATACTATTTAAAAAATACAAACCCGAAACCTCCTGTTTTACCAAACCCACTACCATTCCCCAAACTGACACAACGACCCCCACAAAATCAACGGCTCCAACCATACCAACCAGTTACACAGCCATATAGTTCCTTTCCTCAATACTTACCTCAGTTTAAACCATCTCAACCTTATCAACCCCAAATAAGGCCCTTACAGCAAATACCCCATCTTCAGTCTCCCAATCAGCAAGAAAAGAGATTCAATAACCCTATAGTAAACATTTCTGCATCCAAACCACATTTCAATTACCAACAGCAACGTCCAATTCCAATGGAAATATCTAGCGGTAATGCTAAAACTCTTCCGAAACCAGTACAATCCCAACAACCCTATCAAAGAAACAATTTAATGCAAAATCCCAGATACATTATAAGAGAAGTACATAGTTTTTCACAAAATCAGGAAAATTATGGGGAAGAATATCCCACATATGTGTTACCTGATGGATACTACGACCACCAACCTAATTTGGACCATTATACAATTGAAGAAATTCAAAATGATGAAGTTCCACAGGTCACTGGAAATGAAACAATACATGAGAATGAAATTGATGACAAAAATTTTCGTTCCAATGCCTCGGAAAACAATACGGGTTCCTAGAAATTAATCAACACGGTAGCAATCTTCTCCCTTACATAAATGTGACTTCACCTTTTGGTCGACAACTAAAGTTTCTCATAGATACAGGAGCCTCTGCTAATTTTATTGACCCCGAACTTACTAATCCCCAATATCATGAAAATATTAACACTGCTAAAATCACCACTGTTTTGAGTACACATGAACTCAATAAACAAATCACATTTCCGGCATTCTCTGAATTCAATTCTAACGAACAGTTTACATTTCTTTTATTTAAATTTCACAATTATTTTGACGGCCTGATAGGATTAGAAACATTAGCGAAATTAAATGCTTCAATAGATCTTAAGAATAAACTATTAAAAACTCAAAGTGCAGCTATTCCCTTATTGCTTAAACCCAATTTAATGTCAAAAATCTATATGATACCAGCAAGATCCAAAATGTTGGTTACATTACCGGTCGATATCCAAAATGGCGAAATATACATCAAGCCAACAAAAATAAATGATTTTCTAGAAATACCTGAAGGAATATATACATCTGAAGAATGGTACAGTCAATTGGAGGTAATAAACAACTCTAATATGGAACAAAAATTATTTGTAGAACAACCGATAAAGGTAGAAAAATTTAAAAATTTCGAAGAATTTAATAATATAAATATTTGTCAAACTGACAATCAAATTGAGCTTCTATCTGGAACCGACATAACTAAATTACTTCGGGTCGATCACCTTAATAATGAAGAAAAGAAATTGATTCTTAGACTGTGCAAAAATTTTGATGATATTTTCTTCATAGAAGGGCAGAAGTTATCATTTTCCAACGTAATTAAACATCGTATACAAACAAAAGACGACGTTCCAATATATACGAAGTCCTATCGATATCCAGAGATACATAAAACAGAGGTACAGTCTCAAATTCAAAACCTATTGCAGCAAGGTATAATAAGGCCTAGCTATTCCCCATGGAGTAGTCCCATATGGATCGTACCCAAAAAGCGAGACGCATCAGGTATTCAGAAATGGAGACTTGTTGTCGACTATCGTAAGGTTAACGAAAAAACGATAGACGATCGATATCCTTTACCTAATATAACGGAGATTCTCGATAAATTAGGGAAATGCATGTATTTCACTACGTTAGATCTGGCCTCCGGCTTTCACCAGATCGAGGTAGATCCCAGAGACATTCAAAAAACCGCATTCTCGGTTGATCATGGACACTATGAGTACATTCGAATGCCGTTTGGACTCAAAAATGCCCCATCAACCTTCCAGAGAATAATGGACAATATCTTACGTGATTTACAAGGCAAAATTTGCCTAGTATACATGGACGATATTATAGTTTTCTCAACCTCGCTGCAAGAGCATATCGAAAATTTGGCAAAGGTCTTCTCAAAATTACGTGCAGCCAATCTAAAAATTCAATTAGATAAGTCAGAATTTTTACGTAAAGAAGTAGAGTTTCTTGGTCATGTAGTTACACCAGATGGTGTTAAGCCCAATCCCAGTAAAATTCATGCAATAAAAAATTATCCGATACCCACTACTCAAAAGGAGATTAAGTCCTTCCTTGGCCTGCTAGGTTACTACAGAAAATTTATTAAAGATTTTTCAAATATAACAAAACCATTGACTGAATGCTTAAAGAAAGGAAGAAGCATAACCCTCAACGACCGTTATGTTAAATGTTTTGAACATTGTAAGGATATATTAAGTAACGATCCACTATTACAATACCCTGATTTTAGTAAGAGTTTTAATTTGACGACCGATGCTAGTAACGTTGCAATTGGTGCTGTTCTTAGTCAAGGCCCAATAGGATCTGACAAGCCAATTTGCTACGCCTCAAGAACTTTATCTCAAACAGAACAGAATTACAGCACAATAGAAAAGGAACTTTTGGCCATAATTTGGTCTACTAAATATTTCCGCCCGTATCTGTTTGGTCGAAAATTTAAGATTATAACTGACCATAAACCCCTCAACTGGTTATTTTCACTAAAAGAACCGAATTCAAAATTAGTCAGATGGCGGTTAAGGTTAGAGGAATTCGATTATGAAATAGTATATAAAAAGGGCACGGCCAATACAAATGCCGACGCACTCAGTCGTATCGAACTTAATCTTAATGAATCATCTACTGATACAAATTCTCTTGCAAATTCCAATATATCCTTACACAATAACGCTAATGATTTAGAAAACAGTTTAAGCTTGTCTACCATTCACTCTGCACATGAAAATCTCGACGACGGAATATATATTTCAGAAAGACCCCTCAACGAGTTTACGGAACAGTTGGTTTTGATTAAAACAAACTGCATTGTTAAGCCTTCCATGATTTATAATATCCTTTTCGAAACAAAACGTAGACGTATATTTAGGCAACCTGATCTCCATAACGAAAAAATAATTGTATCAATCCTCAAAGAATATCTAAACCCCCATAAATTAACAGCCATTTACACAGACGATGATACTTTCAGAATAGTTCAAGAAGTATACTCCAAATACTTCGCCAATAGTAAAGTGTTTAAATTAATACGATGTATGGAAAAACTAAACGATATTACTAATACAGATCAACAGGACGCCCTTATAAATAAGTATCACATAGATAGCAACCACCGCGGCATTAATGAAACCTGTAATCACCTCCGCAGAACATCTTATTTCCCGAAAATGAAAGAGAAAATAACTAAAGTCATTAACAACTGTGAGAAATGCAAATTATATAAGTACGATAGACATCCCCCGAAAATAAAATATGAACTTTCTGAAATTCCAAATAAGCCTCTCGATATTCTGCACATAGATGTTTACAGTATTCACAATATACAAATACTTACAATAATCGACAAATTTTCAAAGTTCGCTTCTGCTTTTATCTTAACTGCCCGTAATAGTATCAATATAATCAGTTCTTTAAGGCAATTCTTTTCCCAACACGGTACACCCAAAAAAATTGTATGCGATTCAGCCGCTGAATTCACTTCAAACTTATTTAAAGAGTTTTGTGATCAATACCAGATTCAGTTACATATAACCTCTCCTCAAAACTCTACAGGCAATTCTCCTGTCGAGAGATTTCATTCAACATTGACTGAAATTTATAGAATAATTTACGACAAAAATAATAGACAAATACCGGCAGACATACTGAACGAAGCATTGACTACATATAACAATTCAATACATTCGGTTACAAATTTGACACCTTTCGAACTCATAACAGGAAGAACATATAAATTTAGGAAATCAATACAGCATGTCTCTGAGCACGATTATATAAATAAATTAAGATCTTATCAAGACAAACTATATAGCGAAATAACAACCAAGCTTGAAAAGCATAATAGATCAATCATTGATAGACTAAATAGGAATCGTGAAGAACCACCCAACTTTAGTATAGATGATATAGTATATGAATATAATAATAGAAGAAATAAAATAGCTCCTAAAGCAAAGAAGTTACAGGTAGTCACTAACAATAAAGTCACTGTACTAACTAAAAATAATAGGAAAGCTCATAAAAATAAATTACTAAAAAAACGCAAATTTCAGGTTAGCACAGGCCATGAGTCAACGAATCGAAATTCAAGACCTCTCGAAGAGTCAAGGTCTTCTTCCCATGAAATTAGGCCCGGTACGGTTAATTGATACACATACAAAATTCATACACATTATAAATTTGACAGCTTATGAAGAAAATGTTAGCAATATCAAAAGATCTGTAGAACTTATTAATAAAAATAAAAACATTGGTCCAATGAAAGAAGTCACAAATATGAAATTTAGGGAATTAGAAAATAAATTTCTAACACTTCTTCCTCGATATCGAAATAAAAGAGGGTTTATCAACGGAATAGGATCGCTAATTAAGAGTATCACAGGGAACATGGACGACAATGACGCTGTACAAATAAATAATGACATTAAACTATTACAATCTAATCAACAGGACATGAACAAAGAAATGACAAAACAGGTCCAGATTAATAACAAAATGATAGAAAGGTTTAGTAACATAACCGAACATATAAATTCACAACAGAAGGATTTGGAAGATTATTTAACAAAGTACCAATTAGCATTGTCCCAGAGAATTCGTACCGATCAAGAAAACTTTCAATATATGCAATATGTTTATCAAACTAACTACAACATTGAAATACTAACGAACCATTTACAAGAAATCGCTGAATCTATAACTCTTGCAAAACTTAATATAGTCCCTAAACAAATTTTAAATCCGAATGAATTAGAATTTATACATAAACATATCGCAAATCAGAAAATAAAGTTCTCTTCGGATGAACAAATATACGAATTCTTGAGTCTACAGGCCTACTATAACCATACAAATATCATATTTAATATTAAATTACCAATCCTGTTCGAAGAATCCTTCACCTTGTACCATTTAATCAAATTACCTATAAACAAAACCCTTACAATTAATATAACCAAACCCTATGTCCTAATAAACGACCGTTATATCCAATTGATTGACGAACCATGTTTAATGATTGAACAAGTTTTCTACTGCACAAAAGGAAACCTAAAGAATATCACAACGGAGAAGTGCATTTCAAACATAATCAAAAACAAAAGAGCCACCTGTTTCTTAACGGAAGACCTGAACCAAGCCAACATCATGCAACCAGAAGAAAATTATATACTTTTAGTAAACTCTCCCAATATAGAAATGTCCTCCACGTGTGGAATCGAAACCAAGTTAATATCAGGAACACTTTTACTGCACTACGAAGAATGTGATGTAACCCTAAACAACGTGGTATATAAGGGCAACACAAACTTATTTTGGGATAGAATACAAATTATATCCTCAATATTCACTAATATAAGTTCATATTATCCTATAGATCGATTAAACACCAGTAGACTAACCCCGGACAACTTTACTAACACAGAAGTTATTACCCTGGCAGAAACCACTAAACAACAACAAAATCATTCACTTTCAATGTGTGTTGTAGTAACTATGATCCTGCTAATTTTGTACCTGATCAACTATACAAAGAAATGTCGCCAGAATCATGCAGCCTCCAGTCAACAAACAGATGATATAAATTTAGAAGCTCCAGCTCATGATAAGTCTTCAAGTAACAGCCTTTCATGGCCATCGCTTCATCTTAAGCGGGAGGAGTTATGTACATCAAATTGTGTACATCAATAAGTTATATGTTACATACATACTAATAATACTCTTTTGTCAAAGTTATGTTATACATACATATGTTACTCTTAATACTTTTTGTAAAATAATTAAAGTGCTTGCTTTTCAAAATTCATTTATTGTAACACTAAACCTTTTCTTGATAACATGCTTGCTTTTCACAACTTGTAAAATTAAACCATAAGAAAAACCGTGTGAGAACCAAATTCAAGCTTCCGTTCCCACAGTTTTTCATACTTTGTTGACTTATTATAAATTGCGAATAAAATCAAAGATTCATTGTCATTTGTTGGTTGTAAAGAATGGAATAAAGTTGTTTTTTTTGAAACTCCGGAGGAACGTTATATTAATTCGTGCCTATCTTTGCTAAGTCTTTTAATATAAAAATTATTGCCTATGGCCGACTTACATAATTCTATAGTGTCTTTCAACTCCATCTTGAATGTGTTGATTGGAGGTACCCTTGGTATGGTTGTTTTCTGCTGTTGCTGTTGTTGTTGCTGCTGCTGTTGATGTTTTTTCTGCTGTTGCTGTTGTTGCTGCTTCTGTTGCTGCGATTTTTGTTGCTGTTGTTGTCTTTGCTGTTTATGCTTTTGTTGTGGTTGTGCATCTTTCTTTGTAAGTTCTTGTACCGGGGTCTGTATTTGTTGTTGTTTTAACGGCTGTTTCTGTTTTTGTGGTAGCTCCGCGTTGACATTTTATTGTTGCTGAGGGCTCTGGAGTTGTAGTTTTTCCATCTCCCTCCTAGCCACCTGCTTCGCTTTTATAGCAAGCACTTTTTGCTGTAGTTGCTGTATGCTGCTATATAAGGCTTTGACCTCATCCTCCTCGTCATCTGATTCCGAGGCAGCTAGGGAGGCAAAGCTATTGTTTCCACCCATATAGTGACCTTCTCCGCCATCAGACACATATGGGTATTCGTCTGGCTTCTTTCGTTGTTGTGTTGCTGCTTTTGTTGAAGTTCTTGGCGCCTCTTCCCTTGCTCCACCAGGCAGCTTCTCAGTAGATGCTGATAGGGAAGGGCGCTTCACGAGGTTTGGAGTAGGTTTCAGCTTCCTCCTCCTCTTAGCTGTAATTTCTGAACGGGCCGAAACTATGGTCTGGTCATCAGATGACATCGCGCCATCTCCCTGTCCCGCTATTTGGATAGCGGACCGTTCACCACCGCCCATCCCCGGGTTTTTGTGAATTTATTTTAATTATAATTAACTTTTGGATTTTCAAATATAAAAAAAAAGTCCGTCTTGTTTCGGGAATCGACCCTACGCCCCTTGGTTTGTCAGCCGACACTACTACTGTTGCTCCACCGAAGCACTTGGCTGTAATGTTTCTAATAGTTCTTTTAGTAATTTTTGTTTTCACTTTAAAAAAAGCCGAAACACGTCTATCCACTATGAAGGTCTATGAACGACTGAGAGAAGCGATAGCTAGTACCACTACACCACGGCCACCCCGTGGTTCAACATTGTTTTGGCCAGATTTAGCTTCAGCTCACTATGCTCATGCGACGTTGAGCTTTCTTGTTGCTAAAAATGTCGACTTTGTCCCAAAAGACATGAATCCACCCATGTCCACAGCGCCGTCCCATTGAAAGGTATTGGGCCTTGGTCAATGCTAAATTGAGGAAAAGTGAGCAGTATGCAAAGGACGTAAAAGATTTTAGTGCTAAATGGAAAAGAGCGTCCAAAAGGATGACGGATGTAACTGTCACCAACCTTATGAAGGACATTCGAAAGAAGTTGAGGAAAGAATGGGAACCCAAATAATTTTTTTATTTTTTGTTAT
This sequence comes from Volucella zonaria, assembly GCA_963966105.1. Lineage (NCBI taxonomy): Eukaryota > Metazoa > Arthropoda > Insecta > Diptera > Syrphidae > Volucella > Volucella zonaria. The sequence goes on along the minus strand of OZ014530.1, from coordinate 76,862,746 downwards.
TGTGAATGAATTTAATAAAAATAGCGTTTAAAAGCAAATAAAAAAAATGTACAAGAATTATGAAATTTTTTTTTTATTGAGTATATAACTTAATGCGGTTTTTTTCAACATTTGAACGTTTATTTAAGAAAAACATGTACAATAGTATTATTCAAAGTATTGCCCATCTGAAGCTATGACTTTTTCCCATCTTTCTGGCAATTTGTGGATCGCATCCCAAAAGAACTGCGCCGGCTTGGCAGCTAAGAATGAATCAAGCCAATTTTTGATATTCTGCTCTGATGTGAACCGTATTTCAGTGAGGGCGTTCTGCATCGACCGGAACAAATGGTAGTTAGAAGGGGCAAGGTCTGGGCTATAAGGCGGGTGGGGTAAGACTTCCTATCCACTGTTTTCCAAATAGTTCTTAACCGGAATAGCAACGTGGGGCCGAGCGTTGTCATGATGGAAAATTCCGGGCGTTTTTCGGCCACTGCTCTCTTCAAACGGATTAATTGTGTTCGGTAGCGTTGTCCATTGATGGTTTCACCTGGTTTTAGCAGCTCATAATACAGCACACCCATCTGATCCCACCAAATACAGAGCATTACCTTCGCGCCATGGATATTCGGCTTTGCCGTTGATTTGGCTGGTTGCCCGGGTTTCACATATGATTTTTTGCGCTTGGGGTTGTCGTAATGGATCCATTTTTCATCACCAGTAATAATCCGATGCAAAAATGACTTCTTTCGACGTCTCTCGGCTTGAGTTCATGTGGAACCCAATTTCCTTGCTTTTGAATATATCCAGCTGCTTTTAAACGTTTTGAAATGGCTGCTTGAGTGACACCCATTCTGACAAAGATTCTGCGAGCTCTTCTTGTGTTTGGCAAAAACCTTCATAGAGTAATGCTTCCAGTTCTTCATCTTCAAACTTTTTTGGCTGCTCAAGACGTTCATCGTCTTCCAAGCCAAAATCACCACTTTTAAATCGTACAAACCACTTTTGGCACGTTCGCTCAGCTAGCGCATGTTCATGGTGAACTTCCACCAAAATACGATGACTTTCGGCAGCAGTTTTCTTCATATTAAAGTAATGAAGAAGAACTCCCCTCAAAAACACTTTTTCAGGTACAAAGTTCGACATATTTGAGTGAAAAAAATTATTGTTGTTTACGCTTCAAATGAATGACATATGCTGAAATGACGTACAATGACAGTAGCTTTCCAACGCATGTTCCAATGGAATAATACAAGTTACGCCATCTCTTAGCAAACCGCACGAAAATTATAGACCCAATACTTTGAAGTTTCCAAATTTTATTCGTTTCAGTCCTTAAACGAGATATTTTAGGATTTTTTCCAATCGCTTTACGTTATTGTTGCAGCTCACTTTGTTTTCCTTTAGATGTGTTATTTAATCAGTCAATTTCAAGTGGAATTTTTCCCGATGAATGAAAGATTTCCACCATAGATCCAGTTTATAGGTCTGGGAATAGAAACCCCATTTCAAATTATAGGCCAATTTCTAAGCTACCAGTTATTCCCAAAATACTGGATGGCCTTGTGAAGGATAAAGTAAATTTTACAATTAAACAATATGTAAACAAATATCAGCATGGTTGGTCTAATGTTACAAACCTAGCGGAATTCACAAATTATTGCATAAAAAGATTGAAAAGCCATGAGCAAGTTCATATGATCTACACTGACTTTGTGAAAGCCTTCAGCAGGGTTAATTTAGCAGTACTTCTTAGAAAGCTAGAAATGCCTACGGGTTTTATGGTTCATTACTAAAACGGTTAAGCACTTATTTGTATGGCAGGACACAATATGTTGCTATTGCTTACCATTTCTCTGATGAGATCCTTGTGGCCTCTGGTGTTCCAGAAGGAAGTCACCTTGGTCCTTCCTTATTTATACTTTTTATTACTGATCTTCCGAATTTATTGAAATATTGCTCTTGCCTAATTTATGCGGACGATATTAAACTACAATATTTGCCAAATTAAAGACTATGAATGACGGCATGATGTTACAATATGATCTCAATTCCTTCACTATGTGGAGTAGGTTGAACGATCTACAGCTAAATATTGAGAAGTGTGCTTGTATGAATTATAATAGATCTTTTTATCCAATTTTACCAAGATACACTTTAAATAATTCCCAAGTTAAGGTAGTCGAGGAGTTTAGAGATCTTGGTTTAATATTCACTAGCAGGCTGACAGGCTTACATGTAAATTACGTTGTCTCGAAAGCAAACTCACTTTTGGGATTCATAAAAACGAACTCGGTTGATTTTAAAGATCCGCACACACTCAAAGCTCTTTATAGTGCGCCCTGTGTTGGAGTATGCTTGTATGATCTGGAACTCTTGCATTGCCTCAAATATACGTAGAATTCAAAATATCCAAAAGAAATTTTTAAAGTTTGCATTACGTCACTTTTTTTCTAGAAGTGGCACTGGTGTTCATCATTCCTATCGTACTAAGTGCCTTTTACTTGGTATGCAAACGCTTGAGTCAAGGAGAAAGATGTAGAGCATTATATTGGTCCGTGACATTTTATGTGGGACAATTGACAGCGAAAATTTGTTAAATCTTATGAACTTATATGCTTCTTGTAGATCTTTAAGACCAAGACCGTTTCTCATGGAGAGTCGGCATTACACACTTTATGGTCAAAATGAATCTATTACTCTTAGTATCAAATTTTTTTAATGAATTTTGTTTAAATTTAGATATTTGTTTGCCCAGATGTTCCTTAAAAAATATTTTATATCTTAATCAATGAATTTATATTTATACTTTGTTTTATTTAAATTTAAGTTATATATAAATTTTGAAATCTGAAGACTTAATATCGTAGATTGAATAAATAAATAAATAAATAAATAAAACTCCTTAAAAGGTCGTAGCTTTCTAACGGATTCAGCTTAAGAAACCGTCGTGCACTAAAATTCCGTCGAGTTCGATGAACGTCAGCCAATATGATGGCATTTTAAAGCTAACATTTTGAAAAATCGTTGGACCAATTTCATCAGAAAAATGCGTTTATCTCAAAATTTTCAACATCTAGGTTAACTTTTTTTTATCAAAACTTTTGTCTTCTCTTCATTATCTACGATTTTTATGTGTGACCTTTCCACCTACGAACAACGGAAGTTATTGCAAACCACTATTTTATTCAGGCAAATGGGTCACAAAAAAAATAGTGTGTTCAGATAAAAAAAAAATTACTAAAGGCTGTCAGTTAACAAGTAAAACAAAGTTGGAGAATTAAGCCAACGCTAAATTTTCTGCTATTCTGTGGAACTTTTGAAATGTGCCGATGTTACTTTATTTACTGATTAAGAGTGAACGAAGTGTTTAGCAAATGTTTAAGGAAAAATGTTTTCGATTCGCGAATACGCCGATATAATTTTTGTTTACAATTTCTGTAATGGGGATGCAACGGCGATATCCTAGACGGAGGATCCCTTCCACGCCAACTTTTATCAATGCTTTTCCCCGCCTTTCGACCGTCGGCTCAGCATATGATGAAAAAGATTGTCTAACATAACCCCAAAAGAAGAGGAAGAAAGAATTTTAAGTGCTGTAAGACTGCAGCCATCTATTAGCACCAGAAGGCTTGCAGCACAGTTGCAAACTCCAAGAACTACAATTGATAGAGTTCTTCAAGCCAACCGCGTTTACCCCTTTCATTATACGCCCGTACAGGAACTTTTGCCAGGGGACTTCCCAAACCAATGGCTGCTGCATCAACAAGATGAGAATGAGCAGTTTATTCAAAAAATTTTATGGATTGACGAAGCCCAGTTTACAAGAATGGGCATTACTAACCAACGAATTTGCCACTATTGGACAGTGCCTTATCCTCACTTAACACGAACAACAGCTTCTCAAAGGTAAAGATTCAGTTGAAATGTAGATGTTTTTCTTAACTGTATACCATTTTACAGAAGGTTTAGCGTGAATGTCTGGGCGGCATATTGGATAGTACTTTAATCGGGCCATTCATACATGCGCATGTCCTAAATTCAACATTCTATTTAGAATTTTTGAGAGACCAATTGCCGGAACTTCTGGAAAATGTTCCTCTTGCTCAGAGGGAAAGAATGGTTTTCCAACACGATGGAGGTCCTTGCCATTGTAGCAATGTAACTTCGTTTTTAAATCAAAAATTTAATGGACGGTGGATTAGCCGATTGGGTCCTTTTCCTTGGCCACCTAGATCTACTGACCTAACGCCAATGGATTTTTTTTTTCTGGGGAGCCATAAAGGAAATGGTTTATTTGACTGAGATTTCAAGTCGGGAGAGAATAAATACAGTAGCAGAAGAGTTAAACCTGCCAAACATTAATTTGCAGTCTGAAATCATCAAACGCATCCAAACGCATGGGCAACATTTCGAAAATTTACTATAAAAGCGTTTTAAAAAAACTATTTAAAGGGAAATTAAATTTATTTTGTTACCCATTTGCCTGAATAAAATAGTGGTTTGCAATAACTTCCGTTGTTCGTAGGTGAAAAAGTCATACATAAAGATCGTAGATAATTATGAGAAGACAAAAGTTTTGACAAAAAAAGTTAACCTAAAAGTTGAAAATTTCGAGATAAACTCATTTTTCTGATGAAACTGGTTCAACGATTTTTAAAAATGTTAGCTTTAAAATGCCATCATATTGGCTGGCATTCATCGAACTTGACGAAATTTTAGTATGTACAGGACACAGGTTACATATCCCATAGAATGCCCACGAAGTTCTACGAGTATTTTTTCTCTTTAAATAAAATGTATTGTAACAATATCTTTTTGTTTTGTTGCCTGTTTTCCAAATGTAGAAACACGCGCGCCGGTAAATGCGCTGACGCTATTGAAGCAACATGAGAAACAGGTAAACGAATGCGACAGCTGCAAAAACCCTAGAAACTAAGAATAGATATAAGCAAGTAAAACGATTTTGTTAGTAGTCCGTAAGTTATCATCAAGAAATACTCGTAAAGTACTCGCTCTCGTTCGAACCAAATAAAATTTTTTTTTTTTCTGAAATTAAATGAGAAAAATCTAAGTGGCGCAGTCGGTAAGATCTAAATATATTTTCTAGATCCAAATGAGAACGAATCTAAGCCGGGAGTCAAGCTAAAATCGTTATAGTAAAACCTAAATCTGTGTACCGAGTGAAGCTATAATCGTTATAGTAAAGGTTAAATCAGCGTAAAAAGTCAAGTGAAAATTGACATACGACATAGATAAAACTAAAAGCTAAAACTAGTTACTAGTGAAAATTGACGTAGGACCCAGTTAAGTGACTAAATCAAAATTAAGAAAAATAAAACTCTGACGTTTTGGCAAAGAGAAATCGAGGAAGAGATGAATGAACAACAAGCGGACCGACTACTTAACAGCTGTCTTAGAGGCATTAGCCATCCAAAATGCCACAACAAGACCAAGAGCAGTTCACTGGATGAAGGAAATCGCACACATCCAGGAGTTCAATGGCGATACGGAGAAGTTGACACAATTCCTAATTATTGTTGAGACACATATGAATGCAGTCGAAGAACCACTGAGAAGAGAATCTACAACGCGAAAATCGTGGGAAGAGCGAAGGAATTGCTGACAAATAATCCGCCAGAAGGATGGACAGCAGCGAGGGATCTACTTAAACAGCATTTCCGACCAACATATAATTACAAGGACATTTCAAGGAAAATTAGCAATCTAAAAGTAAGTTCCATTTATGATTTAAACTTACAAATAGAAGACTTAATTAAAGATATTAGCACATTTGCGACATACGAGTCCAATACCCAAGAAACCAAACAAACATTTTGTGTACTATTAGTTAACCGTATAAAGCAAGTGGTATCAGGGAATTTATAGAGGGAAATAAGAAATGAATGGGATATACACAAAATTAAAGAAATTTTAAATACATATGTAGGTTATGACTATTATAATTTAGAAAAGGAATTTGTAACGCAGGATAGGCGGACTACATCACACTGTAGTAACAATTATCAGAACAATAGGAATTCCGGTAGAAACAGCCAGAACTACAATATCATAAAACCAATTCAGGGCAAGCTAGGTATAGTAACCATGACAGACAAACGTCAGGCAGACCTCAACAAAATCACCATCATCAACAAATATCAGGACAATCTCGGCAAAATAACCAACAACAACAACCCGTCTTTAACCAGTCAGGACAATTTAGGAAAGCATCTCAATAGCCAGAATTAATGGAGGTAGGACAGATAACTCAGAATAGTCAGGTTAATATTCGTGAAGAAGAAATACACAATATCAAGCCAGAGTTTTTTTTGAACTAGGCCTCGGAAATAAAATCTTTTTAGACTTAACTATTGACGGAAAGAAATATATATAAAGGACTGATTGATACAGGATCAACTATGAGTATAGTAAATTCTAACTCAGTTGATTGCAGTAAATTTAGAGTATATGAGAGGATTAATATGAAACTCCAAACCATAAATAATACCACGAGAGAAACAATAGATAGAATCATAACAAGTATACCCGAAGAATTTGGTTATAACTCAAGAGGAGCCACAAGGTGGTACAAAAGAAATTTAGGTGATAAGCCGTATGACATCCTCATAGGGATGGATCTGTTAAGTAAAATTGTCAAAACCCTTGATTTCGACAATAAAGTACTTAAAAAACAATACAAAAATACCATTATATTCCTCGAAAGGCAAAGTAACTTTTGATTGCTTTGAACTTAAGGGAGACGGAAGAAAAGTGGATCTGAGCCACTTAAATGAAGAAGAAAGAAAGGAGATATAGAGACTATTAGGTCAATTTAAACACTTGATATATCGAGAAGGCGATCAGTTAACCAACACTGAGTCTATAATGCATGAAAACTATACAGGTTACGTCCGAAGCATGAAGAAGAAGTGAGGCGACAAGTAAAAGATATGGAGCTACAAGGAATAATTAGGAAGTCCAATAGCAGATATGCATCTCCTATTGTTGTGGTAGCAAAGAAAATTGACAATTCAGGACAGCAAAAATTTCGTCTGTGTGCAGACTATAGGAAGTTGAACGAAATAACAGTAGACGACGAGTACCCTCGACTGCATACTAGATAAGCTTGGAAGGACCCAGTATTTTTCATCGATCGATCGTGCAAAAGGTTACCATCAAATAAAGGTTCATCCAGCCGATATTCCGAAAACCGCGTTAATAACACCAAATGGCCTCTATGAATATCTTAGAATACCTTTTGGCCTGAAAAACGCGCCGGCACTCTTTCAGAGGTTAATGAACGATGTGCTGAGAGACTAATTGAATAAAATTTGTGTTGTCTATCTAGACGACATTTAGTTTTTTCAACTAGCTTGTAAGAACACCTGCAATCGATAAAACTTATCTTCCAAAAACTTGCTGAAAATGACTTAAAAATTCAATTCGATAAATGTTCTTTCTTGAAACGAAATACAGAATTTCTAGGGCACGTGTTGACAACAGAAGGGATGAAACCCAATCCTAACAAGATTAAATGTATCCAGGAATATCCATTACCTAAGACAGAAAAACAGTTAAAAGGTTTTCTAGAAGCCACAGGTTATTACAGAAAATTCGTTAAAGATTACTCGAAAATAGCGCACCCAATGATGAAGTATCTAAAAAAAGATCAAAAGATTAACGGTAATGACCCTGAATATAGGCAAGCTTTCGAAACAATCAAATTAAACATTAGCAGACACCCAATATTAAAATTTCCAAACTTTGAAAAGCCATTTACTTTATTCACTGATGCAAACAACTACGCTATAGGGGCAGTTTTAATGCAAGAAGGCCAACCAGTGTGCTATGCATCTAGGTCACTAAACGATCACGAAAAGAATTATTCTGTGACTGATAAGGAGTTCTTAGCGATTGTTTGGGCGGTAACTTATTACAGACCCTACTTCTGGGGGAGAAAGTTTAAAATCATCACTGATTATTTACCTATCAAATACCTCAACAAAAAATATACAGGTAAAGAATTTAGTCAGAGGAATCAGCGATGGCTTTTAAAACTACAGGAATACCAGTATGAGATTGAATATTTAAAGGGAAGAGAGAATAAAATAGCAGATTTCCTAAGCAGGATCCCACAATAGAATAGTAAAAATAGTATCTCAAATCAGTGAGCAACAATTAGATCATATATCCATTAAAGAAACTATAGTTAATAAATATAAAACCCAGTTAATTTTATCAAATACTGCAGATAGAGAAATAGATATACTACATGGAAGGAGAATCATTTACATTGATATGACTAAAGGAAAAGAGAATTAGACGGACGTATTACGAAGATATATTAAACTAGGTATTACAGGAATTACCTGACCGTGAATTTAACCAAATGCAACAATTATTGATAGAGTTATTCAGTCATGACAAACAAGTGAAATTTATTAAGGCAACCCTAAGAGCACAAGAAATAAAGAATATAGAAGAAGTACAGAAACAGATATCATGATACCACACCCACGAAAGTCTTCATGGCGGAATCGTTGAAACCTATCATAGTTTAAAAAATAAAATATATTTCCCACATTTAATCAAAGAAATAACCAAGGTTATAAATAACTGTAGAACGTGTATCGAAAAAAAAATACGATCGTAAACCAATTAAAGCGAAGTTCGAAGTACACCCACTAGGCCAAATCAGATACTTCACATGGATATATATTACTTCATGAGGCAAGCTTTTTTGACTCTAATAGACACACTAACTAAAAAGGCTTACGTATATCACTTACACAATGGGAACTGGACTAAAAAGATAGAGACATTGGAATAGCGCTTTTCGAAATTCGGGAAACCAGACAAAATTAACGCAGATAATGAGTCTAAAGCAGAAAACTTTAGGGAATATTTAAGAGAACAATAGGTAGAACTACATCTTACTAAACTAAATCCACACACAGGTAACAGTGACATAGAGAGGTTTCACTCAACGCTACAAGAAAATTTAGTAACCCTAAGGAATTTAGACGCGGTCTCGCCATTTACGTGCGTAGTGATGTAGCTTACCAAACTCCACCACAATGTAGTCCCTGTTCCAATTCGGAATTCAATTTCATGTGGTTGGAATTCCATCTCCGTAAGCATATTATCCACTACTGCTTTATTTACAGAAGCCCCAAACTGAACAGCAATTTGACATTTCACGAGTTTGATGCGCTCCATTCAAAGAATTGTATCTCTATATCCTCATACTGAAATCGTGATTACGGGCGATTTCAATATACACAATTCTGGTTGACTTTGACATTCTGGACAGACAACACCCGAAGGACGGTGTGTTGAGATCTTTGCTGCAGAAAATAACTTAACCCAGCTAGTAAATGAGCCCACACGAATACCAGGCGTTGATAGTCATACCGCCAACACCCTGGACTTGTTTTTAACTTCTCATCCTGACAAGTACTGCGTTGACGTGCTCTCCCCTCTAGGCTCGTCGGACAATTGTGTCATATCAGCTAAATTCTCGTACACCCACCACACAGTTAGAGAAAAGATCCCTAAAAGAACCGTATGGCAATACGAGAAAGCCAACTGGAGCAGCCTTAACAGCTTCTTTAGGAATTTTAACTGGTCGTTATGTTTCCTCGATAACGACGTGGATGCCGCTGTTGACATGATCACAGAAACTATTCTCTTTGCAATGAGATGCTTTATCCCTCATCGGATGAAGAGTATCAAACCAAAAGAAAAGGCATGGTACGACTCGAGCTGTAAAGAGGCTGTCAGGGTTAGAGAAATGTTTTTTCGGTCCTACAAGACCAACCCGACAGAGGAAAACCGAAAAAAGTTCAAACGAGCCAGAAATGACTGCAACGTCTTTCTCAAGCGTGTGAAATTTCTATGCGACCAAAAACTGAGGCACAAAATACTGCAATGTCCCAAAGGCAGTAAACATTTTTGGTCATTCGTCAAAAACATTAGAAATTCTGCTTCATCCTCCATCCCAACGCTCATTTACAATGACATTCCAGCTGTCAGCTTTTTGGACAAGGCCAATCTGCTTACTGGACACTTTGCGGCCAGCTCAACACTCCCAGATTGTGCTTTGTCCCCGCCTACACTTGAGTGCGTCGAATCTACAGTGGGACGAATCTACTTTCGCACTCGTGTAGTAGCAAGAGTACTTAAAGATCTCAACATGTATAAATCCGCTGGTCCAGATGGTATATCTCCCCTTCTTCTGAAGAGGTGTTCTTCCACGCTGTCCAGCCCGTCCCTAAAAAAGGCGAATCTTCTTCTCTATCCTCCTACAGACCCATTGCACTTACGTCCCTTCTCGCCAAGCTCATGGATTTTTTTTTTTTTTTGATTTTTGGTGGGGGCGAAAGCCCCCATTTATTCGGCTTAATACAAGCTATAACTTAAAATTAAACTTAAACTAAAACTTAAAACTAAGGCTGGTTATTCTGGTGAAGGAGAACCGATTTGAGGTAGGAAGTGGTGCGGTGGAAGTCAAAGACGCTAGGGTTTGAATTAATTTTTCGTAGCATGCGGGAGATTGGTTCGTTCGCGCCGTAGGTGGTGTGGTGGGTTGGGAGATAGAAGAGACGAGGGGTACGTAGATTACGAGGGTTAGTGTTGAGGAAAATGGAATTGTGAAGGGACGTGCATTCAACCTGACCTGAAAGAAGTCGATGAATGAAGAGAAAGTCGGCTGCATCTCGGCGTTCCTCAAGGGTGTTTAGGTTAATAAGGTTGAGACGGTTTTGATAGGGGGGCAGAGTAAAAGAATCATCCCAGGGCAAACCTCGAAGAGCGAATCGAAGGAAACGGCGCTGGATGCTTTCGATTCTCGAGATATGAACGCGATGATATGGGGACCATACTTGACTGGCGTACTCTAGGAGGGGACGAACAAAGGTAATATAGAGGGACCTGGTCACGTATGGGTTGGTGAATTCTTTAGACCATCGTTTTACAAAACCTAGTGCAGAATTGGCTTTAAGGATTATCCCATCCATATGCAAACGGAAGTTGAGCTCCCTATCACACAAAATGCCGAGGTCGCGAAGAGATTCAACGGAGGAGATAGGTTGGTTGTGGAGAAGGTAGAGTCGGGGAGGAGATTTGAGCCGCTTATGTGAAAAGGTGATGGATTGGCATTTGGTGATATTAAGTTCCAAACAATTTTTGAGGCACCAGATCGAAAAACTATCAAGGTCTTGTTGAAGAAGGAAGGAGTCATGGGGAGAGGAAATGGTTTTGAAAAATTTGGTATCGTCGGCGTAAAGGGAGACGGACGAGTATTTAATGATCCTATCGAGATCATTTATGGTTAATATAAAGAGAAGGGGACCGAGATGGCTACCTTGAGGAACTCCAGAGGTGGCCAAAAATGGAGCGGAGTGGGCTGACCTAAAACGAACACTGTAAAAACGGTTTTCGAGGTAAGAGGATATCCATTTTAACAGTATGGGTTCAAAGCCGAGGGCAGACAATTTGAAAAGTATTAATCGATGAGAGATTTTATCGAAGGCTTTGCTAAAATCGGTTGCAACTACATCGACTTCGTTGCCGTTCTCTAGGGCAGAGATGGCAAAGGATACGAATTCAACGAGATTTGTGGTGGTTGACCTACCCTTTAGGAAGCCATGTTGTCTAGGGGAAATAAGTGATTTGCATTGGAAACTTAGAGCTTCATACAAAATACTTTCGAGGAGTTTGGGTATATGGGAGAGTTTAGCGATTGGACGATAGTTTGTTATTTCGTTCTTTGATCCCTTTTTGTGGATTGGGGTTATAAAGGAGGTTTTCCAAACCTGAGGAAATTCTCCTTGTGAAAGGGATAGACGAAAGAGATCAGAAAGGGCAAGGGAAAGAGACGAAGAACATTTTTTAAGAAATATGGCAGGGAGGCCATCTGAAACGCTGATAAAACGTCAGCTCATGAAATATCTCGAAACACGAAAACTTCTTAATGACCGGCAGTATGGTTTTCATAGCAACAGGTCCACTGGTGATTTGATGGCATGTCTCACCGAAAAGTGGAACCAAAGCGTCCATAAATCTGGCGAAAGCAAGATAGTTGCACTTGATATTTCTAAGGCATTTGACAGAGTTTGGCATCAGGCTCTCTTGTCGAAAATGCGTGCTCTTGGGATCGATGACTCTCTTCTTCAATGGATTAGAAAGTACCTTTCGGAACGTTCAATTCAAGTTGTCTTGGACGGTTTCAAGTCTGATATTCACAAAATAAATGCTGGTGTGCCCCAGGGCTCCGTTCTGTCTCCGACACTCTTTTTAATTTTCATTAATGCTCTCTTGTCTGCTACTTCTAATCCAATTTATTCCTTTGCTGATGACAGCACTCTCTGCTTCTCATATTCGTTCCCGGACTCACGCCCCTGCTCTTCGGCTGTAGAACGGGAACGGCAGCGTATGCTAAGCTCATTAAATTCCGATATTAACAGCATAACCAACTGGGGAACTATCAACCGAGTAGAATTTAATGCTTCCAAAACTCAATGCTGTCTGCTGCCATTAAAGCGAAATTCAAATACCCAGCCATTATCCATGAATGGCACTTGCATCGTCGAAACCGATAAACTTTCCGTTCTCGGTATGTGTATCAGTAACAACTTAAGTTGGAATGACCACATATTCGATGTCGCCAAAAATGCTGCGAAATGTCTAGGTTTCCTCAAGCGATGTAAGAAATATTTTATCCCCTCTGATCTGGCCTCAATATATAAGGCATTCATCCGCCCAAAACTGGAGTACAATGCCCACATCTGGTCAGATGCTCCTAAAACATCTCTGCACCTGCTAGATAGGATTCAAAACCGTGCGATAAAACTCATTGGTGATACTAATATCAGTCAATCAATTGACACCCTCGAACACCGACGAAATGTCTCCTGTCTCACCTTGTTTTATCGCTATTTCCACCACCAGTGCTCAATTGAAATCGCCAGTAGCATTCCGCCCATTCAAACTTTCAACCGTAACACCCGACTCGCTATGAATGCTCATCAGTATACCCTCAAGCCCATTTTCGGTCGTACTCTAAAATATCGTGATTCTTTCCTAAGCCGTACAACTCGCTTATGGAATGCCCTGCCGATCTCTGTGTTTCCTGGTCGTTATAACTTACAAACATTTAAAAACAATGTACATCGGTACCTGTCTTTTCTTCCTCCCTAAATTTCCTTCGCCCGTGCTGTGTACGAACATTTTAAGGGTACAAAACCCCTTGAGCGCGCGCTAATTATAAAAAAAAAAAAAAAACTTAACCCTTTACTGCATAGCATATCATATATGATATGTTTCAATAAATGTGGGTTTTCCCCCATTTAAAGTGGAAAATACATCTTTCTGAGAATATGTTAGTACATATACACTATTATATTCAATATTATTCGCCAGCGTGTTTGTTTTGTACCGTTAGAAATAGTGTCATTATCCAAAATTTGTTGAAGAGTCAGTGTGAGCCCATTTTCGCGGTATAAGGTCATAGTTTTTTGGTTACAAATTTTCTAAAATAACAGAGTAAGTTAAAAACTTAATTATTTTTTATAATAAAATATGTTATTTTATTGATTTCATGAAGTTCTAACTTCAGTAATGAAGCAAAGATAAAGAAAACCCTGCATAAGTGTGAAAACAGTTGATACATCACATTTGATATATATATCATATATGATATTACATGCATTAAAGACGTACATTTTTTTAGATAAATATGACTAAAAAAATTCTTACGGATGCTGAAATTTCAGAAATAGTTGCTAATTGGGGTGAAAGTGAGGATGAATTTGAAGCTGCAGATGACGTATTTGACACAAACACAAACTACGATATTGAAATACAGAATCTCACTGATGTTAGAGCAGAAGAGCAAAAATGCGAAGGGATTGAAATGAAGGACGAACTCTTTGATATTCAATCCATGCCCATCATTTTCGGGGATACTGAGGATGTATCTATATGGACCGACTGAAGAGGGCGAGAAAAATACATTATTCCAAAATGATTTGGGAACAACAGGGTTTCTTCTGCGAAAGCTCTGAATTCAAGGGTAGCACAAAATTGTCTGATGATGTGTTAGAACTTTCTACGCCATATTCGTTTTTCAACTATCTTTTTGATTCAAAAATCATCGACCAAATTGTATTTGAGACCAACTTATATACTTGTCAGTCCAATCCAGCCACTTTTTATCCCGTATCAGCTGTTGAAATACAGAAATACATAGGCATCTGTATGGTTACATCAATACTACAGGTCCTAGATGTAAGGAGATATTGGAATCCAATCATAGGTAATGATCTTATTATTCGCCAATATTTACGCTTCAGTGATAATTCCGAAATGGTTCCAAAATCAAATCCATTACATGACCGTATTCACAAAATCCGCCCTCTTGTCAATGACTTAGTAAGAAACTTCCAAAAAGTTCCATATGAAGAGTTTCTATGTGTTGACGAACAAATGTGCTCCACCAAAGCCAGAAACTATATGAAACAGTATCTCCCAGCAAAACCTCATAAATGGGGCTACAAGTTTTTCGTTTTGTGTGGAGTATCTGGATAAGCTTAAAATTTCGAATTATATACTGGTTAAGAAAACGACGATCGTTTCCGTCCACTTACTGAAAGGATCTTGGGTGCTAGTTCAAATGTTGTAATTCGCTTAAGTCGCAACGTTGCTTTAAATATATTTCATAAGATATTGTATATTTTGACAACTATTTCACGTCAATCCTTAATCATTAATTGGAGAGCTTTATAAGAAGGGTATGTACATATGCACTCTTTAAGTTTTGTTTCTATTTTAATACACATACATATCTATGCACATATATTTACATATTAAGATAGTTGTAGATATTCTTATACGTGTTTATATATTGGGTCTACAAGTACTCGTAAGTTTCCAGCGTTTGTCAGAGATGGCGCCACCAGTGGATCCCGGGCAGAAATGTCAAACCCCATGTGTTTTATTTGTAGGTTTTGTATCTGTCAACAACTTTGCAGCGTTATATTTGAGCAGTTCTATCGGTGTCGTACATTTTATCGAGCAAAATCATGGCAAGTTTCCAGCCAAATAAACGTCATTTGCGGGAAGAGCTGCTTTTATTCTTTAATATGAAGAAAAGTGCGGCTGAGGCCGTTTGCTTTCGGAAACTTATGGGGCGGAATGTATTGGTGAATCGACGTGCCGCGAGTGGTTCAAACGGTTCAAAAGTGGTGATTTTGGAGTTGAAGACAAAGATCGCCCCGGAAAGCCGAAAAGTTTTGAAGACGAGGAATTGGACGCTTTACTGGATGAGGATCCGTGTCAGATTCCAGAAGAACTTGCTGCATCATTGGGCGTCACACAACAAGCTGTTTCCCTGCGCCTAAAAGCACTGGGATTCGTTCAAAAGGTTGGAAACTGGGTGCCGTACGAATTGAAGCCAAGAGACGTCGAACGGCGATTTTGCATGTCCGAAATGTTACTGTCACTGGTGATGAGAAATGGATTTATTATGATAATTCTAAACGCAGAAAATCGTATACAAAGCCCGGCGAGCCCGCCCAATCGACGCCGAAACGAAATATTCACGTGAATAAGGTTATGCTCTGCATATGGTGGGATCAAAAGGGTGTCGTATACTACGATCTGCTTCCGAGTGGTGAAACCATCAAAGGACCATTATATCGAACCCAACTAATTCGTTTGAAGCGGGCATTAAATGAAAAACGGCCAGAATATGAGACCAGGCATGAGTCTGTCATTTTCCATCACGACAACGCTCGGCCACATGTTGCGGTTTCGATGAAAAACTATTTGGAAAATAATGGATGGGAAATTCTTCTGCCTCACCCGCCTTACAGTCCAGGCTTGGCACCATCTGACTACCACTTGCTTCGTTCGATGCAGAACGCTCTTACGGGAATACGCTTCAGCTCAGTAGAGGAAATCAAAAATTGGCTCGATACGTTCTTGGGCTCGAAAGACGAGAAATTTTTTTGGTCCGGAATTCATAAATTGCCAAAAAAATGGTTGAAAGTTGTAGCTTCCGATGGACGATACTTTGAATAAAGCATTGTGACTATGTTTTCATAATGTTTCGTGGGACTTCCCTCGAAATAGTTAGTAGCATTGATGGAATGGATGTTACTGTAGTTGCTTGGAAAGACACTAAAGTGGTTACAATTGCATCTAATTTCGTCGGTGAGCAGCCTATTTTAAGATCCCAAAGGCACGAAAAAGGGCAAGATATAATAGAAGTAAATTGCCCTGCTATTGTAAAGAATTATAATAAGTTCATGGGAGGGGTGGACTTGGCTGACTCTCTTCCTGGGAGATATAAGATTAAAATCAGATCCAAGAAATGGTACCACCGAATTTTCTATCATTTATTGGACGTGACGGTCTGCAATGCATGGATTTTATACAAGTAAGAAAAATACGAATACTCGTATTATTTAAATTCTTAAATATAATTTACAATACCTAGACGCGCAGAATCACAGAGAAGCTCAGAACAGAAGCTTCTCTCCCTATCCGAATTTAAAATATCTGTGGCAGAGACCTTGTGCCGATTAGGTAAACTATCAAATCGACCCGGAAGACCGCCAATTGAGCTTAGCAAGCAGATCGAAGCCAAATGCAAGAAAACAACAGCTGCAGCTATTCCATCAAAAGAAGTCCGAATCGATGGTATCGATCATTTACGTATTTGGATGTCTCACAGGTTAACGTGCAAACTTCCTGGTTGCGGAAAACTAACGTTCGTTCAATGTGCCAAATGCAATGCTGCATTATGCTTCAATAACGACAGAAGTTGTCTTTCTGCATTTCATTCGAAATGAATTGATTATTTCTATAACTACAGAAATCCATACGTAAATATTTAATATGAAATATATTAAATATGTTACTTTTTTTTCTTTTATAGTTATAATTTGAAGTTTTGATATAATACATGTACGTTATTAGTTAAAAAAATCTGTGAAATAAATGGAATCTTAAAGGCTGAACAAAAGAAAATGGTTTAACTGCATGGTATATCATATATGATATACGTACAAATTGCTCAATATCTCAAAATTGGCTCAACATATTTAAAAAATATTGTAATTTTTGAACTCAGTGAGGGGAAATACATATAGAAATATTTTTTCATATAAAAAGAAAAATTCATGCAGTAAAGGGTTAGCACTGATTCAAAAGATTCATAGTGCAGTAAATAATTACAATAACAGATACCACACTACACTAAAAATGACACCAGAAGAAGCAATGTTCGCGGATATGGCGACATTAGTGAATCATATAAAAAGAAAAAAAGAAAATAAATTAGAATAGAGAAAAGTATGAGGAATCAAGACAGGTAATCCCAGTAAAAAATTATAATCGTAACAATTATAAAAATCAACCTAGGTATAGACTTAAAGCATTAGAGCATTAACATAAAACGACCTCGAAAAATTGCAGATGATAATATTAGTGTGTCTCTGTTAACACATAAAACCACAACGACATTGACAATAAGCCAGCTCACAATAGACAACGGATATACAACTATCAATATGGGACAGACAGAGGTAATCAAGGATGCCAAACCTATATTACATATCGTCAATACAATAGAGAAATAAGGGAAGTTGTCAACCAATTAAAAGAAAACATAAGAAAATAATTATAAGAAAAGAGATAGAAACACTGAATGCAAAAATAAGTGCAATAGAACCGTGAAACAATTCTAGACAAAAACGTGGATTAGTTAACTTCAGTGGAACAACCCAAAAATGGCTTTTTGGTACAATGAACAATACTGACCGACAAGACATAACAGACCATTTAAAGTTAATAGAAGAAAATGAAGAAAATTCAACAGGTAATCTAAACAGGCAAGTTGAAATCAATTCTTACTTTAATGAAAGCATAACACACCTTAGATATATCATAGAGTTAGACAGAAGAGAATTAAATAAAGCATACGAAGAATTAACAGGAAATTATACTTAATTCGTGCCGTTTGCTAAGAGATGGCGTAACTTGTATTATTCCATTGGAACATGCGTTCTAAAGCTACTGTCATTGTACGTCATTTCAGCAAATGTCATTCATTTGAAGCGTAAACAACAATAATTTTTTTTCACTCAAATAGTTCTTCTTCATTACTTCAATATGAAGAAAACTGCTGACGAAAGTCATCGTATTTTGGTGGAAGCTCACCATGAACATGCGCTAGCTGAACGAACGTGCCAAAAGTGGTTTGCACGATTTAAAAGTGGTGATTTTGGCTTGGAAGACGATGAACGTCCTGGGCAGCCAAAAAAGTTTGAAGATGAAGAACTGGAAGCATTACTCTATGAAAATTGTTGCCAAACACAAGAAGAGCTCGCAGAATCTTTGGGTGTCACTCAAGCAGCCATTTCAAAACGTTTAAAAGCAGCTGGATATATTCAAAAGCAAGGAAATTGGGTTCCACATGAACGAAAGGCGGTTTTGCATGTCTGAAATGCTGCTGGAACGCCACAAAAGGAAGTCATTTTTGTATCGGATTGTTACTGGTGATGAAAAATGGATCCATTACGACCCCAAGCGCAAAAAATCATATATGAAACCCGCCCAACTAGCCAAATCAACGGCAAAGCCGAATATACATGGCGCGAAGGTAATGCTCTGTATTGGTGGCATCAGATGGGTGTGCCGTATTATGAGCTGCTAAAATTGGGTGAAACCATCAATGGACAACGCTACCGAACACAATTAATCCGTTTGAAGAGAGCAGTGGCCGAAAAACGCCCGGAATATGCGACCAGACACGAGGCAATAATTTTCCATCATGACAACGCTCGGCCCCACGTTGCTATTCCTGTTAATAACTATTTGAAAAACAGTTGATTGGAAGTCTTACCCCATCCGCCTTATAGCCCAGAACCATTTGTTCCGATCGATGCAGAACGCCCTTACTGAAATACGGTTCACATCAGAGCAGAATATCAAAAATTGGCTTGATTCATTCTTGGCTGCCAAGCCGGCGCAGTTCTTTTGGGATGGGATCCACAAATTGCCAGAAAGATGGGAAAAAGTCATAGCTTCAGATGGGCAATACTTTGAATAATACTATTGTACATGTTTTTCTTAAATAAACGTTGAAATTTTGAAAAAAAAACCGCACGAGTTATGTTATTATATAACTGAAAAAAATTGTAAGCTTAAAGAGAACATGTTAATAGAAGTTAAGAAAATAGATGATAGTACCATTATTTGTAAGAATATGAAAAAGCAAGAAGTAATAAATCAATGCGATGATCGTAAAACCAACTAAATGAAAATTATTTGATAGTCGTTATTAATTCTACGATAAGAATATTGAATGAAACATTTAGCAATAGTAATATAGAGTTTAAGGAAAGATTGTATTACATGGAAGAAATAAATTATAATTATACAAAACAACCAAATTTTGAAGAAAGTGTTCAAAATAATATTGCAAATATAGAACATATAAAATTACTAAAATTCCATAAAAATATTAATTATGTACATTACAAGCTCAACTGTCGTCTTCATCTAAATCATTATCATAGTAGTAGTTTTCAAATTAAAGCGTAGAAATAAAGAACTTAAAATATCACTCAGAACCATTGGTCAAGAATCTTCGGTAATCAACAACATTCAGGACAATTTTAATCAAAAGGGGGGAGAGGTTACATATCAAATAGAATGCCCACGTAGTTCTACGAGTATTTTTTCTTTTTAAATAAAATGTAACAATATCTTTTTGTTTTGTTGCCTGTTTTCCAAATGTAGAAACACGCGCGCCGGTAAATGCGCTGACGCTATTGTAGCAACATGAGAAACAGGTAAACGAATGCGACAGCTGATCCTGCAAAAACCTTAGAAACTAACAATAGATATAAGCAAGTAAAACGATTTTGTTAGTAGTCCGTAAGTTATCATCAAGAAATAAAGTACTCGCTCTCGTTCGAACCAAATAAACAATTGTTTTTTTTTTCTCCAATCAAATGTGAACGACAGTTTTTTAAGTTGAATCCGTTAGAAAAGTTTTATCTCGAGATCAGAGGTTGAAAATAGACCTCCTCCCTGCAATACAATTTTTTGTTTACCATAACTTCAGGAATCTTCAGCTATCAGGACGAAAACCTAAACTAGGACTTCATCAATGTAACATACATCAGGGCTGGGCAAACGGTCGATCGCGAACGATTCAGCGGACCGCCGCCGCGCGAAAACCTTAATGAAATATTTTCAAATGAAAATTAAAGGAATTCTGTTCCCGTTTATTAATTTTTATATGAACTTTTCGAAATTCCCAAGCACTATGTGGAAGATAATCATCGTTTTCCAGACTTATGACCCCAGCAAGATGTTGATCTCAATAAGAACGAATTAAGTGTTACTGAGGAAGAAGACGAGGATGAGAACGATGATGCAGACGTGGTCTTAAACGAAAACGATGAATAACCAGAGGATGATGACGATGAAGAATACGCTGATCCACAAGGTGTGGATGGTCCATAAATAAAATCACGTCTGCATCTACTCGTTGACAACCAAAATCTTTATAGAAAACGCCCCCCGCCGCAGTACTTGATTTCACATAAATACAAAAATACACTTAACCTAACCACTGACCAGTAAGATAGTTTTGCTTAGGCAAAACTGTAATAGATTTATGAAAGATAAATTCGTATATATGTACGTAATAATATAAGTTTAATATATATATGTTTATATATTGGGTCTACAAGTAAGTTTCCAGCGTTTTTTTTTCCAAAATTTGAAGTTTTATTATGAAAACATAGTTACTCGTACAATGCTTTATTCAAAGTATCGTCCATCGGAAGCTACAACTTTCCCCCATCTTTCTGGCAATTTATGAATTCCAGACCAAAAAAATTTCTCGTCTTTCGAGCCCAAGAACGTATCGAACCAATTTTTGATTTCCTCTACTGAGCTGAAGCGTATTCCCGTAAGAGCGTTCTGCATCGAACGAAACAAGTTGTAGTCAGATGGTGCCAAGTCTGGACTGTAAGTCGGGTGAGGCAGAATTTCCCATCCACTATTTTCCAAATAGTTTTCCAAACCGCAACATGTGGCCGAGCGTTGTCGTGATGAAAAATGACGGACTCATGCCTGGTCTCATTTTCTGGCCGTTTTTCTTTTAATGCCCGCTTCAAACGAATTAGTTGGGTTCGATATAATGGTCCTTTGATGGTTTCACCACTCGGAAGCAGTTCGTATTATACGACACCCTTTTGATCCCACCATATGCAGAGCATGACCTTATTCACGTGAATATTTCGTTTCGGCGTCGATTGGGTGGGCTCGCCGGGCTTTGTATACGATTTTCTGCGTTTTGGATTATCACAATAAATCCATTTCTCATCACCAGTGACAATACGATGCAAAAATGATTTATTTTTATACCGCTGCAGTAACATTTCGGACATGCAAAATCGCCGTTCGACGTCTCTTGGCTTCAATTCGTACGGCACCCAGTTTCCAACCTTTTGAATGAATCCCAGTGCTTTTAGGCGCAGGGAAACGGCTTGTTGCGTGACGCCCAATGATGCAGCAAGTTCTTCTGGAATCTGACACGGATCCTCATCCAGTAAAGCGTCCAATTCCTCGTCTTCAAAACTTTTCGACTTTCCTGGGCGATCTTTGTCTTCAACCCCAAAATCACCATTTTTGAACCGTTTGAACCATTCGCGGCACGTCGATTGACCAATACATTCCGCCCCATAAGTTTCCGAAAGCAAACGATAGGCCTCAGCAGCACTTTTCTTCACGTTAAAGAATAAAAGCAGCGCTTCCCGCAAATGACGTTTATTTGGCTGGAAACTTGCCATGATTTTGCTCGATAAAATGTACGACACCGATAGAACTGCTCAAATATAACGCTGCAAAGTTGTTGACAGATACAAAACCTATAAATAAAACACATGGGGTTTGACATTTCAACCCGGGATCCACTGGTGGCGCCATCTCTGACAAACGCTGGAAACTTACTTGTAGACCCAATATATATGTATAAAACAAATAAACAAATAAATTAAATTATATGAATCAATTTACTGTTCAATTTTAAATTCCTTCATCTTGCAGAATTTTTATTTCTGAAACATAAAATACACTGCACGCACTCATTATCCTTTGTTTTTGAAGACATTCATCGTTGCGTTTATCAAACTTGTTTTGTGAGGTGACAGGTGAAAATTTCCAATGGTTGTTTACAAACTGTAACATAACGGTAAAACCTTGTTGCACACATATGTAGTAGGTTGCGATTGTTGACATTTTCGCAGAACAGTCCGACCAGTTTGCTTGTTTTGTGAGCTGTTTCATCTGTGTTTTGTCGTGCTTAATTAAATAATTTACCAAAAAAATTAGTGAATCCATTTTATTTATTTATTTATTTATTGAGTAGCTACAGAATAATTAAAATTACATAGGAACTTAGTAGCCAGAGCATCAAGAGGCGTTAGGCTATGTACATATAAATTAATATAGTAATTAGATAAAATTGTATAGTTTTGTCTTTTTCAAAAAATCTATTATGATATTAATGTTACTCGTATTACGATTAGGATTAGAAAGGAGTTCATTTATTGTGGAGGGAAGTTTATGGTTTTGCAACGGTGGACATTCGAAAAGTATAGGGCGGATGCTAATGGGTGATTGATTACAGTATGTACAGATGGATGTCTTGTTTTTATTAATGTAGTGTTCATGGGAAAGCCTGGTGTGACCGAGTCTCAGTCTAATGATTTTAGTGATATCTTGGCGTGAAAATTTGGAAGGTTCTAAATGCCTGGCATAGTCTTTGATGGATAGTTTGTTTCTGTTGGCTGTTTTGTACCAACCCGAAGTTTCCTTCCAGAGGAGATTGGAAGAAACAGGATTTTTTTTTTTATAATGTAACATAGTTTATGACAATGGTGTTGAAGTTAGAGGAGAACATTGATGGGGTTTTGAGTACCTCTTTGGCGGCTTTTTCGGCGAATTCATTTCCTGCGATTTGGATATGACCTGGAACTAGGGTGACCAGATCTATCCTCAAGAAAAAGAGGACACCCACAAAAACTTAAAATAAATTTTTTTTTTGGTTTATTGGAATAAAAAAAAACTTCATAACGCGCGTTACTTAATAAAAGAAAGCAATTAACAAACAACAAAAATAACAACTTCATAACATCTATCAGTTATTTAACATGAAAGTTACTTTAGGTACGAGGGCGGGTCAATAAGTCCGTGACTTTTGGATTAAAAAACAGATTTTTTGAAAAAAAAATAATTTTATTTTTCAACGTAGTATCCCTTGAGCTCTATACACTTTGTCCAACGCTTCTCCAATTTTTTTATCCCTTCCAAAAAAAATGATTTGTCGTGGTCCTCAAAATAGGCCTTTGTTTGCGAGATGACTTCATCATTGGAGTCAAATCTTTTTCCACCAAGCCATTTTTTCAGGTTTGGGAGCAAGAAGTAGTCGCTCGGAGCCAAATCTGGAGAATAGGGTGGATGAGGGAGCAATTCATAGCCCAATTCATGGATTTTTGCCATGGCAACTGCACATGTGTGCACCCTTGCATTGTCTTGGTGGAAAAGAACTTTTTTCTTGGCCAAATGAGGTCGTTTTTTTTTCAAATCGTCATTGGATCGGTCCAATAAGTTGGCATAATATTCCCCATTGATTGTTCTTCCCTTTTGAAGGTAGTCAATGTGGATTATCCCGCGTGCATCCCAAAAAACAGTCGCCATAACTTTATTGGCTGACAAACCCACCTTGGCCTTCTTTGGCGCCGATTCACCCTTAGAAACCCACTGTTTTGACTGTTGTTTGTTCTCTGGTGTGTTGTGATGGATCCATGTTTCGTCCACGGTTACAAAACGGCGCAAACCTTCCTGTGAAGTTGTTACACGATTGCGTTTGTGGTCGACTGTGAGCAAACGCGGCACCCATCTTGCGGAAAGCTTTCTCATGCCCAAGTGATCATTCAAAATTGAAACCACTGAGCCATGCGAGATCCCTACGGCTTCCACAATCTCTCGCACTTTCAATCTTCGGTCGGCCAACACCATATCGTGAATTTTTTCGATTGTTTCGGGTGTAGAGACCTCAACTGGGCGTCCAGGACGTTCGGCATCTTCAGTGCTTGTACGGCCACAACGAAATTCAGTAAACCACTTTTTTACCATTGAAATTGATGGTGCAGAGTCCCCATAGTATTTATCAAGCTTAGCCTTGGTCTCGGTAATGGTTTTTTTTCGCAAGAAATAATGCTCAATAAGCACACGAAATTCACTTTTTTCCATTTTCTCCTCAAATTAGTGAGTAGTCTGATAAAAATAGCTGTCAAACACAAACTAACTGACGCAGCAAGTTTAAATTTTGACAGGAGTCAACTGACAGATGCCTGTTGACAGGAGCAGTGTTGCTGTTTCAGTAAAGAGGTCAGAAATTCAAAGAGTCACGGACTTATTGACCCGCCCTGGTAGTAGCATTTTTCGTATCACAAATATTGTTTTTTTTTAAAGTACTATTCGAGTAGATACAATTTTAGTTTTGATTGTACTTGTCATTGGTTCTTATTTTATTCAAAATGTAGTTGTAAAATTCAGTACAAGACATATTTTTAAAATTGTATTTGCAAAAAAGGATTGCCTTTACATTTTCAACTTTTAGTCTATTGCGTGCCTCAGTCCATTGGCTCGTTATTCATGAAAATATGCGCTAAACATTAGCATTATGAGCAGGAATCGCAAGTACAAATTGTGCAATTATCAAAAATTCGCTACGTAATTCTGGATTGCACTTATTTTTAAAATATTGTATTCTAAATTTGTATTTTTAATTTCTTCTTCCAAAAACGTTTTTAAATTACAAAACTGGTCAAATAATTTATTTTCGTTTATGTTAACGCCTTTGCCACTCAAATAGAGCAAAGATTTTTCAACGTCACTCCATTGGGGGACTTTGTTTAAATTCATCCACGTAAAACAATTAAATTCTTCCAAAGATTCACACCACCTCTCAAGATATTCTAAACACCTTGAATACACCTCAAATAAATTTTTTTCAAAGCTTAAACTTCTATTCTTATTTTCACCATTAACGACAATTTTTTTTTCAAAATTTCCTTAACTTTTAATGGAATAAATTTCTCAGATATTCTGTTTTTTTAAAACTTTCTGCACAGTGTGAATTTTTTCTAATGTTTCTACTATTGAATTCTTCTCTCTTTCTATTGCTCCGATTTGTTCATTATAAAAATACATAAGCGAGTGGAAGAACCACAGATACGCTTCATTGATATCGTTTTCAAAAAAAATCTTGAGAACAAATGGTGTACTATCCATGGAAAGAAAATACGTGTTCAACCCCTCGAATATTTGCAAGATTCTTTCAACTGCAGGATATAGCGATAACCAACGTGTTTTAGAATGGCTCAGAAGCTTTTTATATTCAATTTCCACAGTCTCACAAAAATTTTTAAGTTTTTCTGTGCAAACAGTATAAACCGAAAAATGATTTATATATTTTCATTACTATACTTTCTAAATCTATAGGTAGCCCATCAAACCTGAATTGAATGTTGTTGTGCAAAATATGAGCCGGACACCCCACTCCAATCAAATTTTATTTATTTTTTATTTATTTAGTTTAGGAAAGCTAGAACAGTAAGAATGAATCTTATAACTTTGTAATAGCTAGTTACAATATACACTTAGTTACAATTTAGTTATTACAGAATGAGTAAACTACATATAAATGAATTATACAAAAAAAATTTTAAAAATGATTAAAGAAAAGTAGGATATGATAACGTAGGCTATGAAAAGAACAAAAAAAAATAAATTTTAATAAATACTATAGACAAAATCAATTGTTTTGACATGACAGAAGATGCTGTAATTCTTTTTTAAACTGGTGTATATCGCTTAGTGCTCTTATAGGGTTAGGTAGTGAATTCCAAAGACGGATGGCATTGATAAAGAACTGTCTTTCAGATATTAAGTAATTATATCTCGGTATAATAAGATAGGTGGATCTATTTGACGCTGGGAATTGTAAATTATTGTAGAGGTAGGATGGCTGTCGTGTTCTAAGAATATTGAAGAGAAAGACCAAAGTGCGAAATTTAAAATAGTTTTCGAAAGGCATACCTAAAACTTTAACTGAGAAATGTGACACATGATCATATCTTCTTAGCCCATATATGTATCGAATGGCACTGTTGAAGGCAACTTGTAACTTTCGTGTGCATACTGAATCACAATTTCCATATAATTCACACCCGTGTACAAGGATTGGAATTAAAAGTGATTTTACCAATATGATTCGTGTATCCATTGGTGTAATTGGTTGAGCTGTCCACAAGGTTCGCAAAACGCCATAAGCCTTCCCTACGATGGTATTAATATGGTCGTTCCATGTTAAAAATCTGTTAAATATAACACCCAAATTCTTTGATGTATCCACAAAATCGACGGGGGTGTTATTTAAAGTGATTTGCGGGAAACATGACAGATCCAATTTGGTTCTAGATATAACCAGGCATTTGGACTTATTAGGGTTGAGTGTCAGGCCATTTTGCAAAGACCTGTCAAAAATACTATTAAGATCCTGATTAGTTTCAACGCAACAATTTTCAATGAGACCTAGCGTACAGCTTCGATAAATTTGGACGTCGTCGGCATAAATATGTATTAAGGAATGTGTGACTAGATCTGGTATCTCATTTATATATAGAGAGAATAAGAGAGGACCCAGAATAGATCCTTGAGGGACCCCTCGAGTTAAACAAAGAAAATCAGATAAGATATTATTAACAAAAACGGCTTGTTTTCTGTTGCTTAAATAGGATGAAATCAATTTAACAGCAGAAGGAGAAAACCCAAAGTAGTATTGTAGTTTTTTACAGAGTAGTGCGTGGTTGACAGTGTCGTATGCCTTGGAGAAGTCTAGAAGTATTAAAAAAGTTACTTCATCTTTATCTAAACTAGATCGAATATCTTCAACAACTTTTACCATAGCAGTAGTACAACTGTGTTTTGCTCGGAAGCCTGATTGCATATGGGTTATCATTTTATTGCGAGAAAGATACTCGTCAAGTTGCCCTTGCATTATTCTCTCGCATACTTTGGAGAGGAATGGTAGGATGGAAATTGGTCGAAATTCGTCCCCAATAGAGTTTTTTGGCAAAGGTATTACTTTAGCCATTTTC
Organism: Volucella zonaria; assembly: GCA_963966105.1. Classification (NCBI taxonomy): domain Eukaryota; kingdom Metazoa; phylum Arthropoda; class Insecta; order Diptera; family Syrphidae; genus Volucella; species Volucella zonaria. The sequence continues at coordinate 76,835,513 of OZ014530.1, read as the reverse complement.
CACTGATGTGGAAACGTTCCTGTCGTAAGGATAGTGTTTATCACATGAGTCACATACGGTAGGATCAACGGTAGAATGGCTTTGATAAAAACTGGATGAATTTCATCGACTCCAATTGCACTGGACCTTATAGATAAAAAGCTTTTGACTACCTCTGTTCTGTCTACACATTCAAAGCTAAATGGTGATTGCACAACAGGCGCATGCCGATTATCTAAATTAAGGTTTAGGTTTGCTGTCCTAGTTGGTCCTACAGATATAAACTTGTGGTTAAGCACATTGCCGACAGTGTTATTTGGACAAGAAAGTTTTTCTTTTCCTATACCCAGATGTCGTAGGTTACTCCACAGCTTTCGACTACCCTGGCTAGATTTTAATCTGCCGGAGAAAAATTGTGCCTTTGCCGTTCTTATTTCTCGAACAACCATATTACGGAGGGATTTGTATATATGGTGAAATTCAGCTATACGGTATCGCTTCCACCGATTATATGCTTGATCACGTTGCATAATTATTTGACGAATTTCAATTGAAAACCAAGGCTGTGATGAGCTTTTGATGATTTTTGTTTTTACCGGAACATATTGGTTGAAGAGAGAGTTAATATTTGATTGGAGAAATTGTACCTGGTTATCTGCAGATGGCATTAAATAAATTTGTTCCCATGGTGTGGCAATTATGCTCTGTTCAAGATTAACTCTGTCTATATTGGCAGTCTCTATATTGGAATGTGGTACCTGGTCCTTGGTTATGTACCCAAAAGTCATAAGTAAGAAAAATTAAATCATGCTTAGAGAAAGCTGGAGCAGAAAGTTGATCATAAAAAAGAGCGCTATCAGTACGACTAACGAAAAAAACATCAAGTAAAGTACTTATAGTACTAACGTGATGAGTGAGAGTGGTAATATTTACTGGATGTAGGTCAAAAGATTTCATCCCTTCAGCAAGATGCCTCTCAACCAAAAGATTACTGTTTAAGTCACCACATATAATTATATTTTTAGAACCCACTGATATGGAGTCCATTAAAGCGTAGAAGGGTGTTAAGTCTACATCATTATTAGGTCTGTAAACAGTGCCCAGCAGCAAAGAATTGTTATCACATACTATATTAACGAATATATAGTCAATAAGAGAGTCAGTAGAAGAGAAAAGGGTCTTTCTACAACTTAAGCCATCTCTTACATATACTGCTACACCGCCACCACGATCATTTCTATCACCCCTAAAGAGTCTGTATCCACTCAACTTATAGATTCCATTATCAATGTTTGGCTTGAACCAACTTTCTCAAATACATATTGCATCTACCCTTGATTTTTCGAAAGCATATCTAAACTCTTCGATTTTAGGAAACAAACTTTGTGCGTTTATGTGGGCTACCTTAAATCCTTCTCTACGAGAACAGAAAACATTTAACACAGTTTTTAGCATTCCTTCACTGCCATCGTTAATGTCTATGGAATTCATATTATACTCATTGGAATGCATTTGAGTGAGACATAATTTAAGCTTTTGGTTGTGATGATGCTTCTTGATGTCTCCCGGCGATGGTGTTAAGGTTTTCTTCGTTCTCTATCATTATGCTGTTCCCTTTTGCAGTTTCTTTCACGAAAACAGAACCAGATCGTGTATAAACAGAAAACAGCTGTTTGCGGCGCTTCATTTGAGTTGCTTTATGAAGAAGAGAGCGGTTTTTCACAGTTATGCTCTCGTGCATAAAAATGTTTTTGTTGGAGTCTATGCCAGCATCATGCAGACACAGCTGTGTTTTGTTTATTTTGCAGTGGGGAGCAATAGATTTAAGCAGCTCGTTTTTTTCTTTGGGGCAGCGAAACTTGAGCACAATAGGAGAATCACTTGCATTATTCCTCTGACGAGAACGAAAAATAGCATCTAATTCAGGGGACGCACATTTTATTGTTTGGCAGAGTCGACCAAGGATGGTTTTAAGATCTTCCTGTGGTAGTTGTGGAATACCAAAAAGAATAGCATCAGCTGCAAGTGTTTTCCTCTCATATGCATCGCATCTTCTCTGCAGCTCAGCAACTTCTCCCTTGAGCATATGGGATTCTCCTCTCTCATCAGCATCAAATCTGCTCTGAATATGAGCATAGTTCGTTTCGATAACTGAAACTCTCGGCTGCAATTCGTGTAGCGATCTATCATGAGTTCATGAGTTCACTTCGCAGATTACTCACTTCGGATTTTATATTCCAAATAATTTCATCAGTGAGTTTCCCCAAATGGCTCTCTAGTTCAGCGGATGTTACGGCTTGAGGATTTCTTTTCACCGTGGCAGAGGTGGTGGGGGATTTCTGTGTCGGTGTTGACAGTGACTCTTTGACGAGAGATGTGGATCGTGTTTTTCCAGCCATTGCACTCTTGGTTGTATGAGAGAGATGGATATACGGGAAACGAGTGGGTGGAAAATCTTCGAATGGACGAACACAAAGACTCGAATATACTCGTATGTACGAGGGCGGGTCAATAAGTCCGTGACTTTTTGAATTTCTGACCTCTTTACTGAAACAGCAACACTGCTCCTGTTAACAGGCATCTGTCAGTTGACTCCTGTCAAAATTTAAACTTGCTGCGTCAGTTAGTTTGTGTTTGACAGCTATTTTTATCAGACTACTCACTAATTTGAGGAGAAAATGGAAAAAAGTGAATTTCGTGTGCTTATTAAGCATTATTTCTTGCGAAAAAAAACCATTACCGAGACCAAGGCTAAGCTTGATAAATACTATGGGGACTCTGCACCATCGATTTCAATGGTAAAAAAGTGGTTTACTGAATTTCGTTGTGGCCGTACAAGCACTGAAGATGCCGAACGTCCTGGACGCCCAGTTGAGGTCTCTACACCCGAAACAATCGAAAAAATTCACGATATGGTGTTGGCCGACCGAAGATTGAAAGTGCGAGAGATTGTGGAAGCCGTAGGGATCTCGCATGTGGCATGGCTCAGTGGTTTCAATTTTGAATGATCACTTGGGCATGAGAAAGCTTTCCGCAAGATGGGTGCCGCGTTTGCTCACAGTCGACCACAAACGCAATCGTGTAACAACTTCACAGGAAGGTTTGGCGTTGTTTAATCGCAATATGGAGGAGTTTTTGCGCCGTTTTGTAACCGTGGACGAAACATGGATCCATCACAACACACCAGAGAACAAACAACAGTCAAAACAGTGGGTTTCTAAGGGTGAATCGGCGCCAAAGAAGGCCAAGGTGGGTTTGTCAGCCAATAAAGTTATGGCGACTGTTTTTTGGGATGCACGCGGGATAATCCACATTGACTACCTTCAAAAGGGAAGAACAATCAATGGGGAATATTATGCCAACTTATTGGACCGATTCAATGACGATTTGAAAAAAAAAAACGACCTCATTTGGCCAAGAAAAAAGTTCTTTTCCACCAAGACAATGCAAGGGTGCACACATGTGCAGTTGCCATGGCAAAAATCCATGAATTGGGCTATGAATTGCTCCCTCATCCACCCTATTCTCCAGATTTGGCTCCGAGCGACTACTTCTTGTTCCCAAACCTGAAGAAATGGCTTGGTGGAAAAAGATTTGACTCCAATGATGAAGTCATCTTGCAAACAAAGGCCTATTTTGAGGACCTCGACAAATCATTTTTTTTGGAAGGGATAAAAAAATTGGAGAAGCGTTGGACAAAGTGTATAGAGCTCAAGGGAGACTACGTTGAAAAATAAAATTATTTTTTTATCAAAAAATCTGTGTTTTAATCCAAAAGTCACGGACTTATTGACCCGCCCTCGTATTAACACCTGATACTCGTAAGTAAACAATAAGTTGAATAAAGTTCAACCCATACAAAACCTATTTAAAATATTACCTGTATCTTTTTTAAAATATTGTATTAATATGGGGAATAATTTTTGGTTTCCATGATTACTGGCATCGGTAGAAATCGACAAAAAATCCGTTTGATTCAAATCTTCAAGAGCACAATTTAGTGATAAGGGAGCTAAGACATTGATGACTACAGCCTCGGTTTTTGTGCGCGCGCTGGAAATGTGTTGAGCGGTTTTCGAATCTGGCAAAATGCACTTTAGGAACTTATGACTGCAGTCAACAGATCGGAATCCAAAGTGGTGGACTACAGTATGATACGCCAAGGCAACTTCTGCCGCAGATACTTGGTCATCCAATTTGGAATATCTTGGAGTAAGAAATTCAGTAACTTTTTTGCAAGAACTCGCAGTTTGTATATTATTTTTATGTTTGTCGGTATTTAAATGTTGGTCGAGATCTGCTTTTCTTTTATTTGCTATCGAAAACGAGGAGTTACAGGAAGAGCAGAAGATAATATGTTTCGCGTTTGAGTCATTTTGTACAAACATCGGATATTTTGTTTGGAGATCTGTATTAAATATGCACTTACGCTTTGGCATTTAATTTTGGTTATTATAAAAACTTTTTCAGAAGACAAAAGACACTAGGCAACAAATTGCACACACAAAAAATAAACGGTTAACAGCTATTGAATGAGCTGTCAGGCGAAAGGATGCGTTCAATAAATAATAAGAACACAAAGCAGATGGCGTTGTGATTTAGAAATGAGTAAATTCAAAGTTCAACTTTTTGTAGTAATAACATATCATATTTAAGGCCGTGTTCACACCAAAATAAATTTTTTATTGCGATTTTCTTTCACTGGAAAATTTTGAAAGTTGAAAAACCTGAAAAAGAGAACAAATCGCTTATTTTTTCAAAAAGATACCGGACAAAAGTTTTTTAGGTCCAAAAGAGGACCCATATTAATTTAGTATTAGAGAATTGGAGATTGAGCAGGTAGCGGATTAAGGAAGGATAATAGGTTTGGTTATTGGGGTTGAGGATTGCATCAATGGACGATAGAGAATCAGTGCAGATGGCAAACTTTTTGTTAGATTTTTTTGTTTATTGTAAAGCAAGAAGGATAGCAATTATTTCGGATGAAAAAGTTGAGGAATATGGGGGTAGTAAGAAGGAGCAAATGGTCTCTTTTTCGGTAGTGACACTGATCCCTATGTTGTCGGCTATTCTGGAGCCATCTGTGTAAATGAAGCAGTGCTTGCTTAATTTGCTTTTGAGCCTAGCGAAATGAGTTCTGAATACCTCAGGAGGCGTATGGGCCTTTCTATAAAATCTTAATGAGGAGAGGATGGAAGAGGATTGAAAAAGCTATGGAGGGAGAGTATAGGGGTAGGAACGAACGGGCTGATTAGGGATATAGATCTCATTGCAGAGGTCTGTGGAGCGTTCGAAACAGGATTTAATTTTGTTAATTTTTTTTTTCTTTGTCATTAGTTCGGCAAGTGGGGAAAAAGTGGGCAGAAAAGAGTGGATTTATAGAGTTTTAATGTCGATTGATGTCTAGGATCTTCAATTGATTGTATATTTGCTTCGAACAGGAGATTGTTGATGGGGGTTGTGCGATATGCGTTAAGTGCTTTTCTTATTGCTGCATTATAGATTGTTTTAATTTTGCTAAGGTTCGCTTTAGAAGTGTATCCGTAAAGGAAAAGGCCGTATTCAATTTTGCTGATTAGTGTGGTTTGTATGAGAGAGGTTAGGGAAAATGGATTGCAGTTAATTTTTTTAAAAGAGAGGGATTTGATTACATTAAGTTTTTTACCCAAAGCGGGAAGGATATAATTAATATGAGCGTTCTATCTGTATTTTTTTTGGAAGACGATGCCTAAAATTTTCAATCTGTCAACAATTTCCAAATTTATGATGTTCGATAACATTTTACATGTGCATTTATGTTTTCTGCAAATAAGGAGATGATTACACTTGGTTAAGGATAATTTGGCTCCAGAATAGTCGCACCAGGATAATATATCTTTGAAAACTGAGTTAAGGTCTATTATGGATGAAGTAGATTTTTTATTTAGTTTTATTGATGATGGTGAAGTCATCAGCGTAGGCACAGACTTAATTTCTTTATGGAGGGATAGGGTACTGGAGAGTTTATTGAAGGCTATAAGGAAGAGAGGAACAGATAAGGGAGAGCCTTGGGGGATACTGTTGAAGAGGGGTAAAAAGGAGGAAAAGGCACATCCAACGCGGACCGAAGTTTTTCTATTGTTCATGAAGTTGAATATAACATATTTCTGATGATATTTGGGCCCACTTTCCATGTGTTAAGCTGGCCGATGATTGAGTGAATACCGACTCTGTCGAAAGCTTTTGTTAAGTCTAGGGAGATAAGGGAAGGGTGTTTTTTCTTGGAGAGAAAGTCAGTAATGTGGTGGTCTAGATATAGGAGAGAGCCTGTTACTGATTTGCCTTTCTTGAAGTAGTTTGTTGTGAGAGACAAACCACCAGAGTCTAGTGGCCATTATCTTGTCGAAGACTTTGGCACAGCAAGGATTAAGAGAAATGGGTCTATAGGATTCCAGAAGAGATTTGTCGGTCTTTGGTTTAAGGATAGGTATGACTGTGCTATTTTTGTGTAATTGGGGGATACTATTTTGAAAAATTGAGTTGTAAAATTTAAGAAGTCTGGATTTGATGGAAGGAGAGGAATTTTTTATCATGGGATATGAAATTCTATCATTTGCTGGGGTCTTGCCTTTTAATTTGTTTAATGCGATCTCAAGCTCCAAGAGGCTGATGTCATCGTCAATCATTTTTGCATTTATTGAAGGGGAATAGGAGAAGGAGGGGGAAGAAAGGTAGCTGAAAAAGCACGGAAGCGGATCTGGATTTGAAAGCGATTCTTCTGTCCCTACACGGAAAAATTGATCATTTTCAGAAACAATTAAATGAACAAGCGGCTCGGATTGACGTCATCTATTCGACCCTGTTTGACAAGTCTGGCACCCCGATATAGTGTCTGCTACGTTGGAGGTTAATCTGAAGATCCTTGCATTAAACGTTAACTCACTAATCAGGATCGAGAGAAGGACCAACCTACAAAATCTATTCTTAAGTGAATGCCCAGATGTGCTTTTGGTTAGCGAAACTAAGCTCAACCAGAATCACAAAATTGGCTACAGTGGCCACAATATATATAGAAGAGACCGTCCACATTGCTCACGAGGGGGTGGGGTTGGTATCTTATTACGCAAAGGCATGCGCCATAGGGTCATATATAGCGGGGATTTAATGAGGTTTCGGGTGTTGGAAGCCTGCATCGTATGCATTCCTCTTCATAGCCGAAGGCGAGTGTATGTGGTGTCGCTTTATGCGCTTTATGGAAATAATCCCCCAAACACCAGGGGCAACCAGTTATACTACTGGTGGGGTCAAAATGTGATTGAGTACAGACTTGAACTGTACGCGACGAAAATGCCATCCTTCCCGTCAGCCGGCTCTTTCCTGGACTTGGCATTAACAGACAGTAGACTAGAACTGACTAACACGGATCGAAACACAAGGAACTGTATGCGAGCGTTCGAGTACGGACTTGCCGCCACAATGCGGATCCCAAACGAGAAAACGCAGCTGGAGCAGTATGATCAAGTGTACTAAAACGACTACCGTAGAGTACGGTGGTCGTGCTTCTCCAGAATGTTACAGCGTAATTTACGTTTGAGTGGAATTGATCCGCCGACTAACAGAAACTTGACAAACGAAGAAATCGACCGTAATTTACTGACGATGTAAGACGTTGTCAAACGAACTATCGAGCAGACTATCCCTCGGATAGAATACTCCGACGAAAGCCAGATCGAAAAGTACAGAACTCCAACCATCAACGCATTGTACGCACACAAAAGTAGACTACTCTCGAGGCTTAAGAAACTGTACAAACAGTTCACTGATAGAAACGACTCGGAAATAAGAGCACTAATCAAAAACATAAAACAATTAATTAAAGAAAATTACAGAAAGTCTGTAAGTCTGTACTGGGGCAATAAGATTCGGGCTATAAAATCCAGTAGTCCGAATATGTTCCCGCAGACAAATAAATTGTTCAGGAGAAAAGATCACAGTGACATTCAGTGCGTCCGAATTCCACAAACAACAAAAAACAGACTGACACAAGTCCAGAGAGTGCCGACTCAGGCGACGGTATTTTCGTGGTCGAAGACATACAGGAGAAAGTGGATTTGCTGGGAGCTTTTTTCGAGGCCGTGTATACGGTGAACAATCCCGGTTCACTCTAATCACGACATTGACAACAGGGCCTACGTAAATCACTATTATCTGCGCAACGAACTTCAAAATTGGCGATCCAAGAATCACGGTTTCACTGTATTCAATGAAGAAAACGCGGTAAACGTCATCGTCGCCGATGAACGAGCTTCCTCTCATTTGTTCGTGCGAAAAGATGAACTCCTGTGCATCTTTGAATCTCTGAAAAACAAAAAGTCGTCGGGAGTGAATGGTATTCCAAACGTCGTATTAAGACACCTGCCCTTGGAAACAGTGGATATATTTACTACGCAATTTAACAATGCGCTGAATAATGCATATTATCCCACGCATTAGAAAACAGCAGTGGTACATCCAATCCCGAAAAGGGACAAAGTTAGAACTAACCCTGCTAATCTTCGGTCAATTAGCAAGGTATTTGAGCAGGTGGTTAATAGAGCGCTGTTAAGGTGGGTTGAGGAAAATAATATAATTCCGGAAAATCAGTTCGGTTTGAGGGCGAGGCATGACACTATTCATGCTGCGTCAAAGCTGGTCTCCGACATACAATGGAATAAATGCAAGAACCAGTATACGGGTGGCTGCCTCGTTGACTTTGAGAAGACCTTCGACACCGTAGGGTTAGAGGGGCTTTTCTATAAGCTGACCAGGATGGGCATGCCGAAACCCTTGCTATATATGATTTACGACATGCCTATGTTGTTAAATGTAACAACGTCATTTCGAGCAAGATCTTTGACATTAAAAACGGCTTACAACAGGGGGCTGTGATTTCTCCGATACTGTTTAACATTTACACAAGTGATCTAGTAGGTTCCCTCAATCATTCCATAGCGTATGCAGATGATTTAGTGGCGTACAGGTCAGGACCAAAAATCGAAACCATTAATACCCTTTTGGAAAGTGACTTCGATCATATTAAGGCGTATTGCGACGATTGGAAATTGAAAATCAATTTTCAAAAGTCGGAAACTTGTTTAGAACTACATTGAGATGGGCTTTTAGGGATACCAGATATAACTGGACAGCACGGATTGCCATTAGCGGTGAGAAGCGTAGTGAGATACCTTGGTATCTGGCTCGATAAGTATTTGTATTTTGACAAACATATAGATGTTTGTCTTGCTGGGACCAAGAAGGCTTTAGCCCTGACAAGAAGGCTTTAGCCCTGACAAGAAGGCTATTTCACGGCAGTCAACTTGTCTGCCGTGTTGAAGGTTATATGCTATGTGGCCCTAATCAGGCCAGTCATCGCGTATGGTTGTCCCGTGTGGTTCAATATAGCGCCGTATCAGATGGAAAGGACCCGAGTGTTTGAAAGGCAGTATCTTAGGATCTGTCTCGGCTTGTACAGAACACCAGAATCAGAGTACAAAAATTGTTATCCCAACAAAGTTCTTTACGATGGGGCTAGTCTGAATAGGATTGACAATTTCCTGATTAAAGTGATCCGAAGACACGTTGCACGAGCAATGACCAACGATAATAGCCTGATCTTTGGGGCTTATTACCCCAATGAAATGTACCACGAGAGCATTTCTCCATATTGATGCTAAAGGGTTAATGCAAAGCCGTGATGGTATCCCGGTAATATACCACCGCCACCGCGGTGCGAGGGACAAGCGGCTCATCTACGACGCACACTGGGGCACTTTTTTGCAATACTTAAATGACCCGTTACAAAACTGGTTCGTTATTAGAGTGAAGCGTAGTTTGCGTTTTGTGGTTGACCTGTGCAGTAGTGATTCGGGTGCATTTTTAGAGTAGTTTTATTATAAAATACATTTTTTGTTGGCGTTATATAGCGATGGAGGCTTCAACCTCAGGTATGTTACTATATTTTAGAAGGGTTTTTTTTTTTCATTATCATCATAATTCAATGTGGCCTAGATAAATTAATATTTGAAATCAAATAATATGAAATTAATAAAAAAAGGTCATTTTGTTTAGGTTCTAAAAAATATTAAGCTATGGTTGTTATATATAAAAAATCTTTATTGAATAGCCTCGGTGAAACAAATTCTTTTTTTTTGCTACTTTTTACTACTTTACGATAATGAACAGTTTTAATTGCTTGATTTAAAGAAATTATTTGTATTCGAATATGTTATTATTATTCAAAATAAGTTATTTCGTTTCAGGAACTTCTCATACACTATTATTTATTACAAGACAAGAACTTTTAAATATAATGCATAATTCTGGGGAGAGTAGTTTCGAGCAACAATATATATATTTGATTAAAGAGCTCGAGAAACGAACAAATTGCAGGCCAAGAATCTCAAACAGAAATTGAGTAGTTTCAAGTTTCAATATAAGTCAAGATGGATAAAAGCGAGGAGAATAGAAGAAAAATTTAATAAACATAATAAAGAGTGTCTTCTGACATAACTTTCTTTCCCGTGCGTTGTGGTAAAAAACTAAACGCGGCCGACCGGTTATTTCATTTGAAAATTCCTCGGAAAATAGCAAACGTGCTAAAACCAAGCAACGGCGTGAAGTACTCGTAACTTCAACCCCAGAATTAGCTTACGCTACTTGCATGAATTTGCAAGCTGAAGGTCATACACAAGCTTAAAAACTTTTAAAAGATGTTTCTAAATATCCTGAATATGCTAAGTGTTATCAAGAAGCTTACCAAAAAACCTTAAATCCAGAATATCTATTGTCAGCTGAAGATGCACTATCCATCCTGATAGAAGCTAAACTTTCCCATGAACAGTATGATGTGATAAGAAGAAGTGCTCCAGAAAAATTTCCATCTTACAAAAGAATACAGGAAGCTAAAAAGCTATGCTACCCAGCAGACATTACTGCAAATGAATCGGGTGCTTCCGTCAGATTGCAATCTCTATTAGATCATACGATAATGGGTTTATGTCAAACATTGGATGCTGTTTTCAATACCCTAAAAGGTGAGAAAATATGCCTTACCTCTAAATGGGGGTTTGATGGGTCGTCGGGACATAGCTCTTGCAAACAAGCCTTTCAAGACTCTGAAGCTAGTGATTCAGCTGTTTTTATCATATGTCTTGTACCGCTTCGATTAATGGCTAAAGATGTAATTATATGGCAAAACCTAAGTCCTGCATCTACAAGGTATTGTAGGCCATTAAGTATTGAATTTCGAAAGGAATGTATTGATGTGTGTTTTCAGGAAAATAGAAAAATAGAAAATCAGATATCAAATCTTCAAGAAAGCATCATTAATATTGGTGCAAACACATGAATTAATTTTATCAATGGTAGATGGGAAAGTGTGTAATGCCCTTACAGAAACTACCTCAACAATGAAATGCTTTTTGTGTGGTGCAACATCAAAAGAATTTAATAAAATAGATGAAATGGTTTCAAAGGAAGTGTTTTGCGTGGTTGGATTCGATTCTTCGAATGTCTATTACATTTGGCATACCAAGCCAAACAAATCGTTTCAGAAAATAAAATTCGGATACAGAAAGAGTTTAGAGAAATGTTTGGCCTTATTGTAGACAAACCAAAACCCGGTTTTGGCAGTAGCAACGTTTTTTCCAAAATCCTGAGTCGTCCTCAAAAATTGTCAATATAGACATTAACTTAATAAATGGATTTGATGTAGATTCTGAAAAGTACAGGCTGTTTGTACATGATACTGCCAGGTATTCTGTGTCTTTATACCCATGGCAAATCATGTTACCTACTTTGCACAAGCATTAGATTCACGGCCCAGAAATAATAGCCTTTGCACTTCTTCCTATCGAACAATTAACGGAGGAATCATAGGAGGCAAGAAACAAAGACTTTAAGTGCTACAGAGAGCATAATTCCAGAAAATGTGGCAGAGAATAATCTAACAGGGATATTTTCATTTTTTTTTTTTACTGAGCTCTGATCCAGTTATCACCAGTAAGCAAAAGCCTGTCAAAAATAAAGTTAAAAATATTCCCAGAGAAGCATTCTCAATGTTAAAAGTTCCATTTTTAAATAAATCAGATGATAATGCAACAGTTGATGATAATGAAGATGATGCTGCTTTAGTGTATCTTCAATAATTAACTGTTTTGAACATTATATTGGGTCTACAAGTAAGTTTCCAGCGTTGGAGATGGCGCCACCAGTGGATCCCGGGCAGAAATGTCAGACCCCATGTGTTTTATTTGTAGGTTTTGTATCTGTCAACAACTTTGCAGCGTTATATTTGAGCAGTTCTATCGGTGTTGTACATTTTATCGAGCAAAATCATGGCAAGTTTCCAGCCAAATAAACGTCATTTGCGGGAAGCACTGCTTTTATTCTTTAATATGAAGAAAAGTGCGGCTGAGGCCTATCGTTTGCTTTCGGAAACTTATGGGGCGGAATGTATTGGTGAATCGACGTGTCGCGAGTGGTTCAAACGGTTCAAAATTGATGATTTTGGAGTTGAAGACAAAGATCGCCCCGGAAAGCCGAAAAGTTTTGAAAACGAGGAATTGGACGCTTTACTGGATGATGATCCGTGTCAGATTCAATAAGAACTTGCTGCATCATTGGGCGTCACGCAACAAGCCGTTTCTCTGCGCCTAAAAGCACTGGGATTCATGCAAAAGGTTGGAAACTGGGTGTCGTACGAATTGAAGCCAAGAGACGTCGAACGGCGATTTTGCATGTCCGAAATGTTACTGCAGCGGTATAAAAATAAATCATTTTTGCATCGTATTGTCACTGGTGATGAGAAATGGATTTATTATGATAATCCTAAACGCAGAAAATCGTATACCAATCCCGGCGAGCCCGCCCAATCGACGCCAAAACGAAATATTCACGTGAATAAGGTCATGCTCTGCATATGGTGGGATCAAAAGGGTGTCGTATACTACGAACTGCTTCCGAGTGGTGAAACCATCAAAGGACCATTATATCGAACCCAACTAATTCGTTTGAAGCGGGCATTAAATGAAAAACGGCCAGAATATGAGACCAGGCATGAGTCTGTCATTTTCCATCACGACAACGCTCGGTCACATGTTGCGGTTTCGATGAAAAACTATTTGGAAAATAATGGATGGGAAATTCTTCTGCCTCACCCGCCTTACAGTCCAGGCTTGGCACCATCTGACTACCACTTGCTTCGTTCGATGCAGAACGCTCTTACGGGAATACGCTTCAGCTCAGTAGAGGAAATCAAAAATTGGCTCGATACGTTCTTGGGCTCGAAAGACGAGAAATTTTTTTGGTCCGGAATTCATAAATTGCCAGAAAGATGGGGAAAAGTTGTAGCTCCCGATGGACGATACTTTGAATAAAGCATTGTAACTATGTTTTCATAATAAAACTTCAAATTTTGGAAAAAAAAAACGCTGGAAACTTACTTGTAGACCCAATAGTACGAGTATAAATTAAAAACAACGTGTTCCACTTTTTTAACACAAAAAATATTTCCCTTCATGGGGAAGTTTCCAGCCAGCAATCGACCGAACGGGAAGAAGTCCAAATCTGCACTGCCTTGCACTTTCTTCGAAGTAAAACGCGTACCATAATTAAATTGTGATAAACACACTTGTAGGTACCGTTGATGATTTGTTGTCAAGCAACTATGTGGGTCAAGGTGTAAATGTGGCGCGAGTTACATCCGTTACCCCTATACAGTTCAACCAATTCCCAGAACCCCAAATCAAATAATTGCAATTTCCCTCATCAGCATTTTTTTTTAAATAAATAAATTAAATAATACATTCAGCAAAAACTGTACAGGTTAATTCCAAGAAAGTCTAGCTGCATCCGGCACGTTTAATTCTTGGAATAACCTAAATATTGCAAATCCAAATTACATGTTTAATAAAGAATTAGAAATAAGTCAGTTGTTATCTACCTCTCAATGAATAAAGTCAAATAGATTTTTTTTCTAACTTTATTTTTCATCAACCATAACTCGCGTTGTTTGTTCACACATTTGGCTTGTTGTTTGTGATGAACCGTAACTACTCCCCCTTTTAAGTGAAGACGTCCACGGCTTCTGCTTTCTTCTTTCATTTGATATAATTTTGATATCTTAATAGTATTCATTACAATATTTTTAGCAAAACTTGTAGTTTTATGTAATTTAAATAAATTCAAATATTTAAGATTTGCTTACAATTACATTTTTATATTTATATTTACATGTATTTATATCTATATTTATATTTATACTAGGGTACAATTTTTGTGGATTTTCATGATTTTTTCTCAATATTTTAGTTTTTTTTTATAGTTTCACTTTCAGTCTTTAAATTAACTATTAGTTTAAGAATATAATGATTCAACAATTTGTTTGTTTTTCATATTTAACGAAAAATTAATTCATAAGAATATAAGTAGTTTTTTTTAATTCAAGAGCAAATAACATTAAAAGATTTAGCCTAATAGTTTGTCCTGAAAACAGTGCTCAAAAGTGTCAGTCCGTAAAGCGCGCGATATTACCTGAGGTTGTTTTTGTGTACTTTCCTATTGTCAATTAGAACGGTTGTACCTAAATCTCTTTGAACAGTCTTTTCCACAAAGAGTTTGCTAAATTTATTTCCAATTCTTTTATATGTTCTTACGAAGACTTTTTCTCCAGGTTTGTAGTGATCTTTTTCCTAATTTCATCTCCTAATGCAGTCGGAATAGAATGGATAATGTCAATTGGTCTGTGATTAGTGACGGAATGAATCGTCCTGTTGTACTTGCATGTGGCATTTCGGAGAGAGTGCTATGAAACCTTTCCACCTGTCCATTTGTTACACTATGAAAGGAAGGTATACTGAAAATACTTATACCAAAACGATCCCTTAGCAATGGCCTTATACTTTCCGAGGTAAAAGACTTTTCATTGTTACAGACCACAGTTTTGATATTTTTGAAAAGATTTAATATTTCCAAAAGCGGTTCTTTTATGTCAACAATTGCACGCGATTTAATTGGTTTCACAATCTCAAATTTGGAAAACTTATCCACACATGTTAAAAAATAAGAACGCGCTGTCGAATAAATGTCTATATGAAGTATCTCCCCAGAATAACATGGTATAGGTGTTTCCCCTATCTCACGCCTAGGTGGGTGTCTTTAATATTTTGCATCGTAACAGACTTTACAATTCGAGATTATTTCCTTTAATCTTTTTTTAATTTTAGGAAAGTAATAATCGTTTAGAACCTGTTGTGAATTCGCGAACAGATCGATGAGTTCGGTTATGCTCTGTAACCAGAATTTCTTGTTGATCGTTTGTGTTAAAAATATCTGTTACAAGTTTTCCTGTATGATATAATTTAATTGAAGGAAACAAAGTGATTAACTTGTTTTGAATTTGTGCTAAAACAGATAAGTCGTAATAAATTGCATTTACAACGTTGGGATTGATAACATCCTTAAAAATAGGGAAAAGGCTATTAACGTCATCAAATGTTACCGTATGCCTCATCTGCGACATGAAAATTACCTTTGTTTTCTTAAGAGATCCTGATCCCTGGTTAAGAATAATTTGGAATAATGGGTTTTGCACAGTACGTATTGTTTTAGTTAAAGAAGCCTCACTATGGACTGTCATAGAGTCCAAACTTTCAGACTGTTCCAGGGCATTTATATGTTGCCGAGACAAAGCATCGGCAACAAAATTTTCCTTGTCAGGTTTGTAGAAAAAGACCGGTGAGAAGCTCGCCATCTTTTCATTTTTGTGTTTGGGTTTTTGTCCGAAATGGCAAAGGTTAGAGGTTGATGGTCTATATAGATGTTTAACCGAGTTGTCCCATACAAGTTGTTTCTGAGCTTCTGCAACGCCCACACAATTGCCAATAATTCACGCTCATTTGTAGCGTAATTTTCCTCTGTAGAAGACAAGGTACGCGAAATCATTGTAATTGGTCTGCCTCCCTGAGAGAGGACAGCGCCAAGCGCATGAGATGAAGCATCAGTTGTAAGGTCGAATGGTTTTCCATAATCTGGATAGAGTAATAAGACGTCTTCGGATGCTAAGATTTTTTTAATTCTATTGAAAGCATCAATTGCCTCGTTATCTAACTTCATTTTGATATTTTTAGACGATCTTGTCCCTACTTTACCATTCTCACCTCTTAAATACTTCGTATGTGGTTTTGCTATTTGGGCGTAATTCCTAATGAAGCGCCTATAGTATCCAGACAACCCGAGGAAAGATCGCAAACTGCGTAGGGTGCGTGGAACTTCGTAGTTTATAATATCGTTTATCTTTTCAGGACAGGTTCTTATTCTCTTCCCGGATACTACAAAACCCAAGAACTCTAGTTCGTCTCTGAAGAATTTAGATTTCGTTGGTTCGACCCTCATATTAGCTTCAAATAGCAACTGCAATATTCTATCCACGTCTTCTAGGTGTTTTTCTTTCGTCTGCGAGAAAATAATGACATCATCAGTATAAACGTAGCAGCATTTACCTATCTCTGTTCTAATAACGTCATCTATGGCACGTTGAAATATACTTGGCGCGTTTTTCAACCCAAAAGGTAACCTATTTATTGAAAATGCTGTCTTTTCTCTATCCCGCTCCGCTAAATTAATCTGATGAAAACCAGATTTGAGATCTAGTGAAGATTTTCCCAGATTTGCAAGAATAGTAGAAGTATCAGGAATAGGATATTTGTCGCTAATAGTTGAGAATTATTGGGGATTGGCTTTCGAGCCAACCATAGTTGTTCTACAGCTATGGTTAAAATTCTCGATGACATAAGGATCAGCTATGACTCGGACTTCCTCACTATACTTTGCCTTCTTGACTTTTCAAAAGCTTTTGACACAGTCAACCACTCAATCCTTTCTGATAAACTAAGAAGGTACGAGTACTTTGGTTTTAGTGAAAGTTCGGCGCGTCTCATAACCAATTACTTAAGTAATCGCTGTCAACGGGTTGTGGTTGGTGACAAATCCTCTCGTATTAGGAATATACAAGCAGGAGTACCACAGGGCTCAATACTTGGTCCAATATTGTTTTGCATCTTTATTAATGACCTCCCCAAAGCTTGCTCAAATGGTAGTCTTCACTTCTATGCGGAAGATGCGCAAATATACCTATCTAGACCTATTGGTCTAGTTGAGGATCTTGTTTGCAGGTTTAATGAGGATTTATCCGCAATCTACCAGTGGTCACTACGTAATTGTTTGACCCTCAACCCAGCAAAATCTCAACTGATTTTAATATCTAAGAAACTGCACAATGCTGAACTACTGCCGCCCATTTACCTCAACGATACGCAATTGCAGTTCGTCGAGACTGTAACCAACCTGGGTTTTAAGATAAACCGATCCATCTCCTGTGTAAGCCACATCAATTACACTGTGGGACGAATTTACGGAGGTCTGCGCAAACTTTGGCTGCTCTCTAGTTTTACTCCTGTTAATACGAGGCTGAGACTTGTTAAAACCTTACTTGTTCCGTATATTGATTACTCATCAGCAGTGTACTGCAAACTCGACTCCCTATCTCAGCATAAACTTACGGTGACATTCAATGATATGGTAAGTATGTGTATGGGCTACGTCGGCACTACCACATATCCAATTATCTTACAAATATCCTCGGTTGTACGCTCCAAAAGTTCTTGCATATTAGGTGCTATATCTTCATGCACAAAAATATTCAGACCAAGTCGCCACCATACCTTTTTGAGAAACTTCAGTTCGCTCGTTCGCCTAGAACATACAGCCTTATAACTCCATCCTAAAACTACTTGAACTCCTCGCGCCTTTTCTTCGTCTTTGCCACCAGACTATGGAATTCTCTGTCCACAACAGCAAAACAAATAATTGGAGCAATACAATTTGAGAATGCTATTTTGGAGCATATTCTATAAAAATGCAACAGCAGACTATTTCTTGTCCTTTACTATTCCCCTCCTCCACTCTATCCACCCTTTTGTTTTCCTTTCTTGATTAAAGTATCTCTTACTGTTAAATATAAATTTTAAACTAATCTTGTATATTATCCATAATTATAAGTACTATAAAAGACTAATTCTTATTTGTACATCCTTAACTGAATAAAATTGAATTGAGATTGAATTGGTACCATGGACATGCGAATATGATTAGGATTCGGTACAGGCTTTCCAAAATTAGTTGGATTCCGATATTGAAAAAGAGATCGATCTGTTTCCAAGGCAGTTGGTCTATGATGTATTTGGTTAGCAGAAATTTGCTTATAGTGAGGTGAATTATATGGATTGAACTGATTGTGGTAGCTATTCTGTTTAGATGAAGTAGGGCGTTCGGTTGCCTGGTTAGCTTCAAGTTCTTGTGCAAGAGCAAGAGCAGCTGGCATGTCTGTTGGTCTAGATGAAAATAATATGTCGCACATAGGTTTTTGTAAACCGGAAATAAATATTCTTAACGCGTCTTGCCGATATTTTTGAGAAAGGGATTCAATTAGACTTTTATTGCCATCATGGAGCATTATTGTCTTATTAATGGGTAGAGTAAATTTTTTTTCAACCTCATCATAGAATTCGACAATTGACAATCTGTCTTGGCGTAATGTCGACATATCTTGTTCTATGAGATAAATGGGTGTCTTATCAGAATATGTAAAGTCCAATCTTGCTACGATTGCTTTAAAGTTAAGTACTGTATTAAAGATGAAAGAATCTGATCTGCAGAACCTACAATTTTATTTCTAATTATGGCCACTGCCTGGTAATGCTTTGAGCTTCCTTCATGCTCTTCGTACAGTTTGTAGGCTGCATGAGCAGCTTGACGCCAGGAAATATATCGAATCTGTTGGCCATCAAACTCAGGCAATGACTTTACTAAATCTAAGGACTCATTACAGATTTTATTAGGTTCTATACTAACTGGTGTGTATTCCTCGACAGCAATGGGAGTTTCTAATACCTTTAGTCGGGCGGTCAATTCGTCAATCCTTTTCTCAAACTCATGTCTAGTTTGCTGAGTTGGAGCTTGAACTTCAGCTGTAACTATCGCACTTATCTGAGTTACGTCCATCATCTACTCAGAAACAAAACAAAACTAATAGCTAAATTAAATTTAATTCAATTGAATCAATTCATAATATTGGGTCTACAAGTAAGTTTCCAGCGTTTGTCAGAGATGGCGCCACCAGTGGATCCCGGGCAGAAATGTCAGACCCCATGTGTTTTATTTGTAGGTTTTGTATCTGTCAACAACTTTGCAGCGTTATATTTGAGCAGTTCTAACGGTGTCGTACATTTTATCGAGCAAAATCATGGCAAGTTTCCAGCCAAATAAACGTCATTTGCGGGAAGCACTGCTTTTATTCTTTAATATGAAGAAAAGTGCGGCTGAGGCCTATCGTTTGCTTTCGGAAACTTATGGGGCGGAATGTATTATTGAATCGACGTGCCGCGAGTGGTTCAAACGGTTCAAAATTGATGATTTTGGAGTTGAAGACAAAGATCGCCCCGGAAAGCCGAAAAGTTTTGAAAACGAGGAATTGGACGCTTTACTGGATGATGATCCGTGTCAGATTCAATAAGAACTTGCTGCATCATTGGGCGTCACGCAACAAGCCGTTTCCATGCGCCTAAAAGCACTGGGATTCATTCAAAAGGTTGAAAACTGGGTGCCGTACGAATTGAAGCCAAGAGACGTCGAACGGCGATTTTGCATGTCCGAAATGTTACTGTCACTGGTGATGAGAAATGGATTTATTATGATAATCTTAAACGCAGAAAATCGTATACCAATCCCGGCGAGCCCGCCCAATCGACGCCGAAATGAAATATTCACGTGAATAAGGTCATGCTCTGCATATGGTCTGATCAAGAGGGTGTCGTATACTCCAAGTGGTGAAACCATCAAAGGACCGTTATATCGAACCCAACTAATTCGTTTGAAGCGGGCATTAAATGAAAAACGGCCAGAATATGAGACCAGGCATGAGTCTGTCATTTTCCATCACGACAACGGTCGGCCACATGTTGCGGTTTCGGTGAAAAACTATTTGGAAAATAGTGGAAGGGAAATTCTGCCTCACCCGCCTTACAGTCCAGACTTGGCACTATCTGACTACCACTTGTTTCGTTCGATGCAGAACGGTCTTACGGGAATACGCTTCAGCTCAGTAGAGGAAATCAAAAATTGGCTCGATACGTTCTTGGGCTCGAAAGACGAGAAATTTTTTTGGTCCGGAATTCATAAATTGCCAGAAAGATGGGGAAAAGTTGTAGCTCCCGATGGACGATACTTTGAATAAAGCATTGTAACTATGTTTTCATAATAAAACTTCAAATTTTGAAAAAAAAAAAAAACGCTGGAAACTTACTTGTAGACCCAATACTAGGATAATAAACGAGAGTTTAGTTAAAGTAGGCAAATATTATTGTTGTAGTAATATAATAATATAGAGGAAAAATCACTTAAATAATTATTAGAGCTTTATGTACCGTGAACAATATTTAATACTTATCTAGGAATAATTTTGATTATGATATTATAATATTATATTTTTTCCCACGTGGTTGAATATTGAATAATATTTCTCCAACCACTGATGATGAATTTATAAATATGGGATGAGATTGTAATAGTTCTTCACATTTATGTTTTTATTTATTTTTTTTGTCGATTTCAGTTATTTTCTTTTCTTAATTTTCCCGCAAACTTTAGTTGCTTTAAACAGTTACTTTAAACAGTTAAGATATTTATAATCTTTTAAGTATTTACATCATTGGATAAACTGTTTCCATTAACTTTATCTTTTTCACTTTTTTTCCAACTTTAGATATCAAACAATTTTCAATTGATTTTACAATGTTGGGATATTTTTAATCTCTAAAGAAAATGTACCACTGAATAAAGTGGTAAGAGTCTCGTGAGTCCGCTGTACTCAGTAACGCAAATGAGCATTATTTGAATATACGAGGGGCGGGGTGAAGCTGTGGTTGCATATATAAATTGACTTATTTATCAAGTAACACTATTATTTTAGTGCATTCATGTAAAATTTCATATAAATTTTATTATTAATTCGCGTTTTATCTCTAGTTAAACAGAATCATAATGGCAACTGAGGCGATGATGGTGAAAATTGAGCATCGCGCTGTAATTAAATTTCTCACTAAGCAAGGAAAAAGTCAAAAAACTATTCATGAAGAGATGGTGGCTGTTTACTAGGGTTCCCCACCTTCATTATCAACCGTGCAAAAGTGGTCAAGTGAGTTCAAGAGAGACAGAGAGAGCATTGAAGACGACCCCCGCTCCGGCGCCCCGGCTACTGCTTGTACGGAAGAAAGCATCAAAGAAGTCGAAAAACTTGTTCTTGAGGATGCCCGAATAAAGGTGAAAATGATGGCAAGCTTTCAATTGGTACCATTCACACCATTCTTCATGACCATCTTAACTTTTCAAAGGTCAGTGCAAGGTGGGTGCCACGAATGCTCACAGCGCCTCAGAAAAAAGTGAAAATCGCATGCTGTAGAGAGCTTTTGGAGATGTGTAGTGAGAACGCGGACGGTGTTATGGATCGAATTGTTACTGGGGACGAAACATGGGTCCACCACTATGACCCTGAAAGCAAACAAGAGTCCATGCAGTGGCATAAAAAAGGAACAGACACCCCGAAGAAGTTCAAAGTCACTCCGTCTGCCCGAAAGCTCATGGCCACAGTTTTTTGGGACTCAAAGGGAATCTTGCTCATTGAGTACACAAAAAAAAGGTGAAACCATCAACGCCACATCCTACGCTTCCACTTTGCATAATTTGCGGGAGGAAATTAAAAGAAAAGACGGGGTAAACTCGCAGCGGGTGTGTTGCTTCTTCATGACAGCGCTCCTGTTCACACGGCGCGAGCTTCCAAGGCTGCTGCGCGAGATTGTGGTTTCGAAGAAATCCAACACCCACCCTATAGTCCAGACCTTGCCCCTAGTGATTATTTCCTGTTTCCGGATTTGAAAAAATGTCTTCGTGGAAAAAGATTTTCGGGTGATGAAGAACTCAAGTCGGTATTTTGCAGAGAAAGAGGAAATTTATTATTTTGAGGGTTTAAAAAAGCTTATCTCAAGATGTAACAAATGCATTGATGTTAGGGGAGATTGTATTGAAAAATAAAAACAATTTAAATTGAATTCGCATTTTCCTTCATATCGATACCGAGAATATATTGAACGCCCCTCGTAGTTTAAGCTTTTTCCACGTCACTGTAAGTTGGGCGCCAATTAAAAACAACGTGTTGCACTTTTTTAACTTTTATTATTTTATCGTATTGATTTATTATTTTGACTTATTTAATTTAAATTCCACAAATAATATTACCCTTCATGGGGAAGTTGCCAGCCAGCAATTGACCGAACGGGAAGAAGTCCAAATCTGCACTGCCTTGCACTTTCTTCGAAGTAAAACGCGTACCATAATTAACTTGTGATAAACACACTTGTAGGTACCGTTGATGATTTGTTGTCAAGCAACTATCTGGGTCAAGGTGTAAATGTGGCGTGTTGTTTGTTCACACATTTGGCTTGTTGTTCGGGACGAACCGTAACTTATACGTATTGAAGAAAGTGAGGTGCACTTATAATTGTTACGAGGGCGGTTCAATAAGTCCGTGATTAAAACGCAGATTTTTTGATAAAAAAATAATTTTATTTTTCAACGTAGTCTCCCTTGAGCTCTATACACTTTGTCCAACGCTTCTCCAATTTTTTTATCCCTTCCAAAAAAAATGATTTGTCGAGGTCCTCAAAATAGGCCTTTCTTTGCGAGATGACTTCAACATTGGAGTCAAATCTTTTTCCACCAAGCCATTTCTTCAGGTTTGGGAACAAGAAGTAGTCGCTCGGAGCCAAATCTGGAGAATAGGGTGGATGAGGGAGCAATTCATAGCCCAATTCATGGATTTTTGCCATGGCAACTGCACATGTGTGCACCCTTGCATTGTCTTGGTGGAAAAGAACTTTTTTCTTGGCCAAATGAGGTCGTTTTTTTTTTTCAAATCGTCATTGAATCGGTCCAATAAGTTGGCATAATATTCCCCATTGATTGTTCTTCCCTTTTGAAGGTAGTCAATGTGGATTATCCCGCGTGCATCCCAAAAAACAGTCGCCATAACTTTATTGGCTGACAAACCCACCTTGGCCTTCTTTGGCGCCGATTCACCCTTAGAAACCCACTGTTTTGACTGTTGTTTGTTCTCTGGTGTGTTGTGATGGATCCATGTTTCGTCCACGGTTACAAAACGGCGCAAAAACTCCTCCATATTGCGATTAAACAACGCCAAACCTTCCTGTGAAGTTGTTACACGATTGCGTTTGTGGTCGACTGTGAGCAAACGCGGCACCCATCTTGCGGAAAGCTTTCTCATGCCCAAGTGATCATTCAAAATTGAAACCACTGAGCCATGCGAGATCCCTACGGCTTCCACAATCTCTCGCACTTTCAATCTTCGGTCGGCCAACACCATATCGTGAATTTTTTCGATTGTTTCGGGTGTAGAGACCTCAACTGGGAGTCCAGGACGTTCGGCATCTTCAGTGCTTGTACGGCCACAACGAAATTCAGTAAACCACTTTTTTACCATTGAAATCGATGGTGCAGAGTCCCCATAGTATTTATCAAGCTTAGCCTTGGTCTCGGTAATGGTTTTTTTTCGCAAGAAATAATGCTTAATAAGCACACGAAATTCACTTTTTTCCATTTTCTCCTCAAATTAGTGAGTAGTCTGATAAAAATAGCTGTCAAACACAAACTAACTGACGCAGCAAGTTTAAATTTTGACAGGAGTCAACTGACAGATGCCTGTTGACAGGAGCAGTGTTGCTGTGTCAGTAAAGAGGTCAGAAATTCAAAAAGTCACGGACTCGTATATTGAGCATTACGCGATAAATTCAGTGCGTATTATATGACATATGTACAATGCAAAAGTTCTCTTAAATACTCTTTGATGTGTTTATTTGATTTTTCAACAATAAAAATAATGTTTCTTACCAAAATTTTTATTTTTTTGATTAAAAACATTCGATCCACTTCAGAAGGTCTAACATTTTTGGTTTATTTGATGGCATGTATGAGGGTACCCTGCCCCAGTGTGCGACGGGTATGTCGCCAATGCTCAGGAGCTCCTCCGTTTTAGTCCCGCGATTGCGGACAGGGATCGGATCGATGCCGAGAAACAGTACACCGAATTCTGGTGGCTTCTAGAAGGGCAGCGGGTGGCTCGCTTTTTAGGTCGGTACGTTGTAAGTTAGAATAAGGATAGTTAGGGGGATTTCGTGGAGAGACCACGTTCGTCTCTCTAAGGCGGCGCCGCTGAGAAGTTAAGTAGAATAGGGACATAGTTTTAAGTTTTATAAAAAATTTAAAAGATACAGAATCTAGGTTTTTCGAGAACCTTTTCTTAGAAATTTCATATATTGTAATACTGATAGATAAGATTAATTGTAAGATAGTTTTTAAGGCCGAAAAGTAAACTTTGAATGAGATTGTAAAGTTTAGAACGCTCGGTAAGAGCCGGTAAGCTAGAATAAGTAACTATCATTGTTAAATTAGATTTAATCATTTTTGTCTAGAATGTACGAGTAAATAATAATGAAAGAATCAATAAAAATGAATTTAAAAGTAAAAAAAAAGCAAAGGGATTTATTTTGGCAAAACAGGTTGGAGAAGTTGGAGTCATGCGATTCCTTCGACCAGAATTCTGCAAAGTTGTGGGCTATGGTTTAAGGATTAGTAATATTAATATTAGAGGAATTTGAGGGGGTGGTACAATGAATAGGAGAAAAAGTTGTAATGCCACAAAATCTTCTGATAGTAGACCAGATTTTAGAAGTAGAAGTGTTAGGGTTAATTTCGGAAGTGAGGTTATGTATTGATTCAGATTTGGAAATTTAAATTTTTCTTTTGTATTGGGCGTTGGCTCTTTTGTACTTAAAAACGTTACCACTTGAGATATTACGTTTAAGGGAATTCCAAAGTTTGTTTTTTTCTTTTTTAGCTGCTCTAATTCCTTATTCCACCAAGGGACTCTTGGTTTACTAGTCGATATTGAAGTTTGTGGAATCGATCTATTGGCGCTTTGAAGATGTTAGCTGCTTCTTTATTGATATTGTTGCTAATGGGGTAATAAATGGTATGAGAATCTAAAAGATGTTTATAGAAGCTCCAGTTAGCATCATCTATTTTGAATTTAGGTTTAATTTTGAGTGGGAATGAAATTGATTGGAACATGGAGATAATAATGGGGAAGTGATCACTGCCGTAGAGATCATCAAAGACAGACCATTAGGTATCGACGGTTAGACTCGGCGAGCAGAAGGAAAGTTCAACGTTGGTGAGGGTAGAATGGGTGCTGAAGTGGGTGGGAGATCCATCGTTTAATAATTGGTAGTCGAATTTTGTAATATATTTAGATAAATTGTTGCCACGGGTGTTGTTTTTGGGCGAGCCCCAGCTTGAGTTCCAGCCATTGAAATCGCCGACTACTAGAGTTGGTAGATGTTGAGAATCGAGGACATTTTACAGATTTTGGTGGTTAAATGAGTGTGAAGGGGAGATATAAGCATTTATAATAGTGAATTTTAATTTTGATATAATTGAAATACCAAGGGCTTCGAAGTCATTACAAATGTTGATTTGGTCAAACTGTGCAGCGGAGTGAATAAGGGTTTTGGGACTGATTTTAGGGAATAAGAAGGTAGTTGACTGGAATAGGGATATTGGCTGTGGAGGTTAAATGTATTTCTTGAAGAGCTACAATTTTGGGAGAGATGGTTTTTATAAGGATTAATAATTCAATATAATTATTCAAATAGCCTTTGATATTCCATTGTATTAGCTTCAAAGCATGGATAGTATGTTTGTTTTGTGGTTGATAGCTTAAGGAGAGTTGAGATTAGATATTAGAGGTGAAATATTGGTTGTTCTTGATGAGTTTTTGTGTCAAATTTGTGATTTGATGTTGGTCTATTGCTGTTCTGTTGAGGGGGTTTCTGTTGACTGCCTGTAGCAATTATGGAGGTTGGGTATATAACTTAATTCGTGCGTTTTTTTTTAATTTGAATGTTTATTTAAGAAAAACATGTAAAATAGTATTATTCAAAGTATTGCCCATCTGAAGCTATCACTTTTTCCCATCTTTCTGGCAAATTGTTAATCCCATCCCAAAAGAACTGCGCCGGCTTGGCAGCCAAGAATGAATCAAGCCAATTTTTGAAATTCTGCCCTGATGTGAACCGTATTTCAGTGAGAGCGTTCTGCATCGACCGGAACAAATGGTAGTCAGAAGGGGCAAGGTCTGGGCTATAAGGCGGATGGGGTAGGACTTCCCATCCACTGTTTTCCAAATAGTTCTTAACCGGAATAGCAACGTGGGGCCGAGCGTCGTCATGATGGAAAATTATTGCCTCGTGTCTGGTCGCATATTCCGGGCGTTTTTTGGCCACTGCTCTCTTCAAACGGATTAATTGTGTTCGGTAGCGTTGTCCATTGATGGTTTCACCCGGTTTTAGCAGCTCATAATACAGCACACCCATCTGATCCCACCAAATACAGAGCATTACCTTAGCGCGGTGGATATTCGGCTTTGCCGTTGATTTGGCTGGTTGACCGGGTTTCACATATGATTTTTTGCACTTGAGGTTGTCGTAATGGATCCATTTTTCATCACCAGTAACAATCCGATGCAAAAATTACTTCCTTTTGTAGCGTTCCAGCAGCATTTCGGACATACAAAACCGCCTTTCGTTCATGTGGAGCCCAATTTCCTTGCTTTTGAATATATCCAGCTGCTTTTAAACGTTTTGGAATGGTTGCTTGAGTGACACCCAAAGATTCTGCGAGCTCTTCTTGTGTTTGGCAACAATCTTCATAGAGTAATGCTTCCAGTTCTTCATCTTCAAACTTTTTTGGCTGCCCAGGACGTTCATCGTCTTCCAAGCCAAAATCACCACTTTTAAATCGTGCAAACCACTTTTGGCACGGTTGCTCAGCTAGCGCATGTTCATGGTGAACTTCCACCAAAATACGATGACTTTCGTCAGCAGTTTTCTTCATATTGAAGTAATGAAGAAGAACTCCCCGCAAAAACACTTTTTCAGGCACAAAGTTCGACATATTTGAGTGAAAAAAATTTTTTCGTGTTTACGCTTCAAATGAAAGACATATACTGAAATGACGTACAATGACAGTAGCTTTCCAACGCATGTTCCAATGGAATAACAATGGAATAAGAAGTTACACTCTTAGCAAACCGCACGAATTAAGTTATAGACCTAATAAATTTTTGTGTGTGTTTTGAGGTTCAATATTATATGGAACACTGTGTTGTACGATGCTGATTGGTTTGGTAGGAGTTTGTTCCTGTTTCTTGTGTGGTCCTGAAGATGTATTGTTGGATGAAATATTTCTTGAAGTTGATGTATGTGCCGGGAGAACGGTTTTTACCACTGTTGCAAAAGTGGAGGCAAGAGACTGTGTAGGATTCTGGGATTTAAATTTTTGTTTTGCTTCTGACAATGTACACTTGTGAATGGTTTTAATTTTTAAAATCTCTTTTTGTTGAAGCAATGCTTTACATGATTTGGAAGATGATGGATGATCTTCGGAGCAGTTGGCGCAGGATGTTAATGTACAGTTAGCTGGGTCATGTGGGGGTAAATTGCTGTTGTCACAGCGAGTGGGATTGTTACACCTTTTAGCAGTGTGGCCCAGGATTTGGCAATTTTTGCAGCGCATGGGTGTCGGGAAATATTCTCTTACCTTGACACTATACTCGTACCAACCGATGTTTACTGTTGGAGGGGGGCGGAAGCGATCAAATGTTATCAGTATAACTCCGGTTGCACGTTGTATGCCATCTTGATTTCTCGTGTATTTGAATACTTTGCGGACACCTTGAGATTTCATTTCTCTAATTATTTCATCCTCTGGCACCTGGATTAGGCAAGGGGCGTAAACAGTTCCTTTAGACGAGTTGAGTGTGTTGCAGAGCGCGACATTGGTGGGGCATATGTTTGAAAGCATTTTTTTTTTGTTTTTAGTAGGTCAGCAACTTTTTGATTCTTGCATAGGATTAGGAGGCTTCCATCTCGAAGTTGCGAGATTGATTCGTAACCGGTGCTTATGCTATCTATGCCTTTCTTCAGGAAGAATACACTGTACGCAGTAAGCGGTTTCTTTTCATCACTCGCGCTTAGAGTAATAAATTTGGGGTCGGATGAGTTTGAAGTAGTTGGTTGAGGGTTGAAGGCGTCATTAATAACGCTACTGCTTAGCTTTATGTTTTCTTTTTGAGTTGGGTTCGGATAGCGACTCGATATCGAGGCTATCGAACCGATTTCCCGGAGGCACGTGGACATTATGAATAGTTTCTGTTTTATTCTTGTGCAGTAAAAAGCAGAGTTAAAATGGGTTAGAAAGAGATGGCTAGATAATAATCTAGCAGCAAATTAGGTAACGGGAAAAATTTCCGACGAGAAAAAAAGAAAATGTACGGGAAAGCGAAACGATGCTATCGGCTTGGCTGACAGTCGGAGACTGTGAATCCATTTAAACAAAAGAATGAAACCTATCACTTTCACGATGACTGGGAAGAACCATTTTTATGGTAAATTCGAAGTGTGTGTGTCTGATATGCCGGTAAAGTATAGCGATTCCCAAAAAAGGGCAATGTAGAAAGACATTTTACTAGCATTCATAGCAATTTTTAATAAGAATTTTCCATTAAAAAGTTTGATGCGGAAGCAGAAACAAAAGGAATTAAAATCCCAATTAACCACCGAACAATCATTTTTTCTAAGCCCCATTATAAAATCTGAAGGGACCACAAAAGCATCCTTCCATGTGTGTCATGTCTTAGCAAAACATAAAAAGCCATTTTCAGAGAAAGCCATTTCAGAAGAAATTATTTAAGAAGCCTTTTTAGAAGCTAGCGATTGTGTAATTAAAGACATGCAACTTACATGTATAACTATAGTATGTCATCCGGATGTAATGAACTATAATTTATTTGACCAAATGAAGAAAAATATAAATGTCTGTGTCTGTTTATCATTACAATTCGATAAATCTACTGATGTAGTCGATACTTCGGAGTTCTGTATTTTCATACGCATGATTTTTAAAGACCTAACTGCAAAAGAAGAATTATTGACAATTATACCTATAAAAGGGAAAACAAGAGGTGAAGATATTTATGCTGCTTTTAAAAAAATACGAGTACATACTTGAAAAAAACATTCCAATTTACAAACTTGTTTCAATCACAGTGGAAGGGACGCCTTCAATGACGGGCAGAAATAATGGGTTCGTAGCATTATGTAAAAACGATGGCGATTTTCCAAGGTTTCTATCTCATCACTGTATAATTCACCAGCAAGCTCAGTGCTGTAAAGTTTTGAATTTTCCTCATGTTATTGATACATGCAATAGAATTGTCTAATCTGTCCGTGCTAGAAACCTTCAAAGAAGACTCTCTTCAGAACTCAATGAGAAGAAAACGAGTCCAATCATGGAGACCTGCTGTATTACACTGAAATTCGATGGTTAAGTCGGCATCTGTTTTTACAACAAAGATTTCGGGACTTATTTGACGAAATAAAAGAGTTTCTACTAACCAGAAATGAAATACATCACGAGCTTGATAATGAAGAGTGACAAATGGATTTATCGTTTTTGTCAGATATAACTAATCACGTCAATGAATTTAATTTGAAATTGCAAGGAAAAAACTAGACCATATTAGAAATGCTCACGTTAACGCTTTTAAAGACAAGTTGGGTCTTCTCAGTTAATGAAAGGTGATCTAAGAAATTTTAAGAATTTTTCTAGCGAACTCTTGAAAAAACATACAATAAAATATAAGAAAGAAAAATATAATGATGAAATACATAGGGACGCTATTGGCTGATTTTGTGCGACGTTTTCAAGAATTTTACGAGCTTGAACCTATTGCTACGTTCATGGCCTATCCAGTTGGAAGTGTTGATGTCGAAGAAGTTGCGAGAAAAATTACAAATTTGATTGCACTAGATTTAAATGAAATTGAGAGCGAAATTCTGTTCCTTCAAAGTGATGTGCTCTGCAAGGCTCGAAGTTCGGATCCCGAGGAAAGCTTCTGGAAGTTTATGAGCGAAGAACTTAAAAAAAGTTACTTATTTATGCGAATCAGCATTTTCAACAATGAATGCTATAAAAACAAAACATCTTAACTGCATATCTGATGAAAACTTGGAAGCCAGCCTGAGATTAGCAATAAGCAATTATGCACAGCCATGCTTCAACTTCTCAGAACTGCCGTTACTCGTTTCGTCCCCGTTCTTTTCTTCCCGTCATGCTCTGGGTGCCACGGTACAGGTGGGATTTACTGGATTCTTTGGATCCAGTTCCCTCCTTCGGCCTACCGCCCCAGAGATGACATATAGGTACCCCGGATAGAGCCAGATGGACGGCCTGCCCCCTTGGTGCCCGAAGATGTCGACACCCCAGCAATGGCCGAGAGCCCACTCTAAATCCTATATTGTTTATTTCCAACGACATAAATTTGTAAAACCCCCAAAAACCCAAATTCAAAAAGCAATAAGTGTGAAAGAAATCCCACGATTCCCCACGATCCGTTCCCCTCATTCGTGTCTGCAAGGTTTCCTTCATACTTGGAGGTCACTAATTGGGCTCCCTTAAATTGTCCCCAAAAGAGCCATGGGTCCGAGTGTATAATATGGACCCAAGCAGTCACTCGACAGACAGAACGAACAGGACGAACACGACAAAACATCGACTGGTGTGATTGGGTGGTTCAATAGGGAGGCTGTCAGAGCTCTGGAAGTGAGTCCCTTTGCTCTGACAGCTGAATTAATGGAACCACGTATGAATGTAAATGTGCGGCTAGAGAAATTGAGATCTAGCCGTCATAGTGGACAGTGCTACCATTTTGAAAAAACAAAAAAAAAGAAAAAAGCATCTACAAACGACCAAAAAAAAAGTAACGATTAACAAAAAAAAAAAAAAAAAAAAACAGAAAAGACTAACACAAGAAGCTATAGAAATAAATAAAACGAACGAGGACAACACATACCCATTAGCCGCATCAGGATTGACGGTAGAAAACGAGACAAGGAAATCACCCCGCCCCAAAGACGACCAAAGAACCGACCACGAACTACAACCCAAGTGACCGCAGCGGAAAGTATAACCCCCCTCTCACCAGCCCGGCATAGAGACAGGAGCGACCCCGGTAAGGTTCCTTACCGTTCTCCCGGCAAACTCCGTAACCCTTTAGCGGTTACTTTTAAAACGTTCGCGACCCCGTGGCCTCAGTGAGTCACCCAGTTTTGTGATTGTACGGAATCGTGGGCCTTCCGTCGGCCGTCAAACTCAGTGCAAATTTTGTTGGCTAAACCTTGAGGTGGGTAACCCCTTTGGTGCCCCACGATTGTGACTTCTTTTGTATCGTATACCACCCCCCCTTTTTACAAAAAAAAATATGCACTTAAATTCCCTATCAGGGAAAAGTCTATAATCGGTGTTTGACGATTTTCCATAAAAATCGGGTGGCGTCCAATTACACATTGTTTCCCTTCATTTTCTTCCTTTTCCGAACCCTGCTGGCTGCAATTCTGGTTGTCTTGCGATTCCCTTTTGGGCCTGCTTTCGGTTGTGCGCATTCTCCTTCATCCGTTTACCAACCACCATCCGTGTGGTTGCGGTTTGTTTTCTCTGTGTTCGAGTTTTGCTTTTCTTGTTTTGCTTGGTTGCCGGTAGCCCGGCACCCGTCTATCAACAACCATTTCCTTTTAAAACCGCGGAATTTTGCAACAACCTTCAAAGTAATCTCCATCGACTGCAACACACTTATGTCAGCGCTTGATCCAATTTTATATTCGGTTTTCGGTATGTACATCAGTTCTTCCTGCGATTTTTCCATTACTTCCTCTCGGCTGCTGAAACGCGTTCCCCGTGGTGGTTTTTTAACTCGATTGAACAGAAAGAAGTCACAGAGAGCCAAATCAGGTGAATTCGGTGGGTGTTGGATGGTACTCGTATTTGTTGCATTTTTCGTCAAAAAATTACGAATAATGATGGCACTGTGCGACCGCGACGGTGCGTTATCAAGGTGCAAAATCCACGAGTTTTCTGCCCACAATTCTGGTCTCTTTCGGCGAATTGCTTCACGCAAACGCCTCATAACGCCCAAATGCTCGTAATATTCTTTGTTTACTGTCTGGCCTTCTGGCAAAAATTCATGATGCACTACACCGTTGTAATCCATGAAAACTGTGAGCATTGCCTTCTTTTTTGACTGAAAACGACGTGGTTTTTTTGGTCTCGGCTCATTTGGTGAACGCCATTCACTTGCCTGATGTCTGGATTGCGTGTCGTACTCATAAAACCACGTCTCGTCTCGAGTAATGATCCTTTTGATGAATGTGGGATCGGACTCAGCCTCGCAAATCACCGCTTTTGCAACGTCAACACGGTCTCTTTTTTGCACGAAATTGAGGTCTTTTGGCACCAACTTTGCTGCTACACGACGGAAACCCAAATCATTAACCAAAATGTCTTGGAGTGATCCATAGGCAATGTTCAAGTCCTCCGCTATCTCTCTGATGGTTAATTTGCGGTTATTGACCAACATTTCTTTTACTTCATCAATGTTTTCGTCGGTTTTCGATGTCGATGGTCTGCCACTGCGTTCACCATCTTCGATTGACACACGACCACTTTTCAGCCGCTCGTGCCACTGGTAAACGACGGTTTTCTTTAGAGAATCATTGTCGAAACACTTTTCCAACATTTCCAACGTTCGCGCACCATTAAATCCGTTTTTAACGCAAAATTTAATACGAGTTTAAGTTCGTTGTTGCAAATTCAAATCCATTTCTAAAATTGTAAAAAATCGCCAACACACACATAGATAGATGTAGTCTTTGCTAAGATTTAGAGGGAATGTCAACAACAGATTTACCAACTTAACAGAATTCAAATCGGAACAATGGGAGCGCCACACGGTGGTTCTTCCGGGATCAAGGTGGTATTGACCATCAAATTGTTCGTAGCCGCCACACACTCAATGGCTTACAGTTGGCTTGGCGCATAATATACAAATTGTGAGAGGACGTATTATTAATTAGGTGGACTGTTATGTCATAATTAATCGATTAAGGTGAATTCCAAGAGCAAGTTATGGTACGAAAAGTACATTGATTAGCAAAAATGTTTATGTGAATGTCTACCAAGAATTTAATTCAATGTGTACAAGTGCATTAGAAAGTAATTGATGATTGATCGTTGTTGTAGTTTAATCTCAAACATCGCGGCCCCCCTAGAATGTTTTTTAGGAGACGGGTTAAACAGCGAGCTTTGTGATAGGACGGACAAACGTTCCTGCTGCTACTCGAACTCCTTCATTTGGTCCTTTTGTAACATCTTCAACTCGGCCTAGGATCCATTTTGTGGGAGGAAGGTTCGGCCCCTTGATGAGCACGAGATCTCCTGCCTTGTACCATGCTTTGAAGGTGATTAGAATGATCCAATCCACTGGGAGTTTTCTAGAGATGGTTTGATTCTGGAACTGCTGTACTTGGCTCACCTAAGAGAAAGTGGGATTGAGTTACCGGATTTAAAGCAGAGTCTGACATGCAATATAAAGGACCAGGGTTAAGAACAGATTCGATTTGATAGAGCACAGTATATAGTTCTTCGAACGTTAAAATTGTCCCCCCAACCACCCGGCGTAAGTGCAATTTCATTGATTTTACCGGAGCCGCCCATAAGGCACCGAAATGTGGCGCAGAAGGTGGTATAAAATGCCAGATGATTCCTTCCTTGACTATGGCTGAAGCGATTGTTTTATTGTGGGGTTGTGGTATAGCAAGTTGTGCATTTCAGATATACATCGACGAGCTCTATTTAAGTTTGTCCCATTGTGGCAGGTTTTCCACGACGATCAATAAATCTGCGTAGTCCTGCTATAAAGGCATCCGTGGTTAAGTTGCTAACAGGCCATATAAGCCTTGGAATATTTTGGTTTCCGGGATCGAGATAGCTTGATTGTTAGATGTCCTGCATAATTACAGCCTGTATTTAAAAATGGACAACTAGGTTGAATGCGATGTACTGGAAGATCTCCCGTGAGTTGCTGGCTTCAAAGCTTACGCTGCATGAAACACGCCTTGCATCGATGAATTATTTTGCATATCAAGTTATCAAGTTACGACTACCAAGAATCCAAAATTGCTGCCGTACGAAGGTGAGAGTTTCCGAAATTGCAGCGTGCAGATAGCGTTGATGAATGTCTGTTATAATTAGAAGAGATATATTGCTAGTTTTAGGAAGAATTATAGGGTGTTTTATGTTGAAGCAAACGGCTGCGTGCTTGAGTCGGCCACCAACGCGAAGGAATCCGAGAAATTCAGCGTATCTGAGAAGTGCTGACTTTGAAGCTAGTTTGGTTTTGATACGCAGATTTAACATATCGTCTTTAAATGCTTCACGTTGATCGTATTTAAGTAAGCAACGCATTGCTTTATGAATTTCGAGGTACGTTAGCGAATCATACGACATCGATTGAGACGAAGCGGAGGCAATATGCGATTATATTTTGAAGCCGATACCCGGAGGAGATTTTGTCAATCAAGCTATGAATACTATTTACCCGCCGTTCAGCGATTAAAATGAGTAGGGTAGACTAGGTACGGTTGAAACATTTTAGCGTTTATCGTCCATTGCGTCGGGATTAGTTAAGCGAGCGATGACGGAAATATATTAAATAAAAGACAATATATCTGTCTACTAATGGGCAATGTTATTTGAGATCACTGTATTGTATTTTATGTGTAAAATCAAATTAAAAAAAAAAGTAATTTGTTTCAACCGTCCCAATGCCAGGGTCGGTTGAAGCAGTGCAT
The DNA here is from genome assembly GCA_963966105.1 of Volucella zonaria. NCBI lineage: Eukaryota > Metazoa > Arthropoda > Insecta > Diptera > Syrphidae > Volucella > Volucella zonaria. The sequence continues at coordinate 76,800,588 of OZ014530.1, read as the reverse complement.
GTGGTCATGCAACACATGCAATTAACCCCAGCATTTGGCCTATCTGTCCCAAAAGCAGGTGCAAAGTCGAGTTCAATAAACAAATGCCAATAAAATTTCGTATATGGAATAATCCCAGTTGTATAAAAGCCAGCTTGTATGTTGGATTGCGAAAGAGCAGTCGGCATAGCAGTAGCTATAATCCCTGGGATGTCGTATATTGCCATTGTCTTGCCGGGGTGGCTTCGCGTCCATTCATCACAGGTCGAATATCCAACTTTCTTCAACGGACCGAATACAGATCGATCAAGCGGTTGGAATTTATGTGAGCAGTGGGGAGGGAAAGATAGCATCACGATGCCATTCGTCTTGCAAAAGTCTAGTGCGTTTATGTGGGTGTGTGAAGAGTGGTTATCAAGCAAAAGTAAGACTTCATGTGAGGGAGAAGGAAATTTTGGCGATTAAAGAAGCTCTGTCCTAGCTGAAGAAAAACGAAATATCTACAAAGGATATCCGCATCTTTCCGGATAGGCTATCAAGTCCCTGGAGTCAGTCTTTAAATCTGAGAACCGCCCTTGAATGCCGATCATCTTTTGTGGAGATGGCACCTTTGCTGGGTGTGGGTCACATAGACATTCCATTGAACTGTAGGGCCGATGAACTCGACAAAATTGGAACCACTCTACATATTCTACCGGAAAAGAGTAGCATAGGTATACCAATCGCTACATGTAAATTAATATTAAAGCTGGATGCCAATAAAAAAACAGAACTTAGGTGGACTGTTGGACTAACATGTCTAGCAACATAAACAGATCTGGCCAAAGCTAGATCTGAATCGCTCTAAGAGTTTGGTCCTTCTAAATAGGTGTCGTCATTGGAAACTGCCTTATACGCACGCACGCAAGACGGCTTGGTGCCTTTACAAATGATTTCTGTAGAAGCTACATTGACGTACAGGAAGAGGAGACAATCCTCCACTTACTTCTCCCAGAGAAGAAAACTTCGCTTAGGAGCATTTTTCTACAATGACTTCAGCGATCTATTATTATTATTATTATCAAAAGAATGATACAAATTAATTTGTAGGGTCCGGGGTTTAACGCCGGGGTATTATGTCCATGTGGCGCGTTTTGTCAACAGCACGCGGGGTACTGAGTTCTCATGTGGTCATCCACCTACGTACTTACCGCCCCCAAAATTACTTGATTTCGGTGATCTAGTGGGAACCGATGCAATTCAAATTTCCATTTATATGCATTTTTATTTGATACCTTAATTTACTCTTACATGCTAGACAAAAAAACGCTTAAAAATTAGCTTAAATAACTTACAAATAGTCTTATTCTAACATACTGGCCCCATGCGGGCACTCTAAGTTAAACCTAACTCTTAAACTAAGTCTTTCGACGAATCTTACAGTCTATATTTATTTTATATTTTATATTTACGTTAAAACTAAAACTAAGAAAATAAATTTTTATCAAATACTTAGTATATGGCCTTTTTTTAATTAAACTTACAGACTACCTAAAGAATAAATCTTAATCTACTTAACCAACTTACATATAATACATTCATACACATATATACAATATACAACGCATATACACTTCATATATACATATATGCCTATAGATGTACATATACGTATATATTTATATATTTTTTTTTTTTTATAAAGCCGGCCATGGCTAAAAAAACAAAAATTAGGCTGGTCCACTCTGCTTCACATGAAGCTACCTATCACTGGAGGAGTTCGACGACGAAGCATCCTCGCCTTCATCAAGCCACCAAAATTGCTGGTGCTGCTGAGCAACATCCCTCCTGTCACGACTCCCTACCGCCCTACTGAACCGGAGACGCTCCGCACTGCCATGTGCGACGTCTCTGTCGTAGTTGAGTCGCCTGTCCGCAGCTGTTCGAGCGACGTGGAAGATTAGCGGCACCGCCAATCTGTCCTGGATCAGACCTTTGCTATCTAGGTAGAGGAACGCTTCTGGAGGAACATAGCCGTCAAAGCGAACTCTCTCGTGATACATATAATTAGGGTAGTAAGCCCCGGAGATCAGGTTGTTCGACGTTGTCATTGCTCTTGCAATGTGCCTTCGAGTCAACTTAATAACAAAATTGTCCACTCTTATTAGGTTCGCCCTATTGTACAAGACCTCATTGCGATAGAATTTTATGTACTCAGACTCTGGTGTTCTGTATAAGCGAAGACAAGTCCTAAGACAAGCCCTCTCAAACACCCTAATCTTTTCCAATAAACTTGCTCTCACGTTGAACCACACGGGACATCCAAATACAAGCATAGGCCGGATAAGGGCCATGTAGCAGATCACCTTCACGCTCGCATCGAGTTGGCTGTTATAAAACAGTCTCTTTGTAAGGGCAAAAGCACCTTTGGCTCTGGCCAGAGCAACAACTATATGTTTGTTAAAATACAGATTTTGATCTAGCCAGATCCCAAGGTATCTGACTACATTTCGACAAGCAAGTGGCTGCCCATGTTGTCCGACGATAGAGAACTTTCGACAATTCTTTCTGGTATCCCTAGAGGCCCCAGACAAAGGCGTCCTAAACAGAATGGTTTCCGACTTCTGAAAGTTGATTTTCAACTTCCAGTTATCCCAATATTGTTCAATTTTATCGAATCACGTTGCAAAAGTGTATTAATGACCTCAATTTTTGGACCTGATCTGTACGCGATTAAGTCGTCTGCGTACGCTATGGCATGGTGAAGTGAACCTATCAGATCACTTGTGTAAATGTTGAATAGGATCGGCGAATTTACCGCACCTTGTTGCAGACCATTTTTAATATTAAATATTCCAGCAGAGGTCACATCGCCATTCTTCACGATGAACTGTCTACTGGAGAGCATATCAAACAGAATATACAGAAGTGGTTTACTAATGCCCAACCTGTCCAGCTTGAAAAAGAGTCCTTCTAGCCATACGGTATCGAAGGCCTTCTCCAAGTCAATCAGGCAGGCACCAGTGTACTGGTTCTTGCCTTTGTTCCATTGGATATCAGAAACCAGTTTCGACACAGCATGAATGATGTCATGCCCTGCCTTGAAACCGAATTGATTATCCGGAACTATATGTTTGTCCTCAACCCACTTAGTCAGGACTCTATTGATTACCTTCTCGAAAACCTTACTGATGTTTGGAAGAAGACTGATCGAGCGTAGATTCGCCGGATTGGAAGTATCTTTATCCCTTTTGGGAATGGGATGTACCACCGCAGTTTTCCAATGCGCTGGATAATGTGCATTATTTATTGCATTATTAAACAGGGTTCTATAAATGTCCACCGCTTCTAGTGGGATATGTCGAAGCACAATGTTCGGTATTTCATCGGTTCCCACTGATTTCTTACTTCTAAGCGATTCGAAGATCGTTTGGAGCTCCTCCTTCGAAATGAAAGGGGGTAGTACCCTATCGTTGGCGATGACGTTATTTGACCTATTCTCGTCACTAAACTGGGTGAAGCCCGAGTTCTCGAATCGCCAATTCTATATTTCATTTCGAAGGTAGAAATTGTGTACAAGGACTCGATTCTCCAGGTCGTGGTTTGGGCCAATGATAACATTCGCCTTGTACACTTCCTGGAAAGTCGCTCCTATAGCCTCTACCTGCTCCTGCGGATCCTCGATCACAAAGAAATTGTCATCATCAACGGCCTCACTGGGATCAATTCCTGCTGCTACAAGTATTTGTTCGTTGTTCGTCGTTCGGGTGATTCTAAGACATTGAAGGTCGTTCTGATTATTTCTCCGAAATATTTTATTTATTTGCGGGAACATATTCGGGTTGCTGGTGTTTACAGCCCGAATTTTATTGTTCCAATACAAACTTACAGAATTTCTGTAATTTTCTTTTATTAATATTTGGAGGTTTTTAATCGACGACTTCAACGTCATGATCTCCGGGTTATGTCTGTCAGTAAACTGTCTGTACAAGGTTTTTAGTCTTGACAGCAGTCTACTTTTTTGTCGGTGCAGTGCGTCAATAGTTGCGTTGCGGAATAAGTCTTCGTCGTCAGTGTGTTGATACCGAGGTATCGTTTTGTCCATTGTTCGTTTGATTGTATCGTCCATTAGTCTTAGATACCTGTCAGTCTCCTCGTTTGACAGATTTCTGTTGGATGGTGGGTAGAGCGAATTCGAGGAGAGTGCTCTAGTCAGTGTTCTGGTGAAGTGTGTCCAACGCACCCTACTATAATTGTAGGAATGCCTTTGCACAAACTCATCCAATTCCGCAATTTCGTTGGGAACAGTTACTTCGGTGCTGAGACCGCAATGGTCACTGTCATACACGAAAGTGCGTAGACAGTTTGTAGTTTGTTGGTTAGTACATGTCAGTTGTATTCGTGAGTCGAACAGGAGAAGATCCAAATAAGACCCGTGTCTAGGAAACGACGGACTATCCGTCGCCTTAAGCCCTAGTCGATACGTTATGCTGTGTTGACCCCACCAATTGAATAGTAGGTTTCCTCTAGTATTTGGTGTATTATTTCCCCAATCACTATGTTTGGCGTTGAAATCTCCGCCGATAATAAAATAGTTGTCTTCCAATTCCAGCCTTAGGAATCGAAAAAGTGTCTCGAGCTCTGAGATGAATAAGGTGGATTGAGTAGCTTTAGGTGCATAGACAGACACCATGTACAGCCGCTTTCCACTACGGAGGGGAATATACACGATGCATGCTTCCAGAACCTGGAACCTACGTACTACACGACTGTATACTCTTTTAAAACGTATACCTTTTCTTACGAAAATCGCAACGCCACCTCCCTGAATGGAGTTGGGTCGGTTTCTCCGTACTATTTTGTATCTCCTGTGCCTCATTTTGTGTCTTTTGGTAAGCTTAGTTTCGCTAACCAAAAGCACATCAGGGGCTTGGTCTTTAAGCAACTTAAATAGTGCGGCTCGTCGTTCTAACCTAATCAGTGAATTCACATTCACTGCAAGGACCTTCAGGGTCTGCTCCGCCACGTGCGTACCCATTACGACAAAAGGTGCGTTAGGCCAGGCAGCAGCGCGTAAACTTGATCCACCCGCGCGGTCTGTTCAGTTAAATGACGTTGTAGCTGAGCCATTTGTCCCTGGATAGAGAGTAAAATAGCTAGCATGTCAGGTACTGGTTCCGGGGCTCTAGGCGCTGGGGCCTGAGAAGCTACCTTCACTTGCTGTACCGTATTTCCCCTACCTGCCGCCATTTGGGCGTAGGTAACATGGGGAGTAACGGCTGGAGTTTGTGAATGCACGGGTGGACGTTTAACTTCCACTTTCTGCTGCCGGGCCAGATTTATTCTTTTGATGTACTGGAATTTGGGACAACCCCGATAATTTGCGGTGTGTCCCGTGTTCCTACATAACGCGCAAGAGAGCTGGCTTTTTTCAGACGTTCCGTCCTTACCCAGAACGCATTCCTCTGACTTGTGGTTCTTTCCGCACTTTACGCATCGAGGCTGCATTTCACAGTTCGACGCGGCGTGCCCGAACCTTTGGCAGCGAACACATTGTAAAATGTTGTCGCCCCGTTTTACTTTTTCCCAGTGTACAACCTGGTAGTCCAGGACTTTGATGCTCCTTAGACCATCCAGATTGCTGGTGGGACTTAACTGAACCAGGAAGAACGGTAGTTTCCGCATCTCCCTTTTTGCTCTGGCTGTGGTGAAAGGCTTAACCCCCACGAATTGGAGCCCTTCGCACTCTTTCTCTTTCAGCAGTGCAAGGAGCTCCTCCGGATCAGTCGACGGTTCTAATCCCCTTAGCAGTATTGTTTGCAGCTTTTCACCCTTCGGGGTGTAGGAGAAGAACTCCGTCGTCGAATCCTTCAGTAAATTTTTTGTTTTATGATAGCGCTCCACTGTGTTACAATGGATCGCATGCCTATCTAACGATAATCTTTTTATAAAAAAATTGTTGCCTATGGCCGACTTACACAGTTCTATGGTGTCCTTTAATTCCAATTTGAAAGTGTTAATTGGTGGCACTTTCGGTTTAGTGGATTTCTGCTCTTGCTGTTGTTGTTGTCCCTGCTGCTGTTGTTGTTGGTGTTGATGTTGCAGCCGTTGTTGTTGCTGCTTAATCGGTTGCGATTTTTGTTCTTTGTGTACATCTGTCTTTTTCTGCTGCTCTTGTGCAGGTTTCTGGATGTTTTGTTTTTCCACTGGTTGTTTATGTTGTTGTTGTTGGTGTGGAATCTCCACGTTTGTGCTCGTTTGCTGTTGAGGTTTCTGGAGTTGTTGCTGCTTCTCCATCTCCCTCCTTGCCATTTGCTTAGCCCTTATAGCCAGCACTTTTTGTTGCAGCTGCTCAATGGTGCTGCTCAGGGCTTCGACCTCGTCGTCTTCGTCATCTGACTCGGATGCAGCTAGGGATGCAAAGCTGTTGTCTGCTCCCATGTATTGTGTTTCCCCTTCGTCGGGTACATGCGGACAGTCATTATTGTCCGACTCTTTCTTCTTTTGCTTTATTGCTGCGCTTGCAGATATCATCGCAGCCCTCTTCTTCACTCTACCATTCAGCATTTCTAAGGGAGCTGAAAGCTAAGTGCGTTTTATGAGATTCGGAGTCGGCTTCAGCTTTCTCCTCCTCTTTCTCCTTCTCTTCGTTTTTGGTGATTGGCTTGAACTGCTTGAAGCCTCACCAGATGTTTCCGCAGATCCCGCTATTAACATAGCGGACCACTCTCTGCAATCCATAACGTGATATTTATTACAGTACTAGTATGCAACACTTTATATCACCACACACAATGAAAATTAAATTAAAAAAAAGTACTCTTACCCGACTCGGAGTCGAACTCACAACCTTTGTCCTCTGAAGCGAACACACTACCACTGTGCTACTTGAAGCCTGTAGGGGAATCGTCAAATGTCTCACTTAAATATTTAAGTCACTATTTATTTTTACCTGAGTGGGAACCGATGCTTTCAGTGTGGCGAGGCCCTTGATCTAAAAAATATAGATGTAAACAGTAAACGCTTCATCGTAAGCTCAAATTGGTTCTATTAGTAAGAGGATCATAGGGCCACGCGTCATCACAATGGGCTGGTGGGTGGGTTGGTGTTTCCAACAGCCACACTTACCTACTTACCCAGAGCGCGAAACTGGAGGCTGTTGACTAACCATACTGGTAATACTTATGGTTTAAGATTTACACCCTCTCCTGTTAAACAAGTTAGTAATTAAATAATCATATTTTGTGAACTTACTAGATGGAGTGAAAAGTGACCTTTTCTTTTTTTTAAATGTTTTTTTTTATTTTATTCAATATAGTCCCCTTTTAGTTTGATACACTTATTCCAGCGATTTTCCAACTTCTTGATCCCGTCCGAAAAGTAATTTTCCGGAAGGTCTGCAAAATACTCCTCCGTGGCGTCGATGATTTCCTCTCGTGAGCTGAATTTTTTATTGATGAGCCATCTTTTGAGGTTTAGGAAGAGATAATAGTCCGAGGGATCCAAATCCAGTTACCAATCGACGCCAAAAGTCCACCCGATTCCGCATCAGCAAGTCCAAACACTCTTTCGAAGTGCTGTCGCGTTCGTGTTTTTGGTCATTCGCGGCACTCAGCGGCAGGATAACTTTTTCATATGCAGAATATTGCCCAAAATATGGCGTGTGTGCTCAGTGCTAATCTATGTGGTATCTGCTAGCTGGCGCACCTTCACTTTCCGGTCAGCCAACACCATTTCATGTATTTTTTCGACATTGTCCTCTGTAACCGCATCGGAGGGCCTGCCGCTGCGGACTTGATCGGTAGTGGAGTTGCGGCCACCACGAAACTCTCGAAACCAATATTTGACGGTGTAATCTGACGGAGCATTAGCCCCATAATATTTATCCAACTTTTCTTTTGTTTCCTTCGCCGTTTTGCCTCTCAAAAAATAATTTTTTATGAGAGAACGGCAATCGTTTTTGTCCATACTCAACATGATGCCAAACACGTCAGCAACAATCAGCTGTCAAATCAAAACTAAAGACAGTATCGCACTGAAATTTGGCATGTCTGCCTAAATATGAACGGATTTCAAGGCACCACAACCTTTATTGCAGTAGCAGTGCATTCTGGCAGTCAACCAGGTCACCTTTCACTCCATCTAGTATTATTAACGTTTTCCGCTGTATTTACATCAATTCAATTAATTTCAATTTTAATTTATTTTAGGTCAAAATTACGCAAGTAAAGCTTTCAATAGTCTTTGTCAAAAAAGGCGTCTATAAAATTAGTGTACATATTGTGTACGAGTATATATATACATGCGACGTTTTAATCGAGTTTATATAATTGGTAGAAGCGATCCAAAGAAAACGATGTCTTGTTTTGACATTCTTATAACTGTGTAATATGTCAACATAACTATCATGGATGATTGGTGTTTCATTAAGAGCGTAATAACTCCTTCGAAATCTTTTCTTTGAAGTCAAAAACAAAGCTAGCACAACATTGACATCACTGATTCCAGACGCTGATGTGACTGCCGCATTTATTTGCGAATACTTACCGACCTTTCAGCAATAACGACATAAACTTTAAAGAGACTTTAAATTCATGAAGATAACAAGTTCCCTACAAAACGTATCGCGACTCAACTCCAAATAATGCCATTTAATACAATAGCTCTATCAAGATTGAAGACCTCGACCGTTTTGACAAGGAAAATAGCCACCCCCAATACTCGTCTAAGAAGTAAGTTACCTGAACAACAAGTATCCACCAGCGTATTGATTTCTTTGATTTCGATCCAAAGTCTGCCTTACAATTCCTCTGGGAAAATTTTCATTAAATCGGACGTCTCATTTGATGCCACCTCAGTCACCTCAAAAACCTCTGCCCTCTTTTTTCTTTCCTTTTTCCCCAGCTACTTTGTAGGGGATTCTTATTTTACTTAAACATTATCCTCCTCATGCCTACCACTGGCACGTGAAAGCCTAAAGGAGCCAACTTCTGTATGCTGCAGGAGAACTTCAGGCAGTTTACAGATGATGTTATGCAAATGCGTTTTCCAGCACAAAAAAATCTTTACCAAGTTTCATTTCGGGGCTTTGTTTTCCCCATCTCTCGGAATACAACAGCAGCAGCGGTGGCGGCGGCGGCGGCGGCGGCGGCGGCGGCGGCGACGGTGGCGGTAAAGTAGCACAGGCTAAGGCAGCACAAAAGTCTTTTGATGTTTGATGATGGCAAGGCGTAGGCAAATAACTACAATACACACACTCACACGAACACTCCCAATGAAAAAGGCAAAATTCAAGGCAGTTTCTTTGCCCTGGCCTGTCCTACTTCGTCTGCCCTGCTCTTCGCATTGGCTTTAAATTACTTCTGAAATTTATTACGATTATTTCAAGTCGCTTTCGGATTGAACACACAAATGCTTTTCCGAGTAGAGAATATACGACAGGACTCTATTCAGTGGCGACGACGACGACTCCTTGAAGCTTGCTCCCTCCTCCAAATACATTTGCATAAAAAGTGTATGCGCTGCAAATGACAGTTCCGGTACTGAATGATGTGGTTTATTTAATGTCTTATCCCTTATACGCCTTATTTCGAAAATGTAAATAAAATTACGATTGCTAAGCGAACGAATATAGGAATCATCGTTTCTGGGGGCGAATTCAACAAAACGTAGATCAGCAGTTTTGTAAAGCTTTTCCGAAAGCACTAGAAACTGTTTACTTTGCTAACTTTTGAACTGATTTCGAGTTTGAGTTTGAATTTGGTTTATCTTCTGTATCCCAGGGGTGTTTTCTGGTTTCGAGTTAGATACATTCTTTCATGTACTTTAGAACTTTATTTCACATTTTTACTGTGAGAACTTAAAAAATTCTGTGATTTAATACGAGTATGTTACGTCATAGCAGAATGAATTTTTCTCTTCCGGTATCGGTGTAATCTTACCAATGCACCATGTTTAGTTTTCATGACAAACTTCTGCTTTGGAATGCCTGATATGCAGTTAATTTGACCAGTTTTCATAGCATGGTGCGCTATAAGTAGGGAAATACAGCCTTCATGCCATCACCACCGGAAACGGAAGCAGGCTCAAGAGTTTTGCGATGGGACGTAATGTAACTATAGTCAGCACATGGTTTCCACACCTTTATATGCATAAGGGAACTTGATCAGCAAACTGTCAACCAAATTGATTGTATTGCGATCGACGCGAGGCATATTTTGGATGTCCGAACGCCTCGAGCAGCTAACATCCACTCGGACCACTACCTTGTTGTAGCCAAGGATCACCGAAACAATGTGAGCAAGCACAATGCAGAACGGCTGCAATCACAAGAGACTGTCATGGTCTTTTCCGATCGAGTTTGGCGTATCGTCTCTAGAAATCCGATGCTGACAGAATCGAACAAAGCAAGACCAAGAGAAATCAGAGGGGCTGTTTCTGATTTCTTTTTTTTTTTTTGGTATAATTGGCCGGCGCACAAGGAATTTTATGTACCCTTAAGATGTTTGCATATAGCGTGCTTGAAAGGCAATTAGGGACGGAAACACCGATTGCGTTGTTGTTAAATTTTTGCTAGCTATAGTGACTAGGAAATGAAGAGCTCGGCAACAACTTGTATGGCTTAGGAAAGACTCACAATATTTCAGATTACGTCCGAAAGTGGGCTTGAGTATGTACTGATGAGCATTCAAAGCGAGACGGATGTTACGGCTAAAAGTTTGAAGGGGCGGAATGCTACCGGCAATATCGGTAGAGCACTGCGATACAACAAGGTGTGCGACTGTGTAATATTGGCATCACGGTTTTGGATGCTATCTAGCAAGTGCAAGGAAGTCTTAGGGGCACCTGAACAAATGTTGACATTGTACTCCAGTTTTTAGCGGATAAACGCCTTATATATCGAGGCCTGGTCAGAGGGGGTGAAATATTTCTTACGTCGCTTGAGGAAACCTAGACATTTCGCAGCATTTTTGTCGACATCGAATATGTGGTCATTCCAACGTAAGTTGTTATTAACACACATACCAAGAATGGAAAGTTTTTCGGTTTCCACCATGCAAGTGCCATTCATGGATAATGGTTGGGTGTTTCAATTTCGCTTTAATGTCAGCAGACAGCACTGTGTTTTGGAAGTATTGAATTCCACTCTTTTAATAGTTCTCCAATTATTTATGCTGCTAATATCGGAATTTAATATGCTGAACATACGCTGTGGTTCTCGTTCTACAGCCGAAGAACAGGGACGTGATTCCGGGAACGAATATGAAAAGCAGAGAGTACTGTCGTCAGCAAACGAATATATTGGGTTAGAAGTAGCAGACAAGAGATCGTTGATGAAAATTAAAAGGAGTGTCGGAGACAGAACGGAGCCCTGGGGCACACCAGCATTTAATTTGTGAATATCGGACTCGAAACCATCCAAGGCAACTTGAATTGAACGTTCCGAAAGGTAATTTCCAATCCATTCAAGAAGAGAGTCATCGATCCCAAAAGCACACATTTTCGACAAAAGAGCCTGATGCCAAACTCTGTCAAATGCCTTAGAAATACCAAGTGCAACTATCTTGCTTTCACCAGATTGAAGTATGCTTTGGTTCCAATTTTCGGTGAGACATGCCATCAAATTAGCAGTGGACCTAATGCTACGAAAACCATACTGCCGGTCATTAAGAAGTTTTCGTGTTTCGAGATATTTCATGAGCTGGCGGTATATTAGCGTTAAGATCTTTAAGAACTCTTGCTACTATACGAGTGCGAAAGTGGATTCGTCTCATTGAAGATTCGACGCACTGAGGTATAGGCGGAGACAGAACACAATCCGGGAGTGTTGAGCTGGCCGCAAAGTGTGCAGCAAGCAGATTGGCCTTGTCCAAAGAGCTGACAGCTGGAATGTCATTGTAAATGAGCTTTGGGATGGAGGATGAGGCAGAATTTCTAATGTTTTGACGAACGACCAACAATTTTTACTGCCTTTTGGACATTGCAGTATTTTTTGCCTCCGTTTTTGGTCATATTGGAATTTCTCACTCTTGAGAAAGACGTTGCAGTCATTTCTGGCTCGTTTAAACTTTTTCGGCTCTTGAAGGACCGAAAAAACAATTCTCTAACCCTGACAGCCTCTTTACAGCTCGAGTCGTACCATGCCTTTTCTTTTGGTTTGATACTCTTCATCCGATTCCAAAGAGAATAGTTTCTGTGATCATGTCAGCAGCGGCATCCACGTCGTTATCGAGGAAACATAAAATTCCTAAAGAAGTTGTTAAGTCCGCTCCAGTTGGCTTTCTCGTATTGCCATACGGTTCTTTTAGGAATCTTTTCTCTATCTGTGTGGTGGGTGTACGAGAATTTAGCTGATATGACACAATGGTCCGACGAGCCTAGAGGGGAGAGCACATCAATGCAGTACTTATCAGGGTGAGAAGTTAAAAACAAGTCCAGCGTGTTGGCGGTTTGACTATCAACGTCTGGTATTCGTGTGGGCTCATTTACAAGCTGGGTTAAATTATTTTCCGCAGCGAAGATCTCAACACACCGTCCTTCGGGTGTTATCTGTCCAGAATGTCGAAGCCAACCAGAATTGTGTTTACTGAAATCGCCCGTAATAACGATTTCAGTACGAGGATACAGGGATACAATTCTTTGAATGGAGTCAGACAGCGCATCAAACTCGTGAAAAGTCGAGTTGCTGTCCCGTTTGGGGCTTCTGTAAATAAAGCAGTAGTGGATAATTTGCTTACGGAGATGAAATTGAATTCCGGATTGGAACAGCGACTATATTGTGGAGGAATGGGATAAGCTACATCACTATGCACATAAATGGCGAGACCGCGATGGGGAAAGAATAGTGACACTAGTTCGTAGGCAGGTAGCTTCAGATCAGAGTGATTTGAGAGGTGTGGGTGGGGATCTACCTGTGTTTCACTAAGTGCCAAAACAGCTGGTCGGTACTTACAGACGTGGACGTACGCAGAAATGTGATTATTTTTTTGCCCGCGTATATTGGTTACGTCCACCCTGAATTCCCTAGTCATAACTACAAACAAACACAGTAAACACAAACACCGACGATACTAAGCAAGGCTGCGAAGTGAAAGTTCTGATGATGGTTTACTGAATCAAATTGCTGTAGGTGTTATGCCCTTACAACAATATGAAACAGTGCACCTACAAAATTTTCACTCACAACCCGCTATCCACGGTTGGTTGTCGGGAAGCAAGCTTACGTTAACTGGCGTAAAATTCTACAAGTGATTGTTTACAGGCCTGAGAGGGGATATAATAGCGATAACAAACTGTAAGCGGCATCGTACTGATTAGCAAAGACCGCTTCTGTCGCTTGAGGTGGCTACGACATGTGGAGTGAATGGAGCCCTCGATCCCTAGCCGGTGAAACAATGGTGTAGAGGGGGACCTCTCTTTAGCTGGCGCACACAAGTGGAAGGTGACTTAAACCATCTTAGAGTGCACAATTTTGAAAGCATTTGGCAAAAGACTGCATCAATTGTAAAGGTTTATTGAGCCCCAGGTTTACCCTGGGCTGCACCTACATCTAAATACGTAAGATAGTACATAACATATATATATCACTGCAGAAGATCTTCCAGACCTTGCGCTTGGATGTTCTGATGTTCCTCTTGAAAATTTTTAGACTGTCATTATGACGTTGAAGGTCAGTATCTGCATTTATATCTTTTGCAATTCAGCCTTGCATTTTTAAAAAAAATCTCATACTCGAAGCAGATTAACACTAGTCTATATTTAGTTTTGCGATGCTAATCTGATGTTTGGTGTCAACTTGGCACAAGTTTTTATTGAGCCGATTGTAGAGTCAAAAAAAGCTATAATATGCTGGTTTGTTGCGGAAAATTTCAACTTTTGCTATTTTTGGTATGAAAAAATTAAAAATAAAATAACAGTTCAACTACAAATATAATAAGAAGGAAAAAAAAAAGGATAGGTCGAATCGAATGGAGAATGCTGAAATTTCATTTGCGATGAAGTACTTCGCATTTCTCGCAAAGAATAAAACGATGTTCCGTACAAGTTGGTCTCACGTACATGTCACAGTGAACACTGTGTACATTTGCGTTCGGAGTTCGAGGGCACATATGACATCTAGCCCGTTTTTTTGTGGTTGGCTGATGAATCAATATTTTGACCGCCAGCATTTAGACCGATGCTGATGCTAGTGATGATGTTGATGGAGAATTCAAGCAAGAAGAGTACGGCGAAATCGACGAACTTGGATCTCGCACACGACGAAAAACTTCTGCCCCATGTATACCATGTGGTGTTCGTGCCCTAGCTTTAATATTGTCTTCACATAAGGTCTCGCCCAAGTTCAACAAAAACAATCGTCGCGGAACATTCCGGGAACAATAGAGTGAAGATCAAGAAGGCATTCAAAGCCGAAATGTCAAGAATGTTGTAGAACAACGTTAGTGGTCATCGGTTGGTCCTGCGTTTACACAGATAAGTGCCAATCATCTGGTCGAGAGTGTCGACATCAGCCTTCGTTTTATTGTAAAAGTGAGTTATGTTGGGCTTTTTCGCCTGGTCAGCTGGATCGAAGTGGACGGCCGCATGATATGTCGAAAGCAAAGTTACGAAGCGATTTTTCTTGGGCACAGATCAGAGAAAAATAAAGGCATGTACACGAAGAAGAAGTACAGAAGAACAAATCGCGAATAGGCGCCAGCTTATCGCGTACACTCAGCTGTACGTATCGATTGGCTAATGGCTCGAAAGCGAATAAGTGACATTGTCGCTGCGAAAATTGATGGCCCATGCTTAGCAGTCCAAAGCTCATCAGCTGCTTCGCTTTTCGACCGATATGCCCCAGCCAACAACAAAAGTTCATTAAAGGCGCGCATTTCAGACACATCAACCGGCTTCCACGTGATGCCATGCGTGTGAATACAGTATAAATTGGTCATTTGTACCCCAGTATTCTCGACTGGCTCGAAAAAAAGCAATGGATCGCGCACATACTGAATTTTCTTGTCTTTCGACTTGAGAGCATTGTCCGGTTCAGCAGCGATTTCCAAACGCATTTCTTGTCCGATAAAATCAGCATCACTCGTGTCACTGTTATAATCTTCGGAATCACTTTCAGTCTCGCTTGGTGAATAATCTGTATCATCTTCCGAGAATTCGGGCAGATCATCGCTGTCTTCTGTTTGCGGTACAAACTGTTCGCAGAATCCCTCATAGTCAGACATTTTGCAGCAACTGTTTGAAAAAAAAAAATCTGAAATAATTCACAGCAAAAGGTTGCACAATCGGATAATTAAAAATAACGGACTAAGTGTTACAGCACTGGCGATATCAAATTGACACCAAACATCAGATATGTAATAACTCTTCTTCAAAATTTTATTGGCGCACTGTTTCATATTGTTGTAAGGGCATAACACCTACAGCAATTTGATTCGGTAAACCAACGTCAGAATTTTCACTTCGCAGCCTTGCTTAGTATCGTCGGTGTTTGTGTTTACTGTGTTTGTTTGTAATTATGACTAGGGAATTCAGGGTAGACGTAGCCAATATACGCGGGCTGAAAAGTAATCACTTTTCTGCGTACGTCCACGTCTGTAAGTACCGACCAGCTGTTTTGGCACTTAGTGAAACACAGGTAGATCCCCACCCACACCTCTCAAATCACTCTGATCTGAAGCTACCTGCCTACGAACTAGTGTCACTATTCTTTCCCCATCGCGGTCTCGCCATTTATGTGCATAGTGATGTAGCTTATCACATTCCTCCACAATATAGTCGCTGTTCCAATCCGGAATTCAATTTCATCTCAGTAAGCAAATTATCCACTACTGCTTTATTTACAGAAGCCCCAAACGGGACAGCAACTCGACTTTTCACGAGTTTGATGCGCTGTCTGACTCCATTCAAAGAATTGTATCCCTGTATCCTCGTACTGAAATCGTTATTACGGGCGATTTCAGTAAACACAATTCTGGTTGGCTTCGACATTCTGGACAGATAACACCCGAAGGACGGTGTGTTGAGATCTTCGCTGCGGAAAATAATTTAACCCAGCTTGTAAATGAGCCCACACGAATACCAGACATTGATAGTCAAACCGCCAACACGCTGGACTTGTTTTTAACTTCTCACCCTGATAAGTACTGCATTGATGTGCTCTCCCCTCTAGGCTCGTCGGACCATTGTGTCATATCAGCTAAATTCTCGTACACCCACCACACAGTTAGAGAAAAGATCCCTAAAAGAACCGTATGGCAATACGAGATAGTCAACTGGAGCGGCCTTAACAGCTTCTTTAGGAATTTTAACTGGTCGTTATGTTTCCTCGATAACTACGTAGATGCCACTGCTGACATGATCACAGAAACTATTCTCTTTGGAATCGGATGAAGAGTATCAAACCAAAAGAAAAGGCATGGTACGACTCGAGCTGTAAAGAGGCTGTCAGGGTTAGAGAATTGTTTTTTCGGTCCTTCAAGAGCCGAAAAAGTTTAAACGAGCCAGAAATGACTGCAACGTCATTTTCCAAAGGTAGTAAAAATTGTTGGTCGTTCGTCAAAAACATTAGAAATTCTGCCTCATCCTCCATCCCAACGCTCATTTACAATGATATAACTCGAAACACGAAAACTGCTTAATCTGGTGAAAGCAAGATAGTTGCACTTGGTATTTCTAAGGCATTTGACAGAGTTTGGCATCAGGCTCTTTTGTCGAAATGTGTGCTTTTGGGATCGATGGCTCTCTTCTTCAACGGATTGGAAATTACCTTTCGGAACGTTCAATTGAAGTTGTCTTAGACGGTTCCAAGTGTGATATTCACAAAATAAATGCTGGTGTGCCCCAGGGCTCCGTTCTGTCTCCGACACTCTTTTTAATTTTCATCAACGATCTCTTATCTGCTACTTCTAATCCAATATATTCCTTTGCTGACAGTACTCTCTGCTTTTCATATTCGTTCCCGGACTCACGCCCATGCTCTTCGGCTGTAGAACGGAAACGGCAGCGTATGATAAGCTCATTAAATTCCGATATTAACAGCATAACCAGTTGGGGAACTATCTACAAAGTGGAACTTAATGCTTCCAAAACTCAATGCTGTCTGCTGCCATTAAAGCGAAATTTAAACACCCAGCCATTGTCCGTGAATGGCACTTGCATCGTCGAAACCGATAAACTTTCCATTCTCGGTATGTGTGTCAGTGACAACTCACGTTGGAATGAGCACATATTCGATGTCGCCAAAAATACTGTAAAATGTCTAGGTTTCCTCAAGCGATGTAAGAAATATTTTACCCCCTCTGATCTGGACACAGTATATAAGACATTCGCCCAAAATTGGAGTACAATGCCCACATCTGGTCAGATGCTCCTAAAACATCTCTACACCTGCTAGAT
Source organism: Volucella zonaria (assembly GCA_963966105.1). Classification (NCBI taxonomy): domain Eukaryota; kingdom Metazoa; phylum Arthropoda; class Insecta; order Diptera; family Syrphidae; genus Volucella; species Volucella zonaria. Next base: position 76,783,236 of record OZ014530.1, on the reverse strand, counting down.
AGGATTCAAAACCGTGCGATAAAACTAATAGGTGATTTTAATACCACTCAAACAATGTTTTATCGCTATTTCCATCATTGTGCTCCATTGAAATCGCTCCATTGAAATTGCCAGTAGCATTCCGTCCATCCAAACTTTCAACCGTAACACACGTCTTGCTATGAATGCTCATCAGTATACCCTCAAGCCCATTTTCGGACGTACTCTGAAATATCGTGATGCTTTCCTAAGCCGTACAACTCGCTTATGGAATGCCCTGCCGATCTCTGTGTTTCCTGGTCGTTATAACTTACAAACATTTAAAAACAATGTACTTCGGTACCTGTCTTTTCTTCTTACCTAAATTTCATTCGCCCACGCTGTGTACGATCATTATAAGATTACAAAAACCCCTTGAGCGCGCGCTGATTATATAAAAAAAAAAAAAAAAACAAGCCTTCAGAGCCCTCTGGCTACAACAATTTTATTTTTACGGAAACTAGACGAGAAAGTATCCCGCTGGCAACAGCACTACAATTATTAGGAGTTTTGCTTATTTGAGAAAAAAGTGTGTCCAATTGACACTAAATATAGACTAGTGTTAAAGAATATAATAAGAAGAATGTGGTTAAGGGAAGTATCGTCAAACTTCCAAGCAGATGTTGTACTGGTTTGTTTAGTAATTATAAGAAATTCCTCATTCGAGTATGTCCAAGTTGGATGACAGCTCATTATGTTTTCAGAGAGTAATTTTTACTTACATACTCGTACAATATATAATTACCTATTGCACAATAGCATATGCGTACCTATTAAGTCTGACTGGTTAACGGCTGGCTCTTGGCAAGGTCTGTGTCTGGATCGAAACTTAACAAAAAAATAAAAGCATCATTAGTTTGTTTTCCGTCTTATATGTAAATATTTCTTTTTATTAAATCTTAATCACGTTAGTACAATATTTCATTGATTTTTTTTTTGTTTTAATTTAAATTATTTACAATTTCTTATTACAACTGCAATTTGGAAGTTAAATTTAATATTTATATTTCTATTCCTAATCCGAATGAGACAATAAATGTATTTATACTAGTAAACACTAAGTGATTCTTACCAAAATTAAATAGACGTTATTACTTTTTTATTTATCTCTTTTCTTTTTTGTTTTTTGTATGAATACATTTATATTTTATTTACTTATTTATATTATTCTATTAAGTTGTTACTAATGTACAACAATTGATTTCATTTAATCTTAAATAAAATGTAATTCTTTACAAAATCATACAAAATATTTAACATTTTGGTTTTTATACATCCATTAAAAATTATAGCCAATGTTTATTTAAAATTTTCACTTTTTACTCAATACTCTAAAAAATAAATATTTGTTTAATTTTTTTTTTAAGAAAACAAATACATACTCAAGAAAATTATGTTTGTTCTGAAGAGTGGGATAGATATTTCGGCAGTTGGTTTAAAAATCGTGAGTTAATGAGTATTGGATAACAAATTTATTTCACTGCTTTTTGTGCGTTGAAATATTTTTTTTTTTTTTTAAAAATTGTTTGTTTTGAATAATTTAAAATAACTTAATTTTAAATGATTTGTTTTGTTTTATTATATGTTGATAGGAACTAAATCATCGTCATTGTTAACCTCTCTTAATTTCGTTTCTTTTGAAAAATGCTAAAAATAGTAGTAAAAATGTGAAAAAAACAAACGAAATAAAAATAAAATACTTTGGAGTTTTTATTTTAAATTTTTTATTGGTGTTTTGTTTTGTGTTTTAATGTAAATGTAAATTAACAATATTTTGTTTTTAGACTTTAATAGTTTTTGTTTTTATTTTTTTTTTTTTGCTTCAACGAAGAAATGTATATTACAAACATCATAGCATAAAAAAATTGAAATTGAACTAAAAAAATACAAAAAAAAAAATTAAAATTTAATAACAAATGATATGAAGGCAAGCAAAATATCAATAGAACAAATTTACTCTGTATAACAATAATACATGCACAAATTTTTGAAAAATTATAAAGCAAATGATATAAGTTTTTTGCCTAACGGGCATTTTAAAATGTACACACATATATTCTTCTTTTGATTTTAGAAAATTGAGAAATATCATACACTTGAAAACCAGCAGGGGTCTGTCGGAAGTTTTAGAATATTTAAAATTGAAATCATTTCTTTTTCAACACACTGTACGAGCATGTTAGCTGAAAATACAATTCAAAAGGTTTTTTCCTCTTCATGGCTGACTATCGGACTAATGGATTAAGCTGCCCAAATACAGTAAAACCCGGATAAGTGCTGCACGCTTAAGTACCCAACCCGTTTAAGTGCCCAAAATATTTCAGACTTATAGTTTTTCTACACTTTTTGTAGTAAATATACACGGATAAGTACTCCCCGCTTAAGTGCTTTACTCAGTTTAGTGCCCTCTATTTATCACTTTTTTTCGCTCGTTTGCTCATATAAAACTCGTGTAAGTACCTCATTCAAATCCTAAAATTCCATCGAAGCAAACTGCATTTCGTCGCAAAACATCACAAATTCGCTTTGTCTCTTTTTGTTTGAGATTTATTTCAATTGACATTTGTGCTTGCTGATTTGGATTTGTCGGTGAAAATTGGAAAAAAAAAATCTGTAAATCTAGCGAAAGTTTTCATAAATCTCCACAGACATGAATAAGCTCGTATCCACACTTTCGATTGAGCAGAAATTAAAATTGCTCTCGCAATTCGAAAACAAAGTTAAAACGAAAAAAGAACTAGCTTCATTTTTCAAATGTGACATATCGACGATGAATAGGATTTTAAGAAAAAAAATGGATCAAATTCGTGAGGTTGAATGTGGAAATAAAAACTTGAAATCAAAATGAAAACGCAAGGGTACGCATGAAGCTGTGGAAAATGCTTTAACACAATGGTTTGATCAAGCTCGAGCTGAAAGCACAGTGATATCTGGCCCTTTCATTCTTAATAAGGCAACAAAGTTAGCCCTTAAGCTTAACTCCGATTTTGAGCCCAACAATGGGTGATTATGGAGATGAACACATCGAGAGAATATCCAATTTACAAAAATACAAGACGAGGCCAATGAAAGTGATCAAAGTGGTACAGAAAACTACGTAAGCCATGTTTTAGGTCCCAGTTTAAAAAAAAAAAAACTATTCCCCTGAAAATGTGTTTAACGCTGACGAAAGTGGGCTGATGTACCGAGCACTTCCGAATGGCACACTTGCTCAACATGATTTAGATTTAGATTTATTTATTGTACAATATCATACATGCTTACACAGTAAGAATTCACTTATAAGTCTGTGAAAGATAGAAAGTTTTAATTCATATACAATACATAAATGGTTTGAAAGTTAAGTTAAATTGCTTTTATATTAATTAAGCTTATTCTTATGTTTTGAATTTATTTTAAATTAATTCTAATTGAAATTGAGATTGCTTGAAGTGGGATAGGGATGGGAAAAAGGTTGGTCTAGTTTCTAAGAAAATTTTGAAGCTCGTTTTTGAATAGTCGTGCATCAGTTAGCTTTCGCAAGTTACGTAGGAGTGAATTCCAAAGGCGGATAGCAGCAACAAAAAACTGTCTTTCAGATGTTAGACAAGAAAAATGCGGAAGAACCAGACACGAAGATCTGTTAGATCTGTTAGATGCCGGAAACTGGTTTTTTCATAAAGATATGAAAGTTGTCTACTTAAGATTATGTTAAAAAGAAGTATGACTGTTCGAAATTTTATATAGTTACAAAACGACATGTTAACTAGGTGTTTTGCAAGATGTGAAACGTGATTATGTCTTTTTAAACCGTATACATATCGAACAGTAGTATTGAAAGCCACTCCATAAAAAAATTCACATCCGTGGATAAGTATAGGAATGACTAACGTTTTAGAAAGTAGCAGTCATATTTCGAGAGAAATAAACTTTTGAGCAGTATATAGGGTTCGTAGAATACCGTAAGTTTTCCCTACTAATGTATTTATGTGGTAGTTCCATGTAAGGGTTCTGTTGAAGGCAAGACCTAGATTTTTCGAAGACTCAACAAATTTAATTTCAGAGCCGTTTAGCATTAGATGAGGGAAATAAGACAGATGTAACTTTTTTTTTAGAAATAACTAAACACTTACACTTTGTTGGATTAAGTATTAGGCCGCTTTTGAGTGACCAATCAGAAATTCGTTCCAGATCCACATTTAAAACATTGACGCAATTTTCAATTAGGCCCAAGGTACAGCTTTGATAAATTTGTATATCATCGGCATAGATATGCTTAGATGAACTTAGTATGACAGAAGCGATATGGATATATGAATAAATGGAGAACAATAGAGGCCCTAGAATAGAGCCTTGGGGAACTCCTTGCCTTAAGAGAAGAAAATCGGAAAGGTTGCCGTCAAGTGACACGGACTGTTTTCTTTCACTGAGATAGGATGATAACAGCAGTGGAGGAAATTGAGAAAAAGCGTCTTAATTTGCTGAGCAGAATCGAGTGATTAACCATATCAAAAGCGTTGGAGAAGTCTAAGCGTACCAGAAAAGTAACATTGTCCGTTCAGCAAAGCAGTTGTACAGCTGTGTTTAGCTCGGAAACCCGACTGTACTTGTAGCAACAAGTTATTTTCAATAAGGTAATAATTAAGTTGCTTATGCATAATTCTTTCACATATTTTAGATAAAAAAGATAAGATGGAGATTGGTCTGAGTTCTTCACCTTTAGAGCTCTTAGGTATTGGAATTATTCTTGCTAATTTCCATTCGCTGGGAAAGATGCTCGTCATAAAAACAGTATTAATGATATGAGTTACAAAAGGCAGTAAATCGCAGAAAGTCCGAATAACTTTACTATTTCTATGCAAAGCTGCTGGAACCTATAAAAAGGTCTTCGTTACTTGAAAATCGAAAAATCTTCGATGTTTCAATAAGAAAAGTCTACATGTTCCCTATTATTCCAATCAAAAGGCTTGGATGACAATTTCTTTATGGAACTCTATACTATCCAAAATTGATGAAGAGATAAAAAAGGAAGGGAGACATATTCTCTTATTCGTAGACAATGCGTCCTGCCACAAAACAACAGTTAAACTAGGAAATATTTGTGTCCAATATCTTCCACCAAACACCACAGCCTTGATTCAGCCACTTGATCAGGGAATTATTCACAGTTTTAAGTCTCACTATACGCAAATAATTATAAGAAAGCAACTGGTTGCCTTAGAAAAAGGTTCGAATCTAAAACAGTTCTTTAAAACAATATCTGTTTTGGAAGAGGGCTTGGTGGTTGGTCACAGAAGAAACGATTAAGAATTGTTTTAGAAATGTTGTATGTGTTCCAGACAAGTAAGAGCTGAAATAAAGTTTTTGGTTTTTTTTTTCAAGCGGGTCAAGAACTTTTGGAAAATGAAGATAACAATATCTGAACAAAATACTTTTACCGACGCACAGTGGGGCAAAGTGGCCCAAAAGCTGACATTAATTCAAATTACTAAATTGAGAATATCTATATTTTTTTTTTATTTTTCGATCAAGTAATATCCACATATTTAAAAAAAGCAAACGATTTCTTTGTAGACTTATCTGATTCGTCACAGGGCAGCTTAGTTGAAGCTTGATTTTTTCTCAGTTGACTCAGAAAAAAAAAAGTGTTTTTTCTTTGTATATAAAGCCCGTATTTTTGTTAATCTGCAAATAATTTTGAAATCTTGGTATGGAGCCTTCAACTACGGGTATGTAACAACGTGTCAGGCACAAAACAAGAAAAAAATTTGTAGAATAGAGGTGATGTCCTGTGGTCAGTTTTTAAAAAAAAGTTTATTTTTAAGAATTTCCTAAATCCCGTAGACTTTTATTGTAGTTGGGTTCCGGGGTCGTCCGAGTTTTTATTTTTGTATCATTTAAATGTGCGTAAAAAAATCCTGCTACTTTTCTGTTTTTTTGATGATATTTGGATTTTTGTATGGTGAATTCGGCTTATACATTTTTTTCGCTGTTTATGACTTTCTTCAAATTTTATTCTTTTGCTAAGAAATGAACTAGTAGGTATGATGAGAAGCTCTGGGAGTGTAATTGCTGAAGAACAGTTCAATTTCTTAAAAAAAGAACTCGCATTTCAAAACTAATTTTAAGGCACGGTAACTCAAAGCTTGCAGAATCGAGGAAAAAATTTCTAAAGCTAATGAGAAATGGTTAAACAGTTCTATTGCATTCTATAGAGTACCAGATTCAGCAATCTTGAGGACCTGTTAATGTCATCAATTATGCTACCCAAATGAGCTTCCAGACAGATTCAAGCCCCCAAACTTCTAAAAGAAGCAACTGTAAGCCCTAATAGAGCTGAAAAATACGGAAAAGTATTTAAAAAGTCGCAGGAGAAAAGTTGTATGATTGGAGAAGATGCTTTGGCAGTATTAGTCGCAACGAAACTATCACGACACCAATATAATGTGATAAGAATGAGTGCTCCTGAAAAATTTCCATCGTACAAAGTTGTGCAGAATGCAAAGAAAGATTGCTATCCCAACAAAGATATGATGAAAATTATAGCTACATGTGCTGAAGTCAGTCTTCAAGCTTTGCTTAACATTACATCGAAAAGATTACTTTCAATGTTGAATTGTGTTCTTGAAACAATGGAAGATGAAGAACTTGAGAAATTTTCCTTAATATCAAAGTGGGGTTTCGATACCAGCTCGGGACATAGTTCCTATAAATAAACTTTTCACGGACCAGAAGCAGACGATTCTGCTGTTTTCATAACCTGTTTAGTCCCCATTCGACTTATAATCTGGCAAAACCCTCGCCCAGCCTCCACGAATTATTGCAGGCCTTTAAAATTTGAATATATTAAAGAGACAACTGAAGTTTCGAGCAGATGCACAGATTGAAAACCTTGAAAAAACTTCCGTAGTAATCGGTAACAGGTCGGTAAAAGTAGATCATTCTTTAATTTTCGCCATGATTGATGGAAAAGTTTGTAATGCTTTAACTGAAACCACCTCAACCCAAAAATGTTATTTATGTGGAGCAACTTCGAACGAATTCAACAAAATCGAAGTTATGATTACACGACCAGTAAAAACAGAACACTTAGCTTTTGGAATGTCTGTTTTACATGGTTGGATACGAATGTTGGAATGTCTTCTGCATTTAGCATACAAATTACCCATTAAAAAATAGCAAGCTCAAGAAAGTGACACAGAAGTCGTGGCAGCAAATAATGCCCGGATTCAATAGGAATTCCGAGAACGATGTGGATTAACTGTCGATAAACCAAAACCGGGATTTGGTAACACGAACGATGGCAACACGGCAAAGCGGTTTTTCCAAAACCCGGAACTCTCAGTTGAAATAACAAAAATAGACATAGGACTTATAAACAAAATGCACACAATAATGATTTTACTCGCCAGTGGATATGAGATTGATTTAGAAAAGTTCAGGGAATTTGCACATGATACAGCGAGATGCTTCGTCAATAAACATCCCTGGTATCATATGCCTTCAACTTTGCATAAATATTTTATTCGTGGCCCAGAAATTATATCATCTGCACTGTTGTCGATCGGCCTCCTCCTTTCGGAGGAAGCGCAAGAAGCGTGCAACAAAGATTTTAAAAATTACATAAACTTGGACAAATTTAATTGTTTTTTTTTTTAATTTATAATTCTCAATAAATACCTATGAACAATTAAAAATTGTAAACTGGTAAAATTAGTAAAATTTGTTTTTCTTCACGATAAAAGGGGGCGTAAAAGTGGGTGGGAAAGGTAAGTGTAGTTGATAGAAATTAGAACTTAAATTTTCTTTAAGTTTTTAATATTGAAAAACAGGCACATTTAAGAAAACTGGTCGTTTTAGCGGGCATGTCGGATGGGCGGGTTTAAAAATATTTGGGACTGGTCTCAGAAGCTATCCTGACAAATTTCAGGTTATTAGCTGTTACAGCTGATTTTATACCACATTTTAGGGTACTCTGCCCCACTGTGCGACGTTGCAATAATTTGTGATAAATTTGCAAGTTTTATTGATTGTGATAATGACCAGCAATGCTATGGGCTTTTCACAGATGATGAAGTTCAGAAACATTTAGGTGAAGCAGAAGAAGACGAAAATTCAGAAGATATATGTGACGATGTAAAAGAGCTTAACCCTCCCAATATAAAAGAAGTATTATATGAATTAGATGTTCTTAGAAAATTTGCTTTCTATAAAGATTTTAGCACCAATGGTATCGAAAATTTTGAGGAGAAAATTATCAACCTTGAAGTGCGTCACATGAATCAGATGAAAATTACTGATTATTTTAACTAGATTTTCTTACAGTAAGCTAGCAAATTTTTTGTTCTTTTAAATGAATTCTAAATATTTTCTGCGTTAGTGTATTCATGATATGTGCTTTGAAGTTCTACAATCGCAATAATGCAAGATGCAATAAGAATATATGCACAAATGTACGCTTTACATTATGTACAGCTTTATTATTAACATACATAATGCAAAATGCTTAACTGCATTTTTATATCTGCTAATTGATTTCTTTTAATAAAATAAAAATAAAAAACGATCAATTTTTTACTTAAATTTTAATGTAAGAAACTCGCTTAACTACCTACTTGAGGTAGATAATCGAATTCGGATATCTGCCTCATCGGGGTACTTAAGCGAATTCGTTTAACCACTTCACTCGCTTAAGTACCCAAAAAAAGCTGAAATCATGGAGAGGTAGTTATCCGGGTTTTACTGTACTGCTTCCGAGTATTTAAAAAAAAAAAACACTTTAGTAAAAAAATGGTCATCGTCGAGCATAAACTAAATAAGCGTAACCGGTTTGCAACTTTAGTCCTTCTGGCCATCTTCTTGTGGGAATACGAAGGTGTGTGCCAACAGTCGAGTACAACTGCTAAACTGAAAAACACGTTTTCGATCAAGCTTAACAGACACATCATTGTAAAATTTGTCAAAAGAATCAGATCCTGCAACAGTTGTGTGGTTGGTCATTTAAATAAAATCTTTAACTACGTAATGCCTACTTTGACATTATTATTTTATTCGTATTTTAAAATTCAGCATGCAACTGGTGACACTCTTTGTAACGATGCTGAAGATGCGAAATAATTCGTTCTCGTTGAAGAATGAAATTTTTTGGTCATGACCTAATTTTCGACACTTTAAGGAACCACAGAGCTACAAGCAGGGTCTTTGAGCAAAGCTTGCGTTTTAATAATGAAGGATAATAAATTCGCAAATACTGACAGCCAAGGGATATCCAAGCAACCAGAGTTGCGTAGCCCTTGTTTTCTCATTACGATTACACTGATAAAGTTTTACAAAATGTTATTCTACATTAGAATGTGTTCTACTATTTAACATTATTCAGCTCTACTATCCACATCAAGTGCAGAAAAACGACTGATGGTAATTTTGAAAAACCATTTTTGAAAGATCAGGTCCACCTTACAAAACATGCATGTTCTAGAAGTGCTGGTAAATAAAAACCCTTTCAGAGTTCCTTAATTCGATAACTACTAGATTCTTAAATTACGAGTAAAACTGTTTATTCACTCATTCAATTCATTCTTAACAAAATCTTCATGACACACCCCAAACTCAAATAAAAAGAATACAATTCCATTTATATTTTTTAAATATTAAATTGAAAAAAAATTTAGATTACATATTTATTAATTTACTGCGAGTTGTATTTACATTTTTTTTATTTGTTATATAGAAAAACGACATGCCAATAAAATAACATCTAAACTTTCTCTAAAAAAAATAAATAATAATTTTGTTTATATATTATAACAATATTATTTCATTCAGTTGAACCGAAAAGTGAAAATAATGTTTTTTTTTTTTTGCTTTTTTTTCCAAAACTTGCATTTTTTTTTCTTTTTAATTCTTAATCCATTCCAATCCAATAATTTTATAAAAAAAAGTGGTTTTTGTTTTGAGTTTAAATTAATTACGCGGCATACTTTAGCGTAGTTGATGTTTAGTATTTTTTTGTTTTTGTTATGTTTTACTAAGTATGAAAGGTTGTTTGTTTTGTTTCTTTTTTTGTTTTTAATAAATTTTGGCATCTTTTATACACATTCAGTCCCTAATTTGGTGAGCGGCTTTGACTAAAAATAGAAACAAAAAAAGTTAAACAAAAATTAATAAAAGAAAATCAAAAATGTTTAAATTAATTAATATATTTGGAAAAGACTTTGTTTCTAAGTTAGGGCTAAAATTACTTATTTTAAATTAAATAAATTAATGAATTGTGTACAGTGTTAATATAACAAGTGTTTGATTTTAGGTCTTGAATTAAAATGTTGATCTAATTGTAAGATGTCAAGATTAAAGAAATAATTGTTCGGCAATAAGAAATCACAAATCATTTCGTAAGTGAGAAGTCGTAGATGAGAAGATATCTATGAAACTGTTTATTACTTTGGATCAAACCTTGCGATCTCAATTTCTGAGGAATGATGAAAGGAATACTTGAAAAAAAAATCCAAAGGGTTTAAGCGAACTTCAATCGCATGCGGTGAGTAGTATCCAATAAAAATAAAGGCATGGATTGGACCAATTAAGTTTCAACAAATATCGATTCTATTATCTGTATTTTAATTTGCAAATTCGCTATAAAAGTAACAAAAGAACTCACAGTAGTCAGTGAGTACTTGAAATACGATTAACAGATCTTCCAAGACGGTTCGACAGAAAAAGAAGCCAATTCTAGGAAGGAACAAATACAAAAGTGTTTAACACTTCTAGAGAAGCGACAAAGCTCCTAGTGATACATAGATAAACCGATGCAAATTTTCACATTTCTAAAAAGGGAATAATTGGGATTGCTTCGACTGTCACGAGTATACCATACAATTCACTAACTTAAAGCTTTCTCGGAAAAGTCAGAATAAAAGCTGTGGTTGAGTTTAAAATCACATTGACAAATTTTTCGGCAACAGAATAACTATAGAAACTGCCTAAAATATACTGAATCTCCGGCTATGCAAACAACCAGCCAGTTAGCAGAAGTTGTCTTGTCTTTAATTTTTTTTTTTTAAGAACTTAACACTATAATGCCTCAGCATGTATTAGGTTTTTTGGAAAGAAAAATTTTTGGGTTCAGTGGTTATTTCGCTCCATGGGTGGTATCCAACAATTAATGGGAAACTAAATTCTTAGTGGAAGTTGGATTGGTGTTGATTTCTAGTCCATTACTCATCTTACTTGATTTGCGTTAACTGAAAAAATGAATGTCTTTCGGCCGAGGCTGGGATTCGAACACCGAACCTTCTAATTTGGAAGCCAGACCACGGTCACAAAATTATTACTTCCATCCAAAGGAAAGAGTACATTTACACGACGCTACTTTCAAAAACGCGCTCAGTGAAGTCGACTCTCTACGGGTCAAAATGACATCTAGTGGGTAACCGTTGCTTTAGTGCTAGGACGGTTCGGCGTTTCATGCCTGCGGAGGATAGCAAGTACTTGTTTAACTATACTTGTCCAACAAGCTCTTTTCTGTATCACAACAAAAACCGTAACACTTGTTGAAAAAACAATTTCGTTCGACTTGTTAATCAGTTGAACAAGTTATTCTCAAACGATGAGTCGAAAAATAAGTGGAGAAAAAAAATAATAGTTTTATCAAAAATTAGAGAAAGCGAACATGCCTATTTAGTTTGGTGCTTTTTCTGATTTATTAAAAAAAATCCAATAAAGCCGATAAATGGCGGGAGATACATTTATTAGCACAAAGTTTGAATATAATTTCTGTAGGAAAAGACTGGGTGTATATCAGAGATGTGTTTTGGCAACACAAGAAGCCAAATAACCATTAAGCCCAACAATGTTTTTTTTCTCTATCTGTATATTCGATTTACAAAAAAAAAAAAACTAAACGTATTTAGACAGTTTAAGAGTTTCTATAGTATTCACATTTCAATTTGAAGTTTTTGAGTTGTACACCCTGAAGGTCTATCGTTCATTTACATTTCTCTGAATTTCCGAACTATTTCAGGAGATACAAATGACATACTGAAAACAAAAGCGCCGGAAAGGTAGCATAAACAAATTTGAGGTCGGCAGCCTGCCGAGAAGTCCAATGCTCACTAAGCGCAGAAGATAAGTGGCGAAACTGTCACTAAACCATTAAAGATGGCGACCGAGCTGAAAAGGCGGGCTCTGAGCCGAAAAGTAGGACGAGACAAAAGGAGATGCCATATATGAATGAATCTGTAATTAAATGGAATGAATGAAGGTAGACAGACATAATAAAAAAAAACATAAAATAATGTTGAGCAACAATTCATGTTGGTGTGTGAGGCTGCGACCTAACGAAGTTAAAGGTTTGGCGCACTACGCAACCGAATTTGAATTCATATCTCTACCAACAGTAAAAAGCAAACAAAATATGTATACAGCGTGTCCGAAAAATCAACGTCAACCCGGAAACGGGTGGTAGGTCAAGTGGTGTCGGTTATCACAAAATTATGAAAAAAAATCAAAGTCATGTACTTTTAAAATTATTAGCATTCAAAAATAAATCGAGAAATCTGACACCCTGTGACGACCTTTGACGAACCCTGAGTAACTGTTCTGTAAATTACGGTCCAAAATTGAAACATAACTGTATCGGTTTTAACTAAAATATTGCTTTTTTGTCCATCCATGTATCTGAAAATCATTAATCACCCAACTTGAACTGACTGTACTGATGGCGTATTTAGTCTGGATTTCAAAATGGTGTGACACTTGCTAGACTAACGCTCAATTGAGGACAAAAAAAATATTTTGTTAAAGAAACCCGATTCATAGTTAATTTTTTTTAATAAGTTAAAATGAGTACCAAGTGGGAGCGAGACAGACAGTGACGCTGTGATTTAGACGGATAAACACGACATTTCGACTATTGTTAGTGAAACAGATAAAGATGCCACCCTTGTCATTTAATGTCATTTTTTTCCCGTCACAGAGCACACAGAACACTACGTTCTCTTGGTGTATACTCCCAGGATCGCCATCTACCGATCTTGTATCTTACAACAAATGTTCAAACTGTTTGCTTTAAGCGACAATGCAAGCTCCACATCTTCTTACAAATGATCTGGTAATAAGACGGGCATATCTTCTGGAGTTGATGTCTTCAACGGCTTCTGCAATTTGTTTTCGCAGCTCGTTTAAATTTTCTATCGCCTTAGAATAAATTTTTCTTTTACTACTCCCCAGTAAAAAAAAAATCGAGTGGATTTAAATCAGGTGAACGGGCTGGCCACGAAATTGTACCAGACCGCCCTATCCACCTGTTGGAGTATTCCCGATACTGTGCGAGCATAATGCGCTGGGCAGCCATCTTGTTGATACCACATGCATGCATAAATATTTAGTAGCGCGTCTTCCAATAAATTTGGTAAGTGGTTCTCCAAAAAATCTAAATAAACTTCGGCATTAAAATTCTGCGGAAGCTCGAATGGGCCAATAATTCTACCATTTACAATTCTCGTTCACATGTTTACTTTAAAACGGTACTGTGATTTATCTTCCCGCATCAAATGTGGGTTTTACAGGTGCCGCTCGTCCAAATTGTGGAGGTTCATGTAACCTTCCCTTTGAAAAGTTGATTCGTCCGACCATAGAATTTTTTCGAAGAATCTCGGATCCTCTCTGAACCTCTGCAACATCGTTTGACAAAATTGCACTCTGTCTGGATAATATCGGGGTAGCAGACTTTGGACTCGTTGTACATGGTACGTATGGAGCTGGTTTCGGTGTGCTGTACTTTTGGGCACTCCTATGCTTTCTTCAATTGCACGTACTGAGATACTAGGGTCTTGTGCGACTGCTTGTAAGACTTCGTCCTCGTAGGGCATGACGGGTTTTCCCTCACTACCCATTAGATTTGAAAATCGACCCTCTGAGAATGACCGGTGCACATTTAGTGTTTGATCCGGATGACGCTGAGCATTTGGGTATCTCTTATGATAAAGTCTGGTTGCAGCACTAGCATACTTGAGATAATTTTAAAAGTACATGACTTAGATTTTTTGTTACAATTTTGTGATAACCGACACCACTTGACTTATCGTCCGTTTCCGGCTTGATGTTGATTTTTGGAACACCCCGTATATGTATGTACATTTTTTTGACATGTAACATTCAAATTTCAAAAAGCGAAGCCTATAAAGAAAATGTTTCAATCTCCCCTATTCGGAGCACTCACTGTGCACAAAATGAAAATCGATTGCATTGTCTGAATGAATTCAGTGCTCAGTTAAAACAATCCAGCGCGGAAACTAAACGTGGAATCACAAATCGCTCTTATAACCATTGTAACCATTGGACCCAAATGGAAAAACTCAATGAAAGTACAATGCAGTATATTTTTTACACGTATCTTCGATTGTAAAAACAACATGAAATTTGTTGCAAAAACTCCAAGATAATCTATTCTTGCATGCCTTTTGACATATGGTATACGTAATATGAGTACTTTAGCGCCTATATAAACAAAACTTTTTTTGCATATGTTAATAATATGTTTCTTTGAATTTCAATGTATGCACATACACTCTGTTCAATAAGCCGAAAGGTATGACAAACAATCCCTTTGTCTTGTTTAAAAAAAACTGCAGCGATTTTTCCTCCAAAATATATTTACACTTAAGCAAAGTGTCCCATTATGGCACAAGTATGTTATATTAGCGAACGCTCATTTCATCTTAATATCTCGTTAAAGATCCACTTAAATTTACTATTCCTAAAGGTCATAATCGTGAAAAAGAAAAGAAAGATATTTCACATTCCTCGTATAATATATCTTCAAGTGGCTATCATAAATCAATTCAGTAACAGAAAAGGGTAAAGAGTCATAACGCAGTCGGCAAATTGCTTTTCTGAATTTTGCTGGCTAAAGAAATGTGGCATAAAATTGCGCTTTTTTTTTTTACAACTCATCTCGAATTAGTGTCGCAGCATTGCCGACAGTTTTATGTTTCAGAGAAGCATTTAGGCAAAGTGCACCATTAAAATGGATAATCCTGACTCTCTCATCTTGACGTATAGTATGTATTACGTGCTAAATGGTTATAATAAGAAAAATAAGACTTTGTTCTCGTATAAGAAAGAACATCATAAACAAGCTAAATTTGGCATACATTTACCAGCCAAAGACTCATTTTGTTTCAAAAGGTATCAATTTTAACACCAATTACAATATACGCATGGAGCTTTGTCTATTGAAGTGGCGAACTTTTACGGAAAATGAAGTCTAAAATGGGTACAGATACATATACTGTACTTTACACGTAAAAGGTGAAAGCGTTAATGAATGCATTTCGAGAATGTGGGGCTGATCAGTAATGGCCATCGAACAATTACAATGAAATAGCCAATTAGGGGTTTGTTTTATAGTATCCTCTCCTTTAACGCACTTGACTAAGAAATGTGATGTAAATCTTTTCTATATCATAATGGATTGTTTAAATAGGATTCAACAATCCTGTCGTACAAAAGAACGTTCGACAATACTGTTTTGGCTTTGTATGCGGTTTTTCTCAGATTCAAAAAAACAAGTATGCAAGCCAAATGACAAGTATCGACATTCGACAGGCTTCGTAAGAGCATTATTTGGTGCGCTTTGATATGGAAAATATGACTTTCTAGATCAACGCATGCAGCTCCGCAAATAAGTGCAAGCCTTCTCTGAACCTACTGGAAAAGATTTAATGACGGACTTTCTCTCCAATGTCGAATAGTTTATGGTTCATCAAAACCCTTATAAAAAAGTAATACTCGTATTGCTCCAAAAATGTTTAAAACATTTGTCTTTCGAAAAGAACCGATAACATGTTGATGACCGCTAGCTATCAAACACGGACAATAATTGTCTTCTGGAACATAAAGTACGAGGGTTGTCTAAAAAGTTTCCGACAACGTGAAGATAACGTCCCTTGTCAATAAAAGCTAGTTGTGCATTTTTTGACAGTTATTTACCGAAGTTTCAGTCATTTTGGACGCGCAGTTTTTAGTTGACAGACGTTTGAGTGAGTCGATGTGAGTGTTTTTTTGTGAAAATGGAAACAATTCAGTATTGAGCTGTTATTAAATTCTTCTTTTTGAAAGGCAATACGCCTACGCAAATCAAAAATGAGGGGACTCTGCACCATCATTTACCACAGTGAAATTTTGGGCAGCTGAATTTAAACGTGGCCATAAGAGCTTGGGAGATGATGAACGTTCGTGACGTCCAAAAACTGCAACCACTGACGATAATATTGCTAAAGTTCACCAAATTGTGTTAGACGGCCGCCGAATTAAAGTGGGGGAGATAGTAGAGGTTATGAAAATGTCCAAAGAACGTGTTTGTTACATATTAAATCAAGATTTAGGCATGAGAAAGCTGTCCGCGCGTTGGGTGCCGCGTTTGCTTACGTTAGACCAAAAACGTGTTCGAATGAACATTTTCAACGCTCTGTTGGCGCAGTTTAGGCGCAATAAATCCGAGTTTTGGCGACGATTAATTACTGTAGATGAAAGTTGGATACACCATTATACGCCCGAAATAAAAATTCAGTCAAAACAGTGGACTGCAAAGGGCGAACCGGCTCCAAAAAAAGCAAAAACTGTTTTTTCGGCTGGGAAAGCGATGGCGATCTTAATCGATTATCTTCAAAAAGGAAAAACCATTGCAAGAGCATACTACGCATATGCATATTTGCCAAGCTGAAGGAAGAAATTGTGGAAAAACGGCCGCATTTGCAGAAAAAGAAAATCCTGTTTCACCAAGACAACGCGCCGTCTCATACCTCAGCGATTGCCATGGCGAAAATCCATGAATTACGGTTTGAACTGCTTGACCATCCGCCTTATTCACCAGATCTAGCCCCAAGCGACTTCATTTTGTTCCCTCATCTAAAAACTGCGCTCGGAGGACAGAGATTTTCGTCAAATGAGGAGGCGGCAATCACCTTCGTGAACAATTATTTTGCAGAGAAAAACGCCAAGTACTATTTGGACGGGTTAGAGAGATGGGAGCATCGGAGACTATGTAGAAAAAAAAAAATTTGAGAAAAAATCTCTTGTATCATTGTTCGGAAACTTTTCAAGATACCAATGTCTAAGTGCATTTCATCCGAATTCTAAATATACGCTCAATCAAATTAATTGGAAGGTAAATGAAGATACACAGATTACCTAAAATTCTCATATTTACCGTGATTATCATATTTTTAAATATTTTTAAACGTATGCAAAAAATTGAATTTCAAATAGATATATTATCGATGTACAACAATATTTGTTATATGGAAAAAATGTAGGAAATTTATAAAAATTATGTAATAGCCTTCTCGAGTACATTACAGTAAGGTGTACGAGTATGTATATAAACTGAACCAAGTGTTGTATAACGAAAAGCTGTTACAACAAAAACTACCACAACATAGATATACTCACCATTTGATTTTTTTAAATAAATTTTCTTTACATCTGCGCTTAAAATGTTAATATAAAATTCTCGCAGCATGAAAATAAAAAAGAATTTACAAAATAAAGCTAACTATAACGGTTTTCTCATTTTTTTTTTCTACTTTTTCAGATTTGTTTCTATGTTTCTTGGCAAAATGAAGACAAAATATTATGTTTAGCAACGAATTTGTTTTTTGTTTTTTTTTTTTAATTGAAAAACAAAAAGAAAATAAAATATTCTGCAAACAAAAAACTTATCGCTGATAAGTTTCGCTTTTGTTTTGTAAAAGTAATATGATACATTGAAAGTTGTTACTTACAACAAAAAAAAAATCGAAACCAATTCAAAAAAAGAAAAACACGAATGTTTTTATCTAATTCTAACAATGCTGGTCGTTAGTTGGTAGAGTTTTCCTTATAAGTTTTTTTTTTACATAAAATATTTAAATTTTCCTAAATACGATACATACAGCTATGTTACTGTATGTTGCTGTTGTTGCTTTTTTTCTTTCTTTTTTTATTTAATTCTTAAAAATTAGGCAAAAAACCCTTATCTTAAGATTATGTAATTGGTATTCTTTGTAAAAATTCATTTTTTTTATACTTTTGTTTTTTTTTGGAAACAAATTGTTTCTTGCTCTTTTTTTTAATTTTTTAAATGTTAATACTGCGCGAACAGTCTTCTCTGTGAACAGTGCAGCTAGAAAAAGTTTTAAAAAATAAGACTTTCAATACTTTGTCTACGGATCTACAATAGATGTTGTGTTGTTTTTTTTTACATTGTGGATTGGTAAAATGATAGTTTGTTCGTTTTTGTTTTTTTTTTTTTAATTTTTACTACACTACTTTACTAACTTAAGCCAGTGGATTTTTATTTATAAGTAAATTAAGTGGTTATACTACAATTTAATGGACATTTTCTAGAATTTAACGTAATTAAAATCACTAGCGATATATGTGCTTACCTCTTCGTCCACTGTATTAGGAAACATTCGGGCTGGCATGTTTTTCTCTAAGCTGAATTGATCCTCAGTTGTTTTTCTATACACGGGATTTTCAAAGTTCATCGAAGTTATCGCTCTTCTACTACAGTGGCGATATCCAACATAAAGGAGCTAAAAAGAAATTTTATAAAATTAGTTTTCTTATCGGTTTTTCGAGAGAATTCATAAATGCTGACGTATTCAGCAGGCTATGCATAAAGATGTACATATGCATTGATAATAAAAAGTTTTCAGCAGTTCTCTAATGCCTACATTTGGAGTGAGAACTCAAGGCACAACAAATTAAGGGATGAATGAAAGAGATTGATTTGAGTTTAAAAGGTACAAGTTGTAATACTAACAAGCTTTCCCCTAAAATGTAGCAATAAATAACAGAAACATTGGGGTCATTATGGAAGTTTTCAGCAACCATATCAAGCCTTTGCCTGCATTTGCAATGTCAGCTGCTGATGTGACGTATATTTTGAACACAAAGGCTGTGAAAGCAGGTTAATTTTATTCTTTTACTTGTATAAAAGGCAACGAGGCTCTGGTATGATGAACACCACTTCGATATACTGACGCAACGAAATGGCAAGCAGAATCTTCAAGTGGATATCGAATTCAATGTAAGACACTGGTATTTTTTTTTTTTTTAATCAGCGCGCGCTTAAAGGGTTTTTGTACCCTTAAATTCTTCGTACACAGCGCGAGCGAAGGAAATTTAGGGAGGAAGAAAAGACAGGTACCGATGTACATTGTTTTTAAATGTTTGACAGGAAACACAGAGATCGGCAGGGCATTCCATAAGCGAGTTGTACGGCTTAGGAAAGAATCACGATATTTCAGAGTACGTCCGAAAATGGGCTTGAGGGTATACTGATGAGCATTCATAGCGAGACGGGTGTTACGGTTGAAAATTTGAATGGGCGGAATGCTACTGGCGATTTCAATGGAGCACTGGTGGTGGAAATAGCGATAAAACAAAGTGAGACAGGAGACATTACGTCGGTGTTCGAGGGTGTCAATTGATTGACTGATATTAGAATCACCAATGAGTTTTATCGCACGTTTTTGAATGCAGTCTAGCAGGTGCAGAGATGTTTTAGGAGCACCTGACCAGATGTGGGCATTGTACTCCAATTTTGGGCGGATGAATGCCTTATATATTGTGGCCAGATCAGAGGGGGTAAAATATTTCTTGCATCGCTTGAGGAAACCTAGACATTTCGCAGCATTTTTGGCGACATTGAGTATGTGGTCATTCCAACGTGCGTTGTCACTGACACACATACCGAGAATGGAAAGTTTATCGGTTTCGACGATGTAAGTGCCACTCATGGATAATGGCTGGGTATTTGAATTTCGCTTTAATGACAGCAGACAGCATTGAGTTTTGGAAGCATTAAATTCCACTCGGTTGATAGTTCCCCAATTGGTTATGCTGATAACATCGGAATTTAATGAGCTTAACATACCCTGCCGTTCGCGTTCTACTGCCGAAGAGCAGGGGCGTGAGTCCGGGATCGAATATGAAAAGCAGAGAGTACGAGTACTTTCGTCAGCAAAGGAATATATTGGATTAGAAGTAGCAGACAAGAGACAATTAATGAAAATTAAAGAGAGTGTCCGGGACAGAACGGAGCCCTGGGGCACACCAGCATTTATTTTGTGAATATCAGACTTGAAACCATCCAAGACAACTTGAATTGAACGTTCCGAAAGGTAATTTCTAATCCATTGAAGAAGAGAGTCATCGAGCCTAAAAGCACGCATTTTCGACAAAAGAGCCTGATGCCAAACTCTGTCAAATGACTTGGAAATATCTAGTGCAACTATCTTGCTTTCGCCAGATTGATGGACGCTTTGGTTCCACTTTTCGGTAACACATGTCATCAAATCACCAGTGGACCTGTTGCTGTGAAAACCATATTGCCGGTCTTTGAGTAGTTTTCGTATTTCGAGATATTTCATAAGCTGACGGTTTATCAGCGTTTCCATGACCTTGGAGAGAAGGGACGTAAGTGCAATGGGCCTGTAGGAGGAGCGAGAGGAAGATTCGCCTTTTTTAGGGACGGGCTGGACAAATGCTGTTTTCCATCTGTTCGGAAAGAGTCCTAAAGAGAAGGATTGATGAAAAAGCTTACGCAGTGGTTTTGCCAGCGTGGAGAACACCTCACCATCTGGACCAGCGGATTTATGCATGTTGAGATCTTTAAGTACTCTTGCTACTACACGAGTGCGAAAGTGGATTCGTCTCGTTATAGATTCGACGCACTCATTGTATGTAAATAATCTTTAACCACACCGAAATAGAGTGTTAACTTTTGCGGACTGATGCGGCGTTCTGCATACCTTGGTAATAATTCTGGGTCCAATTGAAGTTTGCATGGAAATATCACGAGTTAGTCTAATTTGGCCTAACCTGAACGTAAAACGCAACGACTCGCTATTCAACAAGCAATTTTTAAAATATGTTGAATTCCTTTCCCACGGCGCATGTGAAGGAATTATTTCCTTCTGCAAACCGGGAAAAGGAATAAATCAGCTTGTGATCGGACCAAATCAGAAATTATCCAAACTATGCATTCAAATCGGAAGACTTGGTTTCCAATGACACTATGAAACCAACCAAATTCCTCATGATTTTGTGAAATACAAGGTGGAGCAAAATGAATCACCCTATCGGAAGATGATATAATTTTGATTGACGTACAGCGCAATCATACTTGACATTTCTGAACTAGACAGCTGCAGTATACAAACAGACAAGCAATAGAGTGCTATATTCCGCAAGAGCGTGGAATAATTGTGTCGATGTTTTTGACCAATAATCGGTCGGTGGTGTTAGCGCAGAGAATTCGACGTCGATTATTCCGGCGCTTAGCAACTCGACTCAAACAGAGTGGAACCATAGGAAACCATGCAGGGCGTGGCCGCCATCGGACTGGTCGTTTGAGAAGATCGCGGCTGTGGCTGCCGATGTCGCTGAGAACGAAGAAACATCAACCAGACGACAGGCCGCGCAATTGGGCATCACCAGACGGACCCTACAGCGAATTTTAGTGAAAGACTTACACGTACGTACAAAGTGCAAACAGTGCATCAGTTAATGCCTCCTGACCGTCAGTCGGGTGTGAATTACTGTAAAGCCATCCTCAATCTCAACAACGAAGAGGACGATTTTGTGTCGAAAATCATCATGCGTGACGAGGCGCATTTCCATTTAAGCGGTTACGTCAATAAGCAAAATCTTCGCTTAAGGGCCCATTACATCCACTCAAAGCCACTGTGTGGTGCGGCGTTCACTCGGTGGGAGTGATTGGACCGTATTTTTTTGAGGACGCCATCGAAAATACGGTCACTGTTACTGGCGAACGCTACAGGGCCATGATAAACGACTTCTTACTGCCGGAATTGGATGAGCGGGGCTTGGTGAACATGTGGTTTCAACAAGACCAGCCACAGAAGAGCCACAGTGGATATTGTGAAGAAAGCGTTTCCTGGTCACGTAATCTCCCGTTTTGGCGATTTGGCATGGCAGACAATCGCAGCCCTTAAGGAGAATATTCGACAGGAATACGAACAGTTATCAAAGGAAATCTTACAGAAAGTCATGGAAAATGCGATAAAACGGGCACAATTGTGTAACAACACTGGCGGCAGCCACTTGGCGGATATCATCTTTTCCACTTAACAGAAACAATTGTAATGGTCTAAGTAAAGATTTCCATCCCTCAAAATCATTTTTTTTTATTTAGTAAAAATGTACAATAATTCAAAAACAAAATTGGATGATTAATTTTGCGCCACCTTAAATAATTAATGATCCGAGACAAGGAGATTCTTTGTTCCACTGTATAAAGGAATAAGCGAGACGAGAAATCGTAGCAACTATAGAAAATCAAATTCAAGCTTACTCTAGACTGAGTTAAAACGCGATTCAATAATTACGAATAATGATGAAGCAATGTCGCTAAGCAGCAAAGAGAGTAGGTATCATCTTAATCGATCTGAAGAAAGCATTGGATAAACCCTCAAGAGATTACATAAGTATCAAAGCTGTGATCTCAAACGGTATTCCGAGACGTATTTAAGAAAGATAGGTCTCAAAAAGCCAGTATAATGCAAAGCGGAAGACATAACAGGGTAACGAACAAAGTTCCTTCTGCAACATCACAATGACTTTTCTTCCTTTCGCCGACGATTGCGCAATCGAAATATCAGGCACTAACCCTTCAATAAACAGATTAAGGAATTAAAAACGTGTTATTAAGAAGTTTCTATCGCGAAGGATTAACAACTATAATTCAACCGTAAATTGTCATTGAAGCTGCAATAGCGACATTGCACGTCGAGTTAACGGAGAGTGACGAAACTGGGCAAAACAAATTGAAAATCAACAGAAAGGGCGAACATGATATTCATTATTCAAGAGCGTCTCAATGTTAGGAAACTGATTATGCAAAAACTGAAACTGAGTGTACTAGCTAATACTGACATACTCAGACATCTGACAGCTGACACAACACTTTGATTTATTGTTATAAAATTGAAAAATTTCGCACTGGATTAACTTTGAATTCGAAGCCACTGGCAAGAATGCGCATAGCGCTTCACAAATTAAAATACGAAAATATCCAAGTTTCTTGTTTAGTGATGAGGCACACTTCTGTCTCAGTGTCTATGTTACTATGTAGACTTTTCGAATTTTGACCGAATAAAATCTAAAGGTGAGCCATCAAATGATGGCGCACCCGAACAAATAAAATGTTTACTTCTTCAAAAATTAAAAAAAAATCGAAAAGTCACCGTCAATGGAGCCCGGTGTAGAAGCATGATCAATGATTTTTTTTTGTTTTCAAAAGTGCGTGAGCGTAGTCTGAAGAAATTTTTTTTTTTTTGTTACAAAACCATCGAGATATAGACGGAAGCGTTCGATGACAAAATTATCTCCAGAAATGGACATGTGGCCTGGCCTCCAAGATCGTGTAATTTGATGTGTGGCGGGTCTCTTATTCCCTTGGGAGGAAACATCGAACGCACGATTCGTGAGATACAGCCTTGAAGCCTCGAAATAGTGATCAAAAATCTGAGCTCTAGGATGCAGTTCTTGAAATCATTTTTTATTTTTGCCGAAATCATTTTTTATCATTTTATCATTAATGCCATACAATTATTTTTCGAAAAAAAACCTCGTGTGTGTTTTACCCTAATTTCAATTCTTACAATTCTTTAAAAAACACACTTTACAAGGAGGGGCTTTGGAGAATCTAGTTTCGAAAGCAATTGCAGTTAAAGTTCCAACGGAGAGGCGAAGGAAAAAATAGTTTTATTGTATTACTCAAACATCAGCAAATTGTCGATCTCCCTGACGAAATAGAGCAGCCTGAAATGTAGCATGTCATAAAAATCAATTTAGCTTATTCTATGATACAACGATGCTGATACCAAGGTGAAATACGTCAGAAAATATACAACATATTTGCACGAGTTAATAGAAAAATGCATTGTTTGTGTTTCCAAAGTGTGCGTAAACACTCTCAACATTTTTTGGTTTTTGGTTGTAATTAATTTCGACTATCTTTGAGTAAAGTAAAGGAAATCACTGAATTATTCCTACTACTTGTGCTGTAAAATAGGATCGAAGAACTAAAGGCTTAGAACAAATGGCATAATGTTGTTGTTATGCATAAAACAAAAAAACCTAATATGGAGCTACAATATCTTAATGGCATTGCATATCATCATTCGCCATCATCATTGTGTAATTCCCAAGTCACCGAAAAATTAAAAAGGAAAACAAAAAATAAAGCGTGAATAGTTTAACATACAGATGCGGCTTACAAGTCGAATGAAAACCATACGACAACGGTGAAGCGGACTCCGCGTGTCCGATTTTGTTTCCTCTTATAGCAAATTTTATTCAACCATACCAATAGCGATCATCTGCCTTACAGAATCGAATATATAAAGATGAGGCATTCTTAAAGATCAACGTTTCAAGTTCTAAAACAAGCGGCTGTGACTGTAACTTGGCTGTGTTACCGAAGATAAAAACTTGAAATTTATCTAGATTGGCTTTTGAGATACAATACAATGCGCTTGCATGAATGCATCATATATCGCACTAAAAATAACTTGACTTACAAATCCATCATTAACGCTTTCTACCCCACTGTTGCCTGAGAGCAACTTCGCTTGTTTGTCGCTCAATATCAAAAGCTATGATTGATTCTGTGATAAGCCCAAGTGTGTACTTCCAAGCATATAATTTTAGAAGAGAAATAAAAACAAATCCCGTAAATCAAATAATTTTCCATATACCTTTACCAATACGAGGGTTTTCTGAAAAGTTTCCGACCGCAATGTAAAGATAGCGCCACTCGTCAATAAAAGCTAGTGAATGCTAGTTTTGCATCTTTTGACAGTTACTTACCGAAGTTTGAGTCATTTTGAATGCGCAGTTTTTAGTTGACAGTCGTTTGAGTGAGTCGATGTGAGTGTTTTTTTGTGAAAATGGAAAAAATTGGTTTTGAAAGGCAATACGCCTACGCAAATCAAAAATGAGTTGGATTCTGTGTATGGAGACTCTGCACCATCTTTTACCACAGTGAAATTTTGGGCAGCTGAATTTAAACGTGGTCGTAAGAGCTTGGGAGATGATGAACGTTCGGGACGTCCAAATTGTCCAAAAGTTCACCAAATGGTGTTAGAAGACCGCCAAATTAAAGTGAGAGAGATAGCAGAGGTTATGAAAATGTCCAAAGAACGTTGTTACATATTAAATCAAGATTTAGGCATGAGAAAGCTGTCCGCGCGTTGGGTGCCGCGTTTGCTTACGTTAGACCAAAAACGTGTTCGAATGAACATTTCCAACGCTCTGTTTGCGCAGTTTAGGCGCAATAAATCCGAGTTTTGGCGCCGATTAATTACTGTAGATGAAACTTGGATACACCATTATACGCCCGAAATAAAAATTCAGTCAAAATAGTGGACTGCAAAGGGCGAGCCAGCAAAAACTGTTTTTTCGGCTGGGAAAGTGGTGGCGACTGTTTTTTGGGATAGTAAAGGAGTTATCTTAATCGATCATCTTCAAAACGGAAAAACCATTACAGGAGCATACTACGCATATGCATACTTGCCAAGCTGAAGGCAGAAATTGCGGAAAAACGGCCACATTTACAGAAAAAGAAAATCCTGTTTCACCAAGACAATGCGCCGCCTCACACCTCAGCGGTTGCCATGACGAAAATCCATGAATTACGGTTTGAACTGCTTGACCATCCGCCTTATTCAACAGATCTAGCCCCAAGCGACTTCATTTTGTTCCCTCATCTAAAAACTGCGCTCGGAGGACAGAGATTTTCGTCAAATGAGGAGGCAATCACCTTCGTGAACAATTATTTTGCAGAGAAAAACGCCAAGTACTATTTGGACGGGTTAGAGAGATGGGAGCATCGCTGGGAGAAGTGTGTAGAGATACAAGGAGACTATGTATAAAAATAAAAAAAAAAATTTGAGAAAAAATGTCTTGTATCATTATTCGGTCGGAAGATACAAACTTTCCAGACAACCCTCGTACTTCTCTAAACACTAGTTCTCCCTCAAGTATAGTAATGGGTCCTCTGCCGGCTCAAAAAAGTATAAATTTACACCGACACCTTCTAATACAAAGCGTTATGATCAAATCGGACACTGGGTTGTTTTTGGCGAAAAGGGTCGTTGTAGGCTTTGTAAGATTAGAACTCCTTTATCCAAATGTCTTAAATGCGGAGTTCATCTTTGCTGTAGCACAAAACAAAATTGCTTTCTGACATTTCACACTTAAATAAAAATGTAATTTTTTCGTTAAAAAAATCATGACTCAAAAATTATATTGTAATTTTAATTTTAATATTTTGATGGGGGCTGAGGCCCCCATTTATTGGCTTAATACAAGCTTAATCTAACTTAAAAACTAACAGAAAGACTTAAAAGCTAGTGACCAAGGAAGTGATGGAGGAGATCTTGTTTAAGACGAGGAGTGCTCAGGTGGAAATGAAAAAGGGAGAGGTTCGAGTTGACCTTTCGGAGCATTCGGAAGATAGGTTCGTTGGAGCCATAAGAGGTGCGGTGGACCGGTAGATAGAAGAGACGAGGACAACGTTGATTGCGGGGGTTGGTATTGAAGGAAATGGAGTTCAAAATGGATGCACACTCGATGGAACCTGAGAGAAGACAATGAATGAAAAGAACGTCAGCAATATTCCTACGTTCTTCTAACGAATTCATATTTAGAAGTTTGAGGCGGTCTTGATAGGGAGGTAAGATTAAAGGGTCGTTCCGGCAGACCACGGAGGGCAAATCGGAGGAATCGACGTTGATTACCCTCGATTCGGGAAACATGAGTGAAAGGGGGACCAAGTTTGACTGGCATACTCAAGCAGGGGGCGAACAAAGGTAATATAGAGAGATCTGGGTACATACGGGTTGAAAAATTCCTTGGACCACCGTTTAATAAAGCCAAGTGATGAGTTGGCTTTGAGGATCATCTTATCGATATGCGAACGGAAATTAAGCTCACTGTCGAATAATATTCCAAGGTCTTGGAAAGACTGAACCAGGGGAATTGGTTGACCATGGAGAAAATAAAGTCGGGGAGGAGACGGGTTGCATTTACGAGAGAAGGTTATAGATTGACATTTGGCTATATTAAGTTCTAGGCAGTTTTTGAGGCACCAGATTGAAAACCGATCCAGGTCTTCTTGAAGAAGGGCAGAGTCCTGGGGAGAGGAAATAGATTTAAAAATTTTTGTGTCGTCAGCGTAAAGGGAGAGGGAGGAGTGCTTAATGACACTCTCAACATCGTTGATAGTAAGAATGAAGAGAAGAGGGCCAAGATGACTGCCTTGTGGAACTCCAGATGAGGCCAGGAATGGAACAGAAAGGGCGGATCTAAACCGAACGCTATAATGTCGGTTTACCAGGTAAGAAGAAATCCATTTTAATAAGAGAGGCTCAAAGCCGAGAGCAGGCAATTTGAAGAGGATCAATTTATGAGATATCTTATCAAATGCTTTAGTGAAATCAGTTGCGATAACATCGATTTCTTTGCCATTTTCTAAGGCTGAGAAAGCAAAAGACACGAATTCAACAAGATTTGTGGTAGTTGACCTGCCTTTTAGAAAACCATGTTGTCGGGGTGAAATAAAGGGCTCGCATTTGAAGCTTAAGGCTTCGTATAAAATGCTTTCAAAGAGTTTGGGTATATGAGAGAGTTTAGCAATGGGACGATAATTGTTAACTTCATGTTTAGATCCCTTTTTGTGTATCGGGATTATAAAAGAGGTCTTCCAAATCTGGGGAAATTCTCCCTGTGTAAGCGATAGACAAAAAAAGGTAGGAAAGGGGTAGAGACAGGTTGGAAGAGCATTTTTTAAGAAATACGGCGGGGAGTCCGTTTGGGCCAGGTACAAATTCATCTTTAAGATTTTGTAACTTTTCTTCAATAACTGCAGGATCGAAATTTGGAGTGAGAAAGAGACCAATGGAGAAATTTGGTAGATCATTGAAATAAGAGGGATCTGGTACGAAGGAGTTGTTGGCAAATGATTGTTTGAAAAATGTTGCAAAAAAGTTGGCGATGGTAGGAGGATCACTTGAAGATTTGGTTTCAAAAGCGAGGGTGGAAGAATTACCATCAGTCTTACTTTTGCAATTGACAAATGGAAAAAACGACTTGCTGTCATTTATGAGAGAGTTATAGAGTTCAAAGAAATGAAGATATGTACCTAGATAATTTGAATAGTCGGAAGAAGAGTGGGTGCGAAGGAATACCGCCCATAACTTGTTTCTTTTGTTTCATAGAGAGCGAAGTCTACGATTATACCAAGGAGGGGATGTAGAAGAAGTCTTATGGCGGGAGTAAGGCACATAAAGGGAGATGGATTTGAATATTTCTCTTTAAAAAATTTAGAGGGCATCAACCAGAGATAGATTGGTAAACTCAAAAGAAGCCCTGCGTAGATAGGTATTAATTTTATGGAAATTACTTTGTGAAAATTGTAAGAAAATAGAACCGCCGGGGGAGGCGACTGAAGGGGAGGGTTATGGAAAAATGAGAGAAGAAGTGGTGGATGAAAGTTATCAATAGTTGAAAGAGATAGGGGACAACACGATACTGAGGAGTTGATGGGATCAGTTGTGAAGATAAGGTCTAATTGCCTTTCCATATAGTTGGAAACGCCACTGACTTGGCATATACTAGAGTCTGTTAGCCGATCTAAGAAGAGGCATTCCTTAGTAGAAATAGGATTGGAAGCGATGAAAAAAGATAGGTCTTCAGATGGAGTCCACTTCAGCTGAGGCAGATTAAAATCGCCGAAGATAACGATATCATCAAGCGATTCTGATAAGTCGATCAAATTGTCAATTGCTGCAATAGCAAGTTGGTAGGATTCGATAGGTTGCGCCGGAAGAATGTAACAACACATAACGTACAAGCATCTACGAGTGAGGGTTATTTTAACCGACACAAAGTCGAGCTTAGGAGAGGATGATGTTGCAACGAGAGAGGAGTCCAAGCTGTTGTGAATAGCCAGTAGGACACCTCGACAAGGGGATTCAATCAAGGGGGGTGCGCGATCATCATCCCGAAAAACATTAAAAAAAAGAGAGAATAATTCCTGGTTTTTTATGTTGGGGATAAGATTAGTTTCGGTCAGAGCATAGATATCAAATGGGAGAGCATGAGATTGGCGGAAAACAACGTGGGTTTTAGAACGGAGTCCTCTTACGTTCTGGTAATAGAAGGTGAGAGGGAGGTTTTTGCATGACTTTTTAGGGTCGAAAAAATTTATCATGGTCAAGGCGACTGCGTTGGAGGTGTGAGACTCTTTTAGAGTGTACATAGTGTTGAAGAGCGTCAACATCGTCTGCAACTTTTTGGGGGGGCGTATTGAAAGTCTCGTGATACTTTATATAAAGTTTCCTCAGACTGGTAACGTCTGTAGGGAGGCCTTCCTGCTGGATAGAAACCATGACGCTTGTTTTTGTTTTACCCTCGTAGCACACCGAGTCGGATTTATCGTGCAGATAAGCGAGATATAGACGTATATTCTCATATATCTTTTTATCTCTAAGCCTAGATTGTACCACAATTGCCCAATGTTGCTCACAAGCAACTTTCTCTAGCCTCTAGGCGGGGGGTCGTGGCGATTTCTTTTTTGGCACAAATACTCTCTTGGTAAGTATAATTTAGCTGAACGAAGAAAAAAATTTTTTGGATGACTGCAAAAAATTATCTACCCGGTAGATAATACGGCTTTCGTTCGCTAATACTATCTAATATTATGGTTATCTATATTCCGCTTTGTCGGTAAGTAAAACAAAAATTCATGAATGCGAAGATTAAGTTGTAAAATGCGCTTTAGTCTTAAAATACGAGTACATAGGATTTTAACAGTCCAATTTTTTGAAAAATTGTGAAAACTAAACACTTCGAAACAACTCTTCAGAAATGGACTATAGATGATCTTCTTTAGTAACTTGAAAATGTATAAGAGGTCGGCAGATTTATATTTTCAGATACATTTTACATTTGACTTACTAATATTTTAATTAATATTTTATTATATTTAAAATTAACTTACCACTCCAATGACAAGACTAGCGGCAAGTAGACAAGCGATCACAATAAGTGCAACATATCCTGAATCTGTTGATTGCGAGGAAGAACTTGACCCATCAGATTGTGTCGAGTTGCTGGTGGGTCGTTTTCCAACTATTCAAATATAGAAAAAAAAAAAAAAAAGAATTTAATAATAGAGTTGGGTAAAGAAGAAGAAAAAATTGCTACATAAGTATATGAAAATTTCACAAACGTATTTCAAAAACATAGTCAATATATTGTAACCACCACCGTGCCAGTATTCACCTTCGCCATCAATTCATAAACAATTAATAAGCAACTTAAAGGAATAATGTATTTGTATGTATGAATGCATTTAATTTATGTTTATTATATGTAGAAAAAAAAAATAATACAAAATTTAAAAGAAAGCATAGGTGTACAGTTTAAAGAAATTAATCCAGAATATTTATTTCAATATCGGTTTCAAAAATCAATTTGATTTTTATTTTCATGCCAGCAAGGTATGAAGTATTTAATGGAAATTGATTATGTGAAACACCAAATCAAAGGGATTATTGCTAACCTGATTTTGGATATTATTTTCAGTGCTATCTGAATTAATTACGGTTCGTTAGAGGCATTCAAATGCTCCATTATATACATACTCGTAGATATTTGTGTGTTCAACGAATTTCAATTGCTTTTATACTCGTAATAATTTGGGACTTTGCATTTTAAAGCAGGTGGTCCTCCTTTTTTTAGTAAGTGTAAAACACATTCAATAGAGTTAGTGGGAGATTTATAGATTTATGCGATAATTGATAGATCCAGAATTTAATTGTAGTAATCCACTTGCATATGGAAATTTCATTATACAAACAAAGTTGTTGGCGGTTATCACTTGGCGCTGAACATCAAAAGCAAGAAACATCTTCTTGGTTATTTAGAGCTTTATCTGATTATCATCAGCATTTACTACTTTTAGATTTTAGATTCGTGGACTTTGCAGGTAGTGGTAGTTGCGAGGTAGGTCTATAACTTGCTCTTCAATGTAGTCTATCAGTATGGGAGCCTATTTTAAAAGAGACTGTTGCCAACTAAAATTCTAGCCAAAAAGGTGGTAATTGGTTTTGAAATGTTACTTTATGTATCTGCAATCAGAGTGGCCTTGTTTCGAGGCACAGAAGAAGCTTGTCTATCTCAGTGCTAATGTACACTTCACTTATACACTGGCGATCACTAGGATGAGGCCATACATTTTGCAATCGATTTTCACTCTTTATAACTGTTTGAAATTTTGTACCGGCAAACTTTTACTACTTATGAACAGGTACATATTTTCTCAATAGGAAGTCATAAAATTAAAGGGTAAATAAGAAACGACCGTTGGAATTCCCCAAGATCACACAATGAGCTACATGAAAAGCGTACTAGGATAAGGCCATTGCGAATATTTCGTTGCAGGAGTTCACATCAGCGATTTTTTTCAAAGTTTTGTTAAGAATATTTAAAAAAAGCGTTGGAAAGAACTGTTTTTATTTAGTTTAAAAAAAAGTGGGGGCCTGAAAGACGTTGACAGCGACAGAAAGAGGAAAAATAGATGCTTTCAATGAGTTAGGACTCTCAGGCCGAGAAATTGCAAGGAGGCTTAAAAGAAGTAAGGCTGTTGTAAACAGTTATCTTGCGGATCCACAAAACTATAGGAACAATTAAAAAGGACGCACGGTTAATTCTACGGCGTGCCTCAAATTCTACTCTAAAAGTTACTAAAATAAGGGCCAACAGAGGAGTATCAGCCAGCGTAGCAACGGTCCGAAGAATAATACGAAAAAGTGGTACTATACAGAGAAAAAAACTTAAAAAGAAACCTGTTTTGAGGCAAAAACACAAGAAGCATCGAATGAATTTTGCAGAAGAATATGTCGCGTGGAGCAGTGAATGGAAACGCGTTGTCTTTTCGGATGAAAAAAGTTTATCCTTGACGGCCCCGATGGTTACAACTTTTATTTCCATGATCTAAGAAAGGAGGATCTTATTTTGGCAAGACACCACAGCCGTACATCAGGTTTAATAATGTTGGGAGCTATTACCTACTATGGCACAATTAAGTTGGAGTTTTTGTCCACAACAATGAACGGAAACAACTACAAATGCTTGCTGGAATGCTCATTTCTGAAAGTGAAAAACATTTTCGGACCCCTGCCTTGGATATTCCAACAAGACAATGCCCCCATCCACACTTCTAGGGTTGTTAAAAGTTGAACTCAATCAGAAGACGTGGAACTTTCGCCATGACCGCCCTATTCACCGGACGTAAAGAGAATCGAAAATGTTTGGGCATGGTTATCTCGTAAAGTGTATGAAGGCAG
Source organism: Volucella zonaria (assembly GCA_963966105.1). Taxonomy (NCBI): domain Eukaryota; kingdom Metazoa; phylum Arthropoda; class Insecta; order Diptera; family Syrphidae; genus Volucella; species Volucella zonaria. Next base: position 76,750,810 of record OZ014530.1, on the reverse strand, counting down.
CAGACAATTTCAAGACAAGGACACTTTAATCGAAGCTATTCGTGATGCCTGGGCCCAAATTTCTCCTGATTATTTAAAAAAAACTGTATGATTCCATTCCAAACCGTCTTATAGAGGTCATATCGAAAAATGACCGGCATACTCATTACTAATGTAGAAAAACATAATAAGTAAATGTTTTAAAACCACAAAATGTAAACATTTTATTCATTTTTTCCTTTCTTTCGAAGATTTTGCATGTGGCCTCATCCTAGTGGCGCATCTTTTTACACGCTTTTCAAGAAGGTCATTGTTTGATCCTGACAAATTCCAACGGTCGTTTCTTATCGAAATATGATTTTTGCATGTTGACAAACCATTGCATTGACATTTCCAGCAGTGTTAGATATTTAAATGTTCCTCACTCGAAGTGGCAGATGAATGGAATTGGGCTTACAAATAGATTAATGGTAAATTCAGTTTTAATGATATTTCCTTATTTTTTGAAGCTGATCTTAAGATATTTCATTTCGCATTTTGGTATCTTTTAAAGCTCTAAACATTAGCCAATACATGGAATCGAATTTCGAATATGTTTCAATTGAGATTTAAATAAAGATATCCATACGAAAGAATACATCAGACCCCTACAATCGTCTTCTAAAATAGAACGAGCCTCCAGATGGTTTACATACACTTGGTTTTAACAGACGACTGTCCAGCTGATAGTCCAGTCCTCAATCCTCCTGATAACAAACCGCGGTTAATACTGGGACATACTTATAACTTGCAACAGTCAACATAAAAATATTGAGCTCGTAAACGGTGCTGTGAATAAACTAACCATGCATGAGGTTCATGCTTGTGTGAAATGTTGAAAATGGTAAAAAAAAATCCTTTTTCTGATAACTATGAGGAAATTCATCTGCCTCGAAATTCCACGAAAATTTATTCGTTATAAATTAAATGAAAACAAAATCGAAATTGCTAGCTCGAATAACAAAATTTTGAATTTCAACCAAAACTATTACGAATTTACTACCAATAAGCAAACAGTGGTAAGGTCCTTAAAACAAAAATCGAAATGAATTTGCTCCTGCCGAATATTGCTTTTAAATAATCATACAGTGGTTTTTTCTCTTCTAATTGAAAACCCACGTTAGCGAAGAACTTTTTAGGGATTTTCATTGCACCTGCCTGCGTGTTTTTCAGATACCTAAAAATGCTGTAGAAATCATTTCTTATAAGCACTGCAGTTTGGTTTCAGTCTTTTGCTGCAGAAAAACCCTGGCATCTCTTCTCACAATATTATCAACTGGTAATTCTTCGATTAATGCATGCTTTATGCCCAAAATATCCTCGAGGAATACACCAAATTTTAATATAAAAAACCTCATAATTTAACATGTAACCCTGAAATACATTCAAATATCGGAACAGAAAACTTCAACTATTACCTAAACTCTAACTAAAAATCGTGTGGATATGTTATTAAAGTCGCCATCTATGTGTCAGCCTCGAGACTTCTCGAACCACCTGTTACAAATCATGGCCAACTATAATAGTATGCTTGTTTAATAAACACCCAGTATTAGACTTATATGTAGAATTAAATTAACATTGACAAAATGCGTATTTTTTACCAGTCAATTTCAATTTACAATATTTAGGTATAAGCAAAGCAGAGCATTTAAAGAGTCCAACAGTATAGGGAATATTAATATGCAAGTTCTGAAAATTTTGAAAAATAACGTAAGACAAGCAGAATAAAAATGAAAAGAGAAAAAATAAGATAAAAAAAAAGATAAGAAGAGAAAAGAGAAAGATGATGTTCTACTATTGCTGGAAGGATAGTTCTAGAGCGGATAAGACGACAATATGCTCATCACTTAATGTTAAAAAAAAAAACAGACTTCTGCCCCGACAATCTTTTTTAGATAACGTCCACATTTTACGGACCATTATGGAACAATGAGTCAAATGCAGGCCTCTGCTATAACTTATAGAGTTTGCTTAGGTTGCATTCTCTACACATTGTTGTTCCCGATGGTTATAAAGGGCCGAAGTGGACAATGACATCAAATGTAAGACAGCTTGAAAATCCTCACGATACTTGACAGTTTTCTTCCAAAATTATGGATGTCCATAAAGTCATAATTATTTCCGACCTAATACAGCACATAGTTTAAAAAATAGGGAATATCCTTAAAATGATTACAAGGCGTGTTTTATTCAAAAGTGTTTAGCCACTTTTCCACACGAAATAAAACCAAAACCAAAAGTGGGTATAATTTCGTTCACTTTCAGAAGTGAGGATAGATTTACGAAAGATTTGAATTATAGATGTTGCAACATACAACTAGAGGGCATTTATTCGCTTCTTGATGGTTGGCAGCATAGCGTTTCTCCCTATTCTGGGATGTGTTCGTGGATCTACTTATGTTTTGGAAGAGCAAGTCAATAATGAACGTTCTTTTGGGCTTTTTACACTTGGAAAAAATAGCTATTTTTATTCTACCCAAAAAGGGACTTGAACCTTTTTTAAAACTAGTGTGTACGAAAGCGCTTATTTGCTTTCAAAATGCCAAAAACTTGTACTATGCCATTTTGGCAAGTAATTTTAAAAGATGGCGTATTTAGTATGGATTCCAAAATGGTATGAAACTTGCTAGACTAACGCTCAATTGAGGACAAAAACAATATTTTGTTAAAAAACCCGATTCATAGTTAACTCTTTTTAATAAGTGCGTGCGAGACAGACAGTGACGCTGTGATTTAGACGGATAAACACGCCATTTCGACTAGTTTGAGTGGAACAGCATGACGCTCCTTTGCTTACAGCGCATTATTCTGTATTCGTGTTGATTTCGTGCTTACAACTTTGGCTTTCTTTATTGAACTTCATTGCATTGCGACTTTGATTTGCTATCTGACCGTTTCTGTCGAATCTGGATTTCTTCTGTGCTATTATTGCTCGTTGATCCCGTGATTGTGTAGTGTGAATGCCATCATGCCATCTCGATACACTGCTCAGGAATATGCTAACATGCATCTCATTTATGGGGAATACAGGTGTAATGCTAGTGCTGCAGCTAGACTTTGTCATGAGAAATACCCAAATGCTCAGCGTCATCCGGATCATCGAGTGTTTTTAAATGTGCACCGGTCATTCTCAGAGGGTCGATTTCCAAATCGAATAGTTAGTGAGGGAAGACCCGTCATGCTCTACGAGGACGAAGTCTTACAAGCAGTCGCACAAGACCCTAGTACCTCAGTACGTGCAACTGAAGAAATCAATCATAGGAGTGCCCAAAAGTACAGCACACCGAATTCTAAGGAAAAACTGGCTCCACCTGTGCCATGTACAACGAGTCCAAAGTCTGCTACCCCGAGATTATCCAGACAGAGTGCAATTTTTTCAAACGATGTTGCTGAGGTTCAGAGAGGATCCGAGATTCTTCGAAAAAATTCTATGATCGGGCATATCAACTTTTAAAAGGGAAGGTTACATGAACCTCCCCAATTTGCACGAGCGGCACCTGGAAAATCAACATTTGATGCGGGAAGATAAATCACAGTACCGTTTTAAAGTAAACATGTGGACGGGAATTTTGAATGGTAGAATTATTGGCCCATTCGAGCTGGCGCAGTATTTGAATGGCGAGGATTTAGATTTTTTGGAGAACCACTTACCAAATTTATTGGAAGACGTGCTACTAAATATTTATGCATGCATGTGGTCTCAACAACATGGCTGCCCAGCGCATTATGCTCGCACAGTACGAAAGTTCGTCGATCCTGATTTAAATCCGCTCGATTTTTTTTACTGGGGAGCAGTAAAAGAAAAAGTTTATTCTAAGCCGATAGAAAATTTAAACGAGCTGCGACAGAAAATTGCAGAAGCCGTTGAACATATCAACTCCAGAAGATATGTCCGTCTTATTACCAGATCATTTGTAAGAAGATGTAGAGCTTGCATTGCCGCTGAAGGCAAACAGTTTGAACATTTGTTGTAAGATACAAGATCGGTAGAGAACGCAGTGTTCTGTGTGCTCTGTAACGGGAAAAAAATGAAATGAAATGACAGGGGTGGTATCTCTATCTGTTTCACTCACACTACTCGGAATATCGTGTTTATCCGTCTCAATCACTGGGTCGCTGTCTGTCTCGCTCACACTCAGTACTCATTTTGCCTTATTAAAAAGAATTAACTATGAATCGGGTTTCTTTAACAAAATATTTTTTTTGTCCTCAATTGATTGTTAGTCTAGCAAGTGTCACACCATTCATTTTGAAATCCAGACTAAATACGCCATCTTTTAAAATTACTTGAAAAAATGCCACAGTACATTTTTTTGTCCGTACACTCAGTTCAAGTTAGGTGATTAACGATCTGCAGATACATGGATGGACAAAAAAGCAATATTTTAGCTAAAACCGATATAGTTATGTTTCAATTTTGGACGGTAATTTACAGAACAGTTACTCAGGTTACGTGACAAAAAAAAACGGAGATAAGTAAAGATTTGCGGTGACAGTACTTGAAAAATCGTCACAGGGTGTCCGATTTCTCGATTTTTTTTGAGTGCCAATAATTTTAAAAGTACGTGACATAGATTTTTTTTTTAATTTTGTGTTAACCGACACCACTTGACCTATCACCCGTTTCCGGCTTGACGTTGATTTTTGGGACACCCTGCATACAAGTGGGCCCCATAAATTATTTAGGAATACATAGCATCGATTTCTTGTTGCATAATTATTCTCAATTGACTTGACGGATTAAAGGCAATTTCATTATTAACGACCCAAAGACTAAAGAGGTCATGCCCTAGAACTACAAGCCTTGGCAGTTAGATTTTTAGTTCTTTTGCATAGAGATATAAACATTGGGCAATCTTGTCAAAATGTATGCAAAGAAGAATTGCTCCTAGGATACAATATTATGCGATTCCTTTAAGCAAGCATTTTTCTTCAACTGAAACTGGTTTGTTTGAGAAAGAACCAACAAGTTCTTTAAGAAAAGTTTTACCTCGATCTGAGTGAACTACGAACCAAAGTATTTGTACAACTGTTTGTCATGCCCCAATCCTTTACGGAGGTAGTAATTTAAAGGGTGGGCATCCTAAAGGAAAAAGTATATATAAAAACGGCTGGGTTAATATAAATACTTCGAAGTGTTTACTGCTCTATAGTATTATACATGTGAACAAAAGTCTATAAATATCAAAATGATTAAACAAACACAAATACAATTTCCCAAAACCGTAAACAACTTACTAAGAATTAACTACGAGTATCTCTCTTAATCGTGTACAAAATGTGTAGGTATGTTCACTTAGAATCTCGTCAAGAACTCTGAACTTGAAAAATCGATAAATTGTATAAAACAGAAAAAAATTTTGTTTTTGTACAAGTCTTGCTTTGTTTGAACCATAATTCAACAAATTTAAGAGCCTGATTTCGCTTTGTGCATAGTACTAACATAGTACTCATGACAATTTCAACCATCTTAGTACCATTCATGTCGTCTATTATGCATTTGTTTCAAGGACAAGTATTATACATATGTAAGTGGTTTTCATAAAGAATATAAAGGATATCAGGAATTCGCGGAGACTAACGCACCACAAATCATTTCCTTTAATGGATTGCTGGTAAATGTCTAACAGCGAAAGTAAAAGGTTACCTTGTTCCACTTAATCTGCTTCGGTAAAACAAACACATATATAAATAAATAAATTAAGTACACCTCTTACAAGCATGTGAAAACAAATAGCACTAAGCACCTTTTAAGTCTATGAAATGGGGAAAAATAAAAACAAAAACGCGACGAAAACGAAGGAAAAAACACATAACAATAGCAACAACAGCTGTCTTATGTAGGACCCAAATAATCCCAACTTAACTATGATGTACTGTGAAGGTCATAAATCGTTTTTAATTTAAGACATAAAATGAAGGCATTAAGTAACAAGAATAAGGAAGTAAAAAAAAAAGAAAAAAACAACAACAAAAGTAAGAAAACACATTCCTAGAAGGCTAAGGAGCAAAAATTCTCTCATTGCACAGACTACAAGTAAAAACATACCAAAACCGACCTACAGAAGGATTTCATAGTGGAAAAGTGCAAACCATAATGGCAGAAAGTTTTCTGTTTGCAATTTAACTTTGAGCGATAGAAAAATGGAAAAACCAAGAAAAAAAAAAACAACGTTAAAAATGTGAACCATAAGAGGAGGAAGAAATCCTAAAGCAACCCCGACGCGAGGGATGTTGTAAATTTTATAACTTTCAAAGTGCTCCCCCGACCCTAAGTGAATCTCTGTGGAATTTCCTGGTAAAAAAAGAAAGACAAAAAATCAACCCACATAGAAATTCGGAAAATACAACCAAAACGAGGTGAATGTTATGAAAGAATAGTGAGGAAAAACTTTATCTAGCCCACCCTCAACATACGGCGTTATTTTCTTAATTTCATTTTTAAATGCAAGATATGTGTTTCCAGCATCCAGTATCCAGCCTTCAGCCTCCGACCACCATCAGCGAAGGATTCGAAAAATCGACAGACACGATTTATATTCAAAGAAAGTTCTAAACTGAGGAAATGATGATGGGAATTACTCTACAGACCAAAGGAGAGTAGGCGATTCAAAAAAAAAAAAAAAACAAAAACTTTTTGAAAAACTCTCACAATCTAATTTCCTTCAGGAAAAACCAGCAATGATTAGTTTTCCACACACGATCTTCTTGTAATTAATAGAATTTAAAGTCATGACAGCCTCTTCTTTCGTTTCTCCGGAAGTTTAGGCCAGGTTACGGATACGAGGCTGTCCTTAAATTACATCTACCTAAGATTTAATTCCATCAGGCAATACTATTCAGAAGTACATTGGCGCAGAGGCAGGCTTAAGGCTAAATGCTTCCAATTGTGCTTCCAAAGTGAGTGCTAAAAGGTACTCATATGTACAAAGCGAATGCTATGCTAGCAAGGCGAAAAGTGCCTTCCTAAAAACATGTATCGCTAGCATTTCAAACGAGAACAAATTAATGAAGTCATTAATTTGTTGAAGTTCTCCGCACTAGAACTCTGCAGTCGTAAATGGTACTCAAATTCTGCCATCTTTTGCGTTACACAATTTCAAGAATGTGTAATTATGATTGAAAACCTTTTAAGTTTTAATCAACTGGAGGCAAAGAGGCGCGCGAAAAGTGTTAATAGTTTTTATATGAACGAAATTTGTATAATACCATATCTGTTAATTCAGAGAAAGTTACGAATGACGGATTCATTCATCCGTATAACAAATTCAAGTTAGGAGTTTGCACTATCACGAGGATTTAGCCTTAAACTTTCGGATTCACTTTGAAAATAAACTTCTACACAATAGACAGGGTGTTCCGGATATTGTGTCGAGGACTTTAAAAGGAGACTCCTTGCATCCACTCCGAGATACAGAAGTTTTAAGCAAAGCCATACGCTGCCCTGTTTGGGCTTCTATTGAAAATAACATCTTTCAAATTTATGCACGTATGGTAGGTAGCACATGGGGTATCGTTGAACTCATAATTATGATTACTTTAATTGTTTCTAAGAAAATGTTGCACTAGAATTAATGTGTCCAAAGTTATTGAAGGTCAAGAGGGATTTTTTTTTTAAAAAAACTTAACATTTTGACTTTGTCATAATTTTTCTCGGAGAAGTATCTTATTAACTCCCACTTTTTGCAAACGTGTATTTGGTATTTACATACAAAATAAAATATCAGGTCATTTCATCTCAAGTCAGTAGCTTGCAACATCACCGGAGGTATGTATTTTACAATAAATGTTAAATTTGAACATGCAAATAAAACGGACCTACACAAAGCCAGCTGACATTTAGTGCGTAGGTCAGATTCAGATAAGCCACGGTAGGCAACGCCTTTTTGCCATATAAATTTCCTGGGTGTATAGAATAAAGATACTGACAGAGAAGTTAACAACATGTCAATCGTACTGTACAACAGTTTCATTTGGATTGTAGGGGCCTCCACGTTAAAGACTGTGAAGTCGACGGCGTAAAATTCCATATGTTGTGAAACAAAGGATGATCTTTGACATAAGATAGAAGACTTAACGATTCGTAAGAAACATAATCCCAAAAAGGATGAGATAGATAGGCCTGCTAAAGAAAGATAGGAAAATTTAAATACTTATACTGGCGAAGAAATAGAGAGCAGAGTCTGTTTGCATTGAAACTGGCTTTGTCGTTAGAGAAAATCTCAACCCTGAGCTTCAGGTATGTCGGGTTACCATCCCAATTCCCACAAAGAACAGCAACTTTGACATAGGGAAAATTACGATTGCATGCACGAGCACCTGGATAAAGTTTTCGAGCAATGTCGCAAGCTATGCTGCGTCTTAATCATTTTTCTTGATCATCATTTCCAAATACGGAATGAAGGAGCCTTTAATCGAGGAAATAGAGGATGCTACCACAGGAAAATTATGTTCAAAAGATTTACCAGAAAGTAAACAAAAAACATATTAAGGTCTCAAAAATGGAACGCAAGCAAGGATAAGAAAAAGGTGCTGAAAATTTAGAAGGACTATTTCTGCAGATTACATAATGTCGACCATAATCTCCTTGTTATGCGACCATAATCTCCTTGCAGAATAAACCATTCTACGTTTTTTTTTTTTTATACAATTAGCGGGCGCTCAAGGGGTTTTTGTACGCTTAAAATGTTCGTACACAGCGCGGGCGAAGGAAATTTAGGGAGGAACAAAAGACAGGTGCCGATGTACATAGTTTTTCAATGTTTGTAAGTTATAACGACCAGGAAACACAGAGATCGGCAGGACATTCCATAAGCGAGTTGTACGGCTTAGGAAAGAATCACGATATTTTAGAGTACGTCCGAAAATGGGCTTGAGGGTATACTGATGAGCATTCATAGCGAGACGGGTGTTACGGTTGAAAATTTGAATGGGCGGAATGCTACTGGCGATTTCAATGGAGCACTGGTGGTGGAAATGGCGATAAAACAAAGTGAGACAGGAGACATTACGTCAGTGTTCGAGGTGGTCAATTGATTGACTGATTTTAGTATCACCAATGAATTTAATCGCACGCTTTTGAATCCGGTCTAGCAGGTGCAGAGATGTTTTAGGAGCACCTAACCGGATGTGGGCATTGTACTTCAATTTTGAGCAGATGAATGCCTTATATATTGTGGGCAGATCAGAGGGGGTAAAATATTTCTTACATCGCTTGGGGAAACCTAGACATTTTACAGCATTTTTGGCGACATCGAATATGTGGTCATTCCAACGTAAGTTGTCACTGATACACATACCGAGAATGGAAAGTTTATCGGTTTCGGAGATGCAAGTGCCATTCATGGATAATGGTTGGGTATTTGAATTTCGCTTTAATGGCAGCAGACAGCATTGTGTTTCAGAAGCATACAATTCCACTCGGTTGATAGTTCCCCAATTGGTTATGCTGTTAACATCGGAATTTAATGAGCTTAACATACACTGCCGTTCCCGTTCTACAGCCGAAGAGCAGGGGCGTGAGTCCGGGAACGAATATGAAAAGCAGATAGTACTGTCATCAGCATAGGAATATATTGGATTAGAAGTAGCAGATAAGAGATCGTTAATGAAAATCAAAAAGAGTGTCGGAGACAGAACGGAGCCCTGGGGCACACCAGCATTTATTTTGTGAATATCACACTTGAAACCGTCTAAGACAACTTGAATTGAACGTTCCGAAAGGTAATTTCCAATCCATTCAAGAAGAGAGTCGTCGATCCCAAAAGCACGCATTTTCGACAAAAGAGCCTGATGCCAAACTCTGTCAAATGCCTTGGAAATATCAAGTGCAACTAACTTGCTTTCGCCAGATTAATGTACGCTTTGGTTCCACTTTTCGGTAAGATATGGCATCAGATCACCAGTGGACCTGTTGCTACGAAAACTGTACAGCCGGTCATTAAGAAGTTTTCGTGTTTCGAGATATTTCATGAGCTGACGGTTTATCAGCGTTTCCATGACCTTGGAAAGAAGGGACGCAAGTGCAATGGGTCTGTAGGAGGAGAGAGAAGAAGATTCGCCTTTTTTAGGGACGGGCTGGACAAATGCTGTTTTCTATGTGCTCGGAAAAGTCCTAAAGAGTAGGATTGATGAAAAAGCTTACGCAGTGGATTTGCCAGCGTGGAAGAACACCTCTTCAGAAGAAGGGGAGCTATACCATCTGGACCAGCGGATTTATGCATGTTGAGATCTTTAAGTACTCTTGCTACTACACGAGTGCGAAAGTGGATTGTAGATTCGACGCACTTAAGTGCAGGCGGGGACAAAGCAAAATCTGGGAGTGTTGAGCTAGCCGCAAAGTGTGCAGCAAGCAGATTGGCCTTGTCAGTTTAAATGAGCGTTGGAATGGAGGTTGAGGCAGAATATCTAATATTTTTGATGAATGACCAAACATTTATACTGCCTTTGTGACATTGCAGTATTTTTTGCCTCAGTTTTTGGTCGTATTGGAATTTCACGTTGCAGTCATTCCTGGCTCGTTTAAACTTTTTTCGGTTTTCCTCTGTCGAGTTGGTCTTGTAGGACCGAAAAAACAATTCTCTAACCCTGACAGCCTCTTTACAGCTCGAGACGTACCATGCCTTTTCTTTTGGTTTGATACTCTTCATCCGATGAGGGATAAAGTATCTCATTCCAAAGAGAATAGTTTCTGTGATCATGTCAGCAGCGGCATCCAGGAAACATAACGACCAGTTAAAATTCCTAAAGAAGTTGTTAAGTCCGCTCCAAATAGCTTTGTCGTATTGCCATACGGTTCTTTTAGGAATCTTTTCTCTAACTGTCTGGTGGGTGTACGAGAATTTAGCTGATATGACACAGTGGTCCGACGAGCCTAGAGGGGAGAGCACATCAACGCAGTACTTATCAGGGTGAGAAGTTAAAAACAAGTCCAGGGTGTTGGCGGTATGACTATCAACGTCTGGTATTCGTGTGGGCTCATTTACAAGCTCTGTTAGGTTGTTTTCCGCAGCAAAGATCTCAACACACCGTCCTTCGGGTGTTTTCTGTCCAGAATGTCAAAGGCAACCAGAATTGTGTATATTGAAATCGCCCGTAATCACGATTTCAGTATGAGGATATAGAGATACAATTCTTTGAATGGAGTCAGACAGCGCATGGAATACCATAAAAGTCGAATTGCTGTCTAGTTTGGGGCTTCTGTAAATAAAGCAGTAGTGGATAATTTGCTTCCGGAGATGGAATTTTAACCACATGAAATTGAATTCCGGATTGGAACAGGGACTACATTGTGGTGGAATTTGGTAGTCTACATCACTACGCAGTGGCACTAGTTCGTAGCCAGGTGGCTTCAGATCAGAGTGATCTGATAGATGTGGGCGGGGATCTACCTGTGTTTCACTAAGTGCCAAAACAGCTGGTCGGTATTTATAGACGTGGACGTACGCAGAAAAGTGATTAATTTTTAGCCCGCGTATATTGGCCCACCCTGAATTCCCTAGTCATAATTGCAACCAAACAGAGTAAACACAAACACCGACGATACTAATCAAGGCTGCGAAGTGAAAATTCTGACGTGGACGATAACAGTGAAAAAATAAGATATTTAAGCTACTGGCAATCTACAATGGTTTAAACTATCTTATCCTCTTGCGCATGTAAAGGGTGTTTTTCTTTGCAGTGCCAGATTTTTCAATAGGAATTAAATGTCAAGTCAGCTGTCAGATTGACTAGCCAAGCTTCATTTATTTTCAGTACAGTTTCATCATCGAAAGATTGATACCACGACAGCGATTTCAAATTGTTGAAATCTATTTCGAAAATCGAAGCTCTGTTCACCAAACTTATATGTAGAGCACTTTGTGAAATTTACGGTAGGATATCATCGCCCATCTGAACGTGCTATTGCCGAATTATTGAAAAATTTCGCACCCAAATGACGCTATTAGATACTCACACATCAATGCCTTTGAGTGAAAATATTGCGGGTGTGTTACTAGTATGTAAGAGGACCCCAATTTATCGGTTCGCCTAAAGGCTTGTAAGATCGAATTGGTACAAGAGCTAAAGCCGTATGACCATTTATTGCGTCGGGTGTTCAGTTATTGGCCTTTAAATCAACTGGAAGTTGACACAGTTTTTTACCGCAAAATTTGGTTCAGTGATGAGGTTCATTTCTGGTTAAACGGGTACGTAAAGAAGAAAAGTTGCCTCCAGGTACAGCGAGAAAAGTTCACTTGATGTCAATGCATCAAATGCAGTTACTATTGTATTAATAGACATTGGTACAATGCTATGATCAGCAATTACTTGTTCCCAAATTTGCGTGACTTTAATGTGGAAGACCTAGAACAATTGTGCTCTAACCATACTACCAACGAAAAATCGCTTTATTGAAAACATAATTTTGCAAATGGAGTCATTTCAAGAAATGGATCCGTCAATTGGCCATGAAAATCGAGTGGTTTGACCCCAGTGGATTATCTTGGGGTCAACGATTGACACTTTAAAACAAACCATTATTCGAGTAATACGCGATACCTCCCATATATTTAACAGCAGCACCGTGGAAAATCCTCTTATTGGTTTGAATAAAAAGCTAAACATGTATGCGTTATATAGCTAGACTCATCTGGTAAGAAGTGCCCGAATAATAGCGCTTCGGTCAGGACTCGTCGAATCTATCCCAGAAGGACAATGCACAGAAGGTGGCGGGCTCAAGTGGAAAGGGAGCTAAACTAAGTTTTGTGTAGGAGGTCCGACGTGGACCGTAGCTCTAATATGATTCTCGTGATTAACGATAAATGTATATGCAGAGTGGAGAAGTTGTACTTTAAGATCACCTAAAATCTGTCAAGGTATTTTTGTTATTAAATGTTAGAACAGTCTTTTTCTGACAAGAACTCAAGTGCGCTGTAAATAAATACCGCCTTTGTAACACGGTCAATTTTGCGGAATGACTACACAAATGCATAGGAGATTATTTGGCTACTAATTAGGCAAATGATCCCACTTTCTATGAAGTAAATAAGCTTTAAAGATCCATTGTTAGCTTGAAATTTAAACACACATGGTCGTATGCAATATGTGGATGGCCAAATTTACTCTAGCATCTTTGAATTGCGGCTCTAGATTCAAAATGATATCGTAGACTGAACTTTCGTTATAAAAATTGACAGCTTCAAGGATACTATAAAAGCATAGAAAAGCAAAAGAAAAGTTTAAAGCAACAATACAAAACTCGTTAGAGCTGAACCCTTTCAACCATCCTTTCTAACAACAAACGACAGCTATTATTTTGTCACACAAAATCCCTGTCAATTCAAATCCAATTAAATTGCTGCATCCCTACTCTCACACGCCTTATCATCATCATATCAAAGGCTTCCGTGAGTAGATCAAGTACGTGTATCACGTCAAAAATGAACCCCTCTTCAACCAAAAAAAAAAGAAAAAAAACAAAAATGGGAAAAAGGATTCAAACAATCCGACAACAATCCTTTTTATTCTAGCGTTCGTACATTCATCCTTTGAAAGAATATGATTAATAATTCCACTTTCACGCAATCTTGTCATCAATTGCCAAACAAGACAAAACGTTTGACTCTCGCAACACAAATGTCAAACCTTTATGTCCCGGAAACATATCTCTCCATAAATTATATCCCGCGCTCAGTTATCCAAACGTGCAGCATCAGGACAATAACATCCCGACAAAAGTAAAACAAAAAAATATCATCCAAAGTAACATCCTTCCAAACACTGCCACGCAAAAAAAAAGACGAGACCAAAAAATAGAACTCTTTCCTTCTTATTCTTAATATAAGCACAACACCCGACATTCAACATACCATGCTCGTGCGAGGTACTCATACGAACTTTTGCAACCTAACTCAAGATCGAGACAAAAAGCAAACAGCCGCTTCCCGCGCCAATTTTCGCCCCACATACATCCACACATATTTAACATGAGGAAACATAAAAAGATTATACGGCCATGCCAACTGCTACCCGGTCTGAAAAAAAAAAATGGGGATAAGGAGCCTCCCATACGCAAAACCCAGATATTGGGTTGCGAACCTACCACCCACCAGCCCATTTTCCCCGAATCGGCCCGATCTGAGTACCACTTTGAATTTATCGAGGGGAAAATCGAAACAAATATTTTATTTTGCTTTTTAAAAATTCATCAAAAGGACTTGGGGAAAAAGTTTCACTTTCGAAAACGGAAACGTTGTCGCTGAGAAGAAGATGGTGGGTACGAGTACAGACACCATCGGAAGGCAAAGTCAGAAACTGTTGATTTGCAAAGTTCAGTTCGGAAATCATAAAATCGCTGGGATGTAAATTCAGCGCGCGTTGAAAAACAATCTATGGAGCGAGGATGATTTTTTTTTTTTCTTTCCACAACGACGACAACACAACCAGCCAGCACAAATCGTTTCAGCTTAGCGATTCTATTGCATAACAGTCAGAGATACTCGTACTTGTAGTCGTATCCGTTGTATCTGTAACTCGTAAGTAGAGGCATTTGAATGACGACGGGTGGTGCTGATGGAATGAGATCAAAGACCAATTTATAGGCACTCGTGGCAGCCACTTAAGAGCGTACGCCTAAATCAAAGAAAACTCTTTTCTTCTTTAGCCTGATTGTAAAATGGTAATGAGACTTACAAACCGGCACAACCCTTTCAAGTGCCGATAGATGAATCCGTAAAGGCTTTCGGGGAACGATAAGGAAGGAAAAGGGATGATTTCATGCAAAAGGGCTAGTGTTTATTTGCTTATCTGAAGGAAATTACATCTACAGAAGGCTACAAAGACCCTCTCTTCGGATACCAGCATAAAGTTGGTCTTTTTTTTTTCTTTCCTGAGATGCTTTCCTGGGTAGTACTTGTAATGTACATTTGAGGGAAAAATAAAACGGCGATTGTATGGCATGTTCCGTCGACCGTCTTCCCCCAAAAAAAAACTCCACCAAATGGAGGCCGGCGCGCTCATTTTTCTTTCCAACTACCGAAAAGAGGTTCAGTTCAGATGAAAGGGATCGATATTTGCTTCTTTCATTGGTTGAGTTATCCGGGGATTTAAAGTATTTTAATGGTTTCTTAAATGGTTTTTCACTGTGTTGGACAAAAAGCAAGCAAAAAGCCCCGGAATGAGAATAATCTTGGGCAAGAGAAGGAGGTAGATTGCTATGAGTATTATCTATGGAGTCATAGGAACCATTCGGGGGTAGTCATTTTGAATTGTAGCAGTTTTCATTCCAACAGTAGCAGCCTCGAAAATCTCATCACTGTTTTATGGTTGGTTCTCAGTATTTATGAGTTTGGTTGGGATGAGGGTTATTTAGATGGAATATTATTCTTATCTAGATAAAATCACCATTTGAGAATTAATCTAAGAGATATTGAGGAAAACCAAAGATGGTGCTGATGTTTTTCAGCGTTGAGGTTATGTTATTAAATAACATTAACATTTAAAGGATAGAACTCCATTATTTAAAGGGAGTGGATGGGAAAAAAATAATAACATAGAACGCAGTGGCCTTAAAGATCAAAATGTAGAAGGAAGATGTTTGGCGATACCGGATGGAATTAACGATGACATCTTCAATTAGGAGTCAACGTCAGTGAGCCTACTATGAGGAGGAAAATCTTCGATATGTCAACGAACTTATAAAATTATAGCAAACGAATGGAGAATCCATTGACACACATTTTCAAGCCAAGCAGCCGAGGGAAAAAGCGGTCAAAAAAAAACCACAGCAGCGAGAGTAGTAGAGCCAGTAAAAGAGAAAAAATTAAAGCACTTTCGAATAAGTTTCATGTATTGTAGTATCCCAGCTCCTTGTAACAATATCCGGAACTGGTATATGAAAACTATTACGTATTTTAAGCCGGCAAGATTTTCTAAATCTAAACAGAAATCTTGGAAGCGATCCACACTGAATCGTAGAGGTATCATATTTTAACATCATTTCCAACAGCTCCTTTATGAACATGAGCTTAAGGCACTTTTTTTTCATGTTTTTTTTTTTGCATTCATTATTTATTCCTTATTCCACACAATGTATTCGAATTTACATTATAAGTATAACATATAAGTTTTAACAAACTGTGTATAAGAATTTTATAAATTAAAGAACATTTTAGATACATCCTATAGTTACAAGAACTAGTGGCGGCTGTAGCAAGTGAAACGAGATTAGAATACATAGATTCATAAAATAGAGTAGTTTGTTGATAGCGATTTTACAAAAGTAGTTAAGTAAAAATAAAAATTAAACACCAACTAGATTATCATATACCATCTATCTGCTTAGTAGAGAACAAAAACAAAATGAAAAAAAAAACTATTTGATCCCTTAACTTATTATTCTCGTTAGGTTATTGATTTCATTTAGATCAAACGCAAACAGCCACATTTACAGATACTGCGAAGCTCAAATGGTAAGCGATTAAAAATTCTCGGTGCAACTGAATAGAAGTTTAAAAAGCTAAGACTACTGTGAGCTGGAATTGACGCCAAATGACGATCGTTATTACGAAGGCCATAAGCAGTTAAATCCTGATTATGACGATTGCCACTTCTTAGATAAAATTTTTTTTAGGACTTTATAGAAGTATAAATGCTTTAGTGAAAGCATTTTAGAACTGAGAAAGAGACAAAAACTGTGATCACGACGTCTTGTTTTCCAAATTATCCTTAGGATATGTTTTTGCGCAATTATTATGGGTTGCAGGTTGTTCGCGAAGGTACCGCCTCAGAATACGAGACCATATTGCAACTTGGATTGAACTAGACCATAATAAATAATTTCAAGGAGCTTCCGAAAACAGAGCTGTCTGAGGTGGTACAGAATAAACGTTGCTGATAGAAGATACTTTTTTAATTGGAAGGTATGTACACTCCAATTCAGTTTGTTATCTATATTTAAGCCCAAATACTTAAAAACAGATACAATTTCAATGGGAAAGCATTTTTAAGAACAACTTACGTTCTCATCGAAGGTTGTTCGGCCTCTGTTCGCATTGCAAGTATCACTATTAAGACACATATATATTATTGCAATCAAAACTATGAAAAATTAAATTCGGTGAGTGAAAATAGCAAGAGGATACATTAAAAAGCATAAGTTTAATTTTGTCACTTATAACAAGCTAATGCATGCCAAACCAGTGCCTTTGGATTTCCAGATCATGGTTAATATCTGGTACCAAGTCCAATACAGAATTACTGGAGAAAGAACATCCTATGTCATCAGCAAGCCTAGTTTTTTGGCTCTTAAGATCTAGGCTAAAAATTGAGTTGATAAATATTATAAATAAAATGGGACCCGATACAGACCCCCGTGGGACACCGATTGAAATGTCCAGGCACTCACTAAACACGTTACCTAAGAGGGGCGTTCAAGATATTCTCGGTATCGGGGTGAAGCTGTGGTTGCATATATAAATTGACTTATTTATCAAGTAATACTATTATTTTAGTGCATTCATGTAAAATTTCATATAAATGTGATTATTAGTTAAAGTTAGTTAAAGATAGTAAAACAGAATCATAATGGCAACTGAGGCGATGATGGTGAAAATTGAGCATCGCGCTGTAATTAAATTTCTCACTAAGCAAGGAAAAAGTCAAAAAACTATTCATGAAGAGATGGTGGCTATTTACCAGGGTTCCGCACCTTCATTATCAACTGTGCAAAAGTGGTCAAGTGAGTTCAAGAGAGGCAGAGAGAGCATTGAGGACGACCCCCGCTCCGGCGCCCCGGCTACTGCTTGTACGGGAGAAAGCATCAAAGAAGTCGAAAAACTTGTTCTTGAGGATGCCCGAATAAAGGTGAAAATGATGGCAGAGATCACCAAGCTTTCAATTGGTACCATTCACACCATTCTTCATGACCATCTTAACCTTTCAAAGGTCAGTGCAAGGGGGGTGCCACGAATGCTCACAGCGCCTCAGATAAAAAGTGAGAATCGCATGCTGTAGAGAGCTTTTGGAGATGTGTAGTGAGAACGCGGACGGTGTTATGGATCGAATTGTTACTGGGGACGAAACATGGGTCCACCACTATGACCCTGAAAGCAAACAAGAGTCCATGCAGTGGCATAAAAAAGGAACAGACCCCCCGAAGAAGTTCAAAGTCACTCCGTCTGCCCGAAAGCTCATGGCCACAGTTTTTTGGGACTCAAAGGGAATCTTGCTCATTGAGTACAAAAAAAAAGGTGAAACCATCAACGCCACATCCTACGCTTCCACTTTGCATAATTTGCGGGAGGAAATTAAAAAGAAAAGACGGGGTAAACTCGCAGCGGGTGTGTTGCTTCTTATTTGACAACGCTCCTGTTCACACGGCGCGAGTTTCCAAGGCTGCTGCGCGAGATTGTGGTTTCGAAGAAATCCAACACCCACCCTATAGTCCAGACCTTGCCCCTAGTGATTATTTCCTGTTTCCGGATTTGAAAAAATGTCTTCGTGGAAAAAGATTTTCGGATGATGAAGAACTCAAGTCGGTATTTTGCAGAGAAAGAAGAAATTTATTATTTTGAGGGTTTAAAAAAGCTTATCTCAAGATGTAACAAATGCATTGATGTTAGGGGAGATCATATTGAAAAATAAAAACAATTTAAATTGAATTCGCATTTTCCTTCATATCGATACCGAGAATATATTGAACGCCCCTCGTATCTGAACCCGTTGCTTAATCTCCTTAATGTATGAAGTAAACCATTTCAGTGTAAAACCTCTAAAGCCAGCTTTTTCAAGATTGTTCAGTAATAGAGTGTGATCTACTGTATCAAAGCTCTTTGTGATGTCGATGAAAAGTGCCGCAGTAGTATATCTCTTGTTTAAACTCTCATAGATATGGCTACAAAAGTTTAAAAACCCATCTTCCGTTGACTTTCCCGCTCTAAAGCCGTATTCGTTGTTGCTAAGAAACGAACATCTCTCTAGAAATGTGATAATACTGACTTTCATTACTTTTTCGAACAGTTTGGAGATAACCGGAAGAAGGGAAATAGGCCTATAATTATTAGGTATAACCTCAGCAATCCTAATGCTGTTCAGAAAAATACCACAATACATGCTTCGGTTAAAGATATGCTCTTAAGAAAGAAATTTGAATAGCTATTTTGGGTAAATGAATTCGATTTTTTAAGTAACAATATATTTTTGTGTAACTCCAAGGAAGATATAGGCTCGAAGAAAAAGCTATTATCGGAGGCGCTATCCTGGATGCAACAGTATTGGCTACAAAAGTTGTTCGAGGTGGTAAAACCCGCCTTTGTAAGAGTATCAGTGACAACACTTGTAAAATACTCATTAAAAGTATTGGCCATTTCAAGGGGAGAATTGATGCTTCTGTCCTCGTATATAATGCATGATGGCGCATCCAAGGACACGTTTTTAGAAAAAATTTGGTTAACAATTCCCCATTACTTTTTGGGATTCACTTTGGCTTGATGAAATTTATCAATGTAGAAGCTCTCTTTACATAGAGGAACCTCTGAGACAACTTCTTTGCAAACTTTTTCATAAGCCGTGCGAATCCTTACATTGTTGGGTTGACTTTTACATTTGGAACATAATTTATTTTTCCTCTTAATTTTTTTTAATAAATAGATTGTCATCCAAGGCTTAAGTTTCTTCAATTTGCGACTCTTGTGAACTGATTTAGAGAAACTCTTAACATGATCATTTAAAACCTTACAAAACAAGTCTAAAGCGATAGAGAGATTATTTTGCCTTGACCAATTGACCAATCTTCAAATAACAAGCGACTGTTCAGACTTTCAAAATTAGTTTCAAAATTTGTTTCAACAGAGGTCATTGTTTTATTAGCGTTAGGAAACTGCTGACGAAAAAAGAGACAACTCCGATATTGCACTGGTTAAAAAACTATTAATCCTACTATCAGTCCTAGCAAATATATGGGCGATACAGGTTTTGGATGTCTCAAAGATCCTTGTAGGTACCTTAGCGCATGACCTAAAACCATTGGCAGACATTAATGTTAGATACCTGCAGTAGAAGATTGAGCTAAAATATCTAGATTCATATCGCCTAAAATAACTACATTCTTCGAATGTTCCTCATTCAATAATAAAGATAGATCATCAATAAAAGAATCTTTACTTCCCCAATGCAGCCTATAAAAACTCGTAAAAACAAATTTCTGTGTATTAAAAGTACAAGTGACTTTCACCATATCAGAACTTAATGGCCCAGGGTAGCAAACATCACAATCATCATAGAGACCATCACTAATATAGACCGCAGCCCCACCTGCCGCATAGGAGTTATTACACTTAGGATACATTTTGAATCCCGGTATCTTAAAAAAATCCTTTTCGTGATCGTAGATCCATATTTCGGTCGAGAAAATTAATACAGGCTTATTTACAAATGATTCTAAGTGAACTAGAAACATATTAAATTTCTTTTTAAGCTTCTAATGTTTTGATGGATAATGCATAAATTCATGACTATAGAATACACTTTTAAACGCTTCTCTATCATAATAAATACAAAACGAAGAGTTTACTAAACTATACCACCTTGATCAAAAAGTTCCCGCACCATAGCACCGTGTGGCGCTCCCGTTTTAGAAATGGATTTAAATTCGCAACAACGAACTTGTATTAAATTTTGCGTAAAAAACGGATTTAATGGTGCGCGAACGTTGGAAATGTTGGAAAAGTGTTTCGTGTTTCTAAAAAAAACGGTCGTTTACCAGTGGCACGAGCGGTTCAAAAGTGGTCGCGAGTCACTCGAAGATGATGAACGCAGTGGCAGACCATCGACATCGAAGACCGACGAAAACATTGATGGAGTACGAGTAAAAGAAATGTTGGCCAATAACCGCAAATTAACCATCAGAGAGATAGCGGAGGACTTGAACATTGCTTATGGATCCGTCCAAGACATTTTGGTTAATGATTTGGATTTCCGTCGTGTAGCAGCAAAGTTGGTGCCAAAAGACCTCAATTTGATGCAAAAAAGAGACCATGTTGACGTCGCAAAAGAGATGATTTGCGAGGCTGAATACGATCCCACATTCATCAAAAGGATCATTACTGTGAATGGCGTTCACCAAATGAGCCGAGACCAAAAAAACCACGTCGTTTTCAGTCAAAAAAGAAGGCAATGCTCACGGTTTTCACGGATTACAACGGTGTAGTGCATCATGAGTTTTTGCCAGAAGGCCAGACAGTAAACAAAGAGCATTACGATCATTTGGACGTTATGAGACGTTTGCATGAAGCAATTCGCCGAAAGAGACCAGAATTGTAGGCATAAAACTTGGGGATTTTGCATTATTTTATTATTCGTAATTTTTTGACGAAAAATGCAACAAATACCATTCAACAGCCACCGAATTCACCTGATTTGGCTCCCTGTGACTTCTTTCTGTTTAATCGAGTTAAAAAAACACTACGGGGAACGCATTTCAGCAGCCGAGAGGAAGTAACGGAAAAATCGCAGGAAGCACTGATGGACATACCGAAAACCGAATATAAAAAATGTTTCGAGGATCAAGCGCTGGCATAAGTGTGTTGCAGTCGATGTGGATTACCAGTACTTTAAAGGGGAAAATATAGATTTAGATGAATAAACTTGTATTATCAATTTTCTGAGTGCATTCCGTTAACTTTTTGATAGTATTCACAATCACTTGATGTAAGGTTAGCGCAAGTTAAATGGAATAACACTAGGCACCTGGCACATAGGATTTTTGCATTATGTCGATCCCCTTTTTGTCCACATAAACAAGGCATTTATACTATGAAAAGTTAAGTATAATAAACGACAACCGTACTAAAAGAGATTTATTTTAGCAACAGAACTACGAATTAATATCAAGAGAGAGATTCAACTTCTCGATTGACGCTTCAGGGGACTAGAAGAAGAAAACATGGACAGGTAAAAGTAGTCGTTAATAATAGGTTAACACAGAACTAGAGATAGAACTAGAAATGTTAAGACGATGCTTGATTTTGCCAGTTCTATCTCACGCATTGGGCGATAGGCAGAAAGACAGAGTTAATATACTAGGAATTTTGGAAAAAAAAAATACTTCATAGGACTTGTTTGAAAAAAAAGGTTGAAAACGAGCTTACATATTAGTAGATAAATTTTTATACATATGTAGTTTCATGTATGAGGTATTTGAAATAAACATTAACTCATTGGTGAAAGTAGCAGACCACGAAAAGATATCATGATTTGTGGCTTTTTGGTTTTTGGA
Organism: Volucella zonaria; assembly: GCA_963966105.1. Lineage (NCBI taxonomy): Eukaryota > Metazoa > Arthropoda > Insecta > Diptera > Syrphidae > Volucella > Volucella zonaria. Next base: position 76,728,534 of record OZ014530.1, on the reverse strand, counting down.
ATTGAATTTTTCATTATTTAAACTACTTTTTTTCTCAATCATAAATTAAAGTGGTTATATGATATTTACAATACTTTACTAAAAAGTAAGACAAATTATGTACATAACAACTTAAATTTATTTTTTGAATACTACATAGATACGAATGAATCTTCTCCCCTTTGAACCTACTACCAATTGATGATAATAAATTTTTTAGGAAATCTTACAAATCTAGAACATGAAACTTCGATTGAAGGAACAAATGACCATGACTCTTCTCTACAGGGCAACACATTTAATGGACAGCACAAATACGAGTACACAAAAAAAGGAAACTAAACCTGACAGGCACTTGACATTGAACAAAAAAATTAGTGCTATATGATGTACCACGATGAAGCTTTTTACACCACCACATTAAGTACACTGGTGGTCCAATGTTTCCAATGTTCATGTCATAAACACGCGCCATTTTTCTAAGATCGCTCCATTCAGAACTTTGCGTACGACTACGTATCAAATGTCCTTTTGTCCCCGTTAGCTCATTAAATTCTTCTTTTTGGTCTGGTAGTGACGCTGCTGGCATGTTCACATTCAACTGTGTCATGTTGAACGAGGTCAGATTTCTTTTTTCCCCATCTGTCCGGACGATGTCATGGCCTTTGACAACTAACACATTTTCGCCACCGGCTGATGGTGTCCGTCGCATGGTCAATAATGCTTCATCGGCATTGACAATTGACTCTGTCGATGGCGCTAACGAATGGCTGCTAATGCTCATGCCCATGCCCGCACCTATGCCCCCGATGTCATTCCTGTCATTGTCGAGTCCTGCAATTGCATCTTCATAATCGGTTCGTGATTGAATTTTATTTCTAAAGCCATCCAGAGATGATGATGATGATGATGATGACGACGACAATTTATCGAGCAGGAAGTCTGAGTGTGGATTGGTTATTTCTTGCTTTGTCGAAGACGACCTCCATTCGTTTTTATAGATTTTTTCACAAATCGAAAATAAAAATGTTCCCGGATATTTGTCGTACGTTTCTGTAGTGGTTGCTGTCGCATATTGTTCTACCTCTATCCGATATGTATAGTGTGTGTGTGTATGCAGAGATGAGTAAGGATGTGTGGAAATGAATATTTTTTTTTTTCGGTGACATAATACGTGTATATGATACATTCAGAGCGATGGAATATGAAAGAATAAAAGTTTTTGAAATGAGTTTTGGTTTTATTTTTAGATGCGAACAAGAAGGATTCCAAAAAGTATACACATAGAGATAAAGAAAAAATAGATGAAGGAAGAAAGAGTGTGAAGACAGAAAACAGGAACGAAAGAATAACTACGAAAGTTCGGTCCATACAGGCACATTGGTCAAATTAAATTGAAAATTAAAAGTATTAGGTGTGCTTTCATGTTCGTTTCCCTATTTTCTCCTTTATTATTTTCTAATAAAACAAATACGTACATACCTATATGAATATCCGAAATGTTTGCAATTTTCTCTTCAGATATTAAAGAACAATTTTTGCTATACTCGTACTTTCCTTTTTAATTTGTTGGGGTCTCTAGTTTAGAAAATGTCGACATGATTACTTTCTAAAACGACTTGTATTCCGATTGAAAAAGATTTATGAGAATTTCATGGTGGACATTTTAAAAAGCAATTAGAGGTAAGTCACAAACTCGTAGTATGTACAACGAATTGACAAACCGTACATACTACCACGATTGCATGATTAAATTACAATATGTCCAAAATGTAAAGGATTCGGATTCAGAAAGCGATTAAAGCCATTGTAAAAAGTCACACGTTTGATATTTAATAATGCTTTCAACACAGCCATGTAGGTAATAGGTTAAGGGGGCGAATTAAATAAAAAAAAATTACATACTTAAAATTGAGAATCAACTCCGCATGTACCAAACCGTCTATAAAACAGATTTGAACCGTCAACTGTATATTTGTTTTTAAGCTGTAAACTGGCAGAATCCTCCACTTTTTTTTTCAAAATAATCACAACAAACTTTGAACACCTTTGAAATATTAACACACAGGCTGGACGGAAGCAAAATTAGGAAGGAATTAAAGGGGGACATCGATGCATACTGATTTTGAATGTTGAATGTTGAATGTTTTGTTTTTGATTATAATAACCAGAAATGTAGAGCTCGACAGGGCATACCACAATTGTAGAGTCCGTCCGAAGATGGAATTACAGAAAATTTGATAAGCATTCAATCTGAATCAGGCGTTTCGGGTGAAAGATTAAAGGAGCGATAAAACAATGTGAGACAAGACACTCTTCATAGATTTCAGAGGGAGTTCATTAACTGTGTACTATTGGTTGTCACTTACACATCTTATTTGACGCTTTTGAAGCCTATCTAGCAGATGCTGTGAGATCTAAGAGCACCTGACCACCTGTTTACATCTTACTCCAATTTTGAGTGCATAAAAGCCTTGTCTGTATATTGGGGGCAAATCAGATCATGTGAAATATTTCTTACATTGCCTAGAGATTACGCAGCATTTTTGATGTGTGGTCATTCCAAAGTTCCATACTATTGGTGGCTCAGGAGTTTGATGTGCGGTTAATACTGAAATTAAATGAGGTTAACATATGCTGCCATTACCGTTCTACAGCAATGTCTAGAGTTCGAGAACGAATATGAGAAGAAGAGAGTACTGTCGTCAGGAAAGTAATACAGTATGAACTCGATTTATGCAACCCTCGATTCGTGCAACTTGTCGATTTTCGCAACACTAAATTTGTAGCACGTCGTGACTCTATAAGTGCAACTTTTCAAAAATGCTACCTCGATTTGTGCAACTTCTTGTGTTTATTTATCTGTTTTCTATTTGCATGCTCTCCTTTTGATTCTGTATTCCTGCAGTTAATTTACAGCTAGTTTGTCTGAACAAAATTCCTTGTAAAAATAATACATAAACACATAAAATGCATCTGTGTTTATTTGAATGGGTTGCGATTTCATAAGTGTCTACGGAAAATTTGTACAGGACGGGTGTTACAAGAAATATTACAAAATTGTCTATTAAAAAAAGAAGTGATATTTTATCAGAACTAGAAAAGGGTTTTTCAGTAAAGACAATTTGTGAAAAATATAATGTTCACAAATCAACAATAAGCCGCATAAAAGGAAAGGGAACCGCTCTTAAGCAATTTGTGGCTAGAGCTGAATCTGGACCGGGGAAACGGATAACGTTGAAGGCTTCTGAATATCCACGGATGGAAAAGGCTTTATATGGATGGTTTCAATAGCAAAGAGCTAAACATATTCCACTTTCTAATGACATAAAGTCAAAGGCAATTCAATTGCACAATAAAATAAAGGAAAAACCATCATTTAACGCCAGCAATGGATGGATTGTGAAATTTAAAAAAACGACATGGTATTCGAATGTTGAAAATCTGTGGTGAAAAATTATCGACTAAACATGAACTTGTCCAGCTGTTCGTACCAAAAATTCAAAAATCAAAAATAGAGGAACTTAACTTGACTGCAGATCAGATCTACAATGCAGACGAATCTGGCTTATTTTACAGAATGTTGCCGAACAAAACACTTGTTTCTTTTAAAGAAGCGTCAGACCCAGGACGAAAAGTAAGCAAAGAAAGAATAACATTCTTTGCGAGCACAAGTGCTCGTCATTGGCAAAGCAGCCAATCCAAGAGCATTTAAAAACTTTGAAAATAAGCCTTTTTTTTATAAAGCAAATAAAAATGCATGGAAGACATTCCTATTATTCGAACAATGGTTCCACAATGTGCCTGTTCCCGAAGTAAAAAAAGAAGACTTCAGACTGCTATAATTTCCAAACCGTTCATGATAGTGAGCTCAAATTTTGACACATGATAATTTTATTATTTACAAGCCTTTTAAATAATTTGCGTCTCAATTGTGTTGAAAAATTTTTATCCGCGATGGAATTCAAACATGATAGTGTGATTGCTTTATATTTGGCTGGAAGAGCACAAGTAGCTATTGTTAGAGCCCTCCAGCACCTCAACGTGAATAAATCATTTGTATCTCGAACCTGACTTACCGTTACCGTGATACTGGCAGCGTTCCAAAACGCCATGGAGGTAGTCATAAAAATACAGCAACATCGGCAGAAATGGTTCGGAAAGTGAAGGCTCAAATTGAGCGAAATCCGCTTCCGAAGTGGAAGAAAAATGGCTCGTGAGCTCAACATATCGTTGGAACGGATGCAACACATACTGAAAAATGAGCTTGGGTTCAAGCCATTGAAGTCCCAAAAAGCACACGATCTTACACTGCAACAGAAAAAAGTTACAGTCGAAAGAGCGAAGGAGTTGCTACGCTTGCACGAAAGTGGTAAGTTGCCGAATTTGATTTTTTCCGATGAGTCGTCATTTGTTATCGAGCAATATTTCAACAAACAAAATGACCGAGTTTACTTGCCAGAGAGGTCCTTCGAAAATTTACACCTTCGATCATTCACCAGAAAGCAGGCAGCACCGATGGTGATGGTTTGGGTCGCCATAACCGCCGATGATCGCTCTCCGCTCGTATTTTTGGAACGTGGCGTCAAAATTAATGCGATCGTATACCGTGAAACTGTCTTAAAGGCAGTATTGAAGCCTTGGGCAAACAATCATTTCGGTCGGAGACCGTGTCCATTTCAACAAGACTCTTCACCGTCTCACAAAGCGCGCGTCAACCAAGATTGGTTAAAAAACAATGTTCCACACTTCATTTCTTCCACACAATGGATTGCAAATTCTCCGGATGCAAATCCGTTGGATTTCTTTGTCTGGGGTATTTTGAAGGCGAAGGTTGGCACTAAAAAATACTAAAATTTGGACCACCTCAAACAAGCACTTCGCCGGGAATGGGCCAAAATATCGCAGAGCCACTTGATATAATTTGAAAATTGATGTATTTTCCAACAATCGTCTCTCCTGAAAACTAGCAAATATTGACATACGTTTTTGTGTTCCTGAGGCGACGAATTGTTATGATGTTTCCAGCAAATTACACTGCAATCATTTAACCTATAGATCAAAATGTTATCAACAGAACAAAGGTCCACTACAAAAAAGGTTTATTGGTGCACTTAGTTTCAATTGAGGACATGGACTTAGAAACTAAAATCAAAGCCTTCAACATAAGGGATGCAGTTTGTTTGCTAGCTAATGTCTGGGAAAAAGTAGACCCTTACACGATCCAGAAATGTTGGAATGTTTTAATGCCTACCAAGAGTGATTGGGATGAGGAGGACGAGCTTCCATTATCTACACTATCTGCAAACATCTTAAGGGAAAGAGAATTGATTTCATCCGTTTCTAGTCTGCTTGTTGAAATTGTTCCCAGCATTAGCCTATCCAATGAAGAAATCATTGATAGGTTTCACGAAAACGTTGAGTCATCTGGTAATTGTGACGATCCAGCAGAAATTGAGAGCGCTGTTGAAAGTGAATGCGAAGCTGACTCGACCTACTTTGTTTTTTGAATAATTCTATATTAGTTTAGATGGTTATGGCACTCAGTAAACAAATAGCAAGAGATACATTTATTACAGAAACGTATTTGAGTAGTGGCAAATTGCTTGAATGCGTTCCAAGCGGAGTAAGAACAAGACAAGGTTAATAGATAACGATGTTACCACACATCAGCGACGTAAAAGTATTAAATCTTTTGATTTAAGAAATCAATTGACTTCATGGTTCTGTTTTTTTTTTTCAGATTTCGCTTTGGAATTTAGACCTCAACATTGAAATCTACCATTCTTTTTGAAGTCAAGATTCAATGTCAATTGAATGAATCACAAATCATGAAATACTTTTCAAGAATTCAGGGATTGTATTACAAACTCTGTTTGTATAAACAGAGAATACAAAAGTGACTCAAGGTACATAAAGCAGTAGAGGGGGAGTATAACTTGCATTAACTGTACGGTGTAACATAGCATTGCAATTATCTCATGAAAAACTTCCAAACATCAAAGGCCGCTTAAATTTGTGGTGAACATTTAAATTATGTTATATGTATACCGCGTGTCTTAATATATCTAACGTACTTTCGTATGAAATATTTGAAAAATAAGCTCATAAGCCGGTGTGTGATATTCTAATAACCATCTTCTCATCAAGCAAAGAAAACTCGAAAGATCAATCACAGTAGCATAAAGAAGACGGGCATTTTTACAGAAAATAAAGAAATTTTCAGAATGTGAAGAGTATTTCAACTTGTTATTTAAAGAAGAACACCTAGGATCAGGTCTTACCTGATTACATGTCCTTCGCGGAATAGATGAAAACTAATATCGTACACCATTCTTTATATGACGGAGTAGACAGTTGCCTAATCTGTGAAAATAGAACATCTAGGTTACACTTTTTGAGGGCAAATGTAACAACTAAAGGATGAACCAACAGATGGTGTAGATGTTGGCTATCAATTACTGAATTCAATTCAATTTTTGACAGATGTCATACAATCTTGGGCAATTTTAGTCATGGAGTCGTTTACTACTCAACAGCGCATTTTTTTTATTCAACCTTATTACGAGAATGGGCGATCGTAAAATTCGTGAAATTTTCGGTTAACATAATCGCCCTAGTGAGTCCAGAATTCGTGCAATCTGGTTCGATATCGGATCAAACTCCATATCAGCATGCTCGGCCAGCATGTATACGCCAAAACATCACCACTGTGAGCGAAAGTGTTCAAAACTAGACAGGCACTTCAATTCGTCGCCAAATTCAACAATTGGGCCTAATTTATAGCGCTTTACGGCGAATTTTAAAATTACACAATGGTTGCACAAGAGTTGAACCCTTTGGACCATCTCCATATATGACGTCGCCGATTTGTTAACTGTCTAACCAGAACAATTTGTCATCGGATTTGATCTTTTCCGATGAAGCCCGTTTTTGGATGGATGGGTACGTAAATAAACAAAATTGGGGAAAACCCATACGAGATTCACGAAAAACCAACACATCCCAAAAAAGTCACTGTATGTCGCGGATTATAAGTTGGCGGCATTATTGGCCCGTATTTTTTCAAAGATGAGGCTGGAGACAGTTACAGTAAACGGAGAACGTTACCGCAACATGTTGACCAGCTATTTTTTTCCGAAACTGAATGATTGAAAATGAACACAAGCTATCAATCAATCAATTTATTGCGTACGAAATTTGAAGATCGCATTATTTCAGTTAGAAGTTGATTGGCTTCCAAGGCCATGCGATTTGACACCTTTAGACTTTTTCCTGTGGGGTTATTAGAAGAGAAGGTCTATGCCAATAACCCAATGACAATTCTGAATCTCAAGCATATCATCCAAACTGAAATTGCGGCCATTGGCCCACTTACACTGGCGATTACTAGAATGAGTCCATACATTTTGCAATCGATTTTCACTCTTCATATCTGTTTGAAGTCTTAAAATTAAAGGGCAAATAAGGAAGTCTTAAAATTAAAGGGTAAATAAGAAACGACCGTTGGAATTCCCCAAGATCACACAATGAACTACATGAAAAGCGTACTAGGATGAGGCCATTGCGAATATTTCGTTGCAGGAGTTCACATCAGCGATTTTTTTCAAAGTTTTGTTAAGAATATTTAAAAAAAGCGTTGGAAAGAACTGTTTTTATTTAGTGGGGGCCTGAAAGATGTTGACAGCGACAGAAAGAGGAAAAATAGATGCTTTCAATGAGTTAGGACTCTCAGGCCGAGAAATTGCAAGGAGGCTTAAAAGAAGTAAGACTGTTGTAAACAGTTATCTTGCGGATCCACAAAACTATAGGAACAATTAAAAAGGACGCACGGTTAATTCTACGGCGTGCCTCAAATTCTACTCTAAAAGTTACTAAAATAAGGGCCAACAGCGGAGTATCAGCCAGCATAGCAACGGTCCGAAAAATAATACGAAAAAGTGGTACTATACAGAGAAAAAAACTTAAAAAGAAACCTGTTTTGAGGCAAAAACACAAGGAGCATCGAATGAATTTTGCAGAAGAACATGCCGCGTGGAGCAGTGAATGGAAACGCGTTGTCTTTTCTTGACGGCCCCGATGTCTACAACTTTTATTTCCATGATCTAAGAAAGGAAGATCTTATTTTGGCACCACAGCCGTACATCAGGTGTAATGGTGAGGGGAGCCATTACCTACTATGGCACAATCGAGTTGGAGTTTTTGTCCACAACAATGAACGGAAACAACTACAAATGCTTGCTGGAATGTTCATTTCTAAAAGTGAAAAACATTTTCGGACCCCTGCCTTGGATATTCCAACAAGACAATGCCCCCATCCACACTTCCAGGGTTGTTAAAAGTTGAACTCAATCAGAAGACGTGGAACTTTCGCCATGACCGCCCTATTCACCGGACTTAAACAGAATCGAAAATGTTTGGGCATGGTTATCTCGTAAAGTGTATGAAGGCGGCAGACAATTTCAAGACAAGGACACTTTAATCGAAGCTATTCGTGATGCCTGAGCCCAAATTTCTCCTGATTATTTAAAAAAACTGTATGATTCTATTCCAAACCGTCTTATAGAGGTCATATCGAAAAATGACCGGCATACTCATTACTAATGTAGAAAAACATAATAATTAAATGTTTTAAAACCATAAAATGTAAACATTTTATTAATTTTTTCCTTTCTTTCGAAGATTTTGCATGTGGCCTCATCCTAGTGGCGCATCTTTTTACACGCTTTTCAAGAAGGTCATTGTTTGATCCTGGGAAATTCCAACGGTTGTTTCTTATTTACCCTTTAATTGGCAGTTAAAGTTTGCGGGTACAAAATTTCAAACAGATATGAAGAGTGAAAATCGATTGCAAAATGTATGGTGATCGCCAGTGTATTCTTCAAGAAGTCATCGATAATTTTGACCTTCGGATAGTCGCTTGCAACAAAAGTCGTGGTGGTCACATGAACGACGTTGTGTACCATTCATAATTGCCATAGACCAAAACTTACTAATCAATAAAATTGTACATTGATTTCACAATAAATGTGTGTTTAATTTCATGAAAATTTCCACACTAGCTATTGGCTCACCCTTTAGTTAACAATCCATGAGGGAAATTTGATGAACGAGTTTTTGATAGTCATTTGGAAAATGTCTCTGCAACTTGTTGCTGTAGTGTGATCCGTCATCCGATTATAGAAAAAAACGCATTACAAAATGAATAAGACTCGCATTGTATGGTTATCCATGTAACCAAGTCCTTATCCCATAATTTAGACAATTAAGAACCTGTATAGGAAGGTTGTGTACGCCGTTATGCAAGTGTGAAATGGATAGCTTATGATGATGATGAAAGATGCCCAGTAAGCGAGGAACTGATACTCTTTTGCTACTCCATATACAATAGATTAAAACGACATAAAATGAGTTTCCTTAGAAAATTGCAATTGTATGCAAATTGATGTCCAACCAAAGACAAATTATGTTTAATTCAAAAAAAAAAAATCAGTTAATCAATAAACCTCATAATTTGAATTTGATAGGTATTAATGATAAAAAGAGGACGCTAATTGAAATTAAAAACTCTAAGTTGGATATCTTACCCATGGTGTATAAAAAATCTAAAGTTAGACCACCTAAGACAAATGGTACCCTAATGTCTTTAAGTATATATATCATAAATATGTTTAATAAAAAATTATACACCTTTGTAAATAATAAGCAAACGTGCGTGTTTTGGATGCTAAAAAGAAAACGAACATAAAGCACACCCATAAAATGAAAACAGAAATTAAAGGAAGGCAAGAAGGAAAAACTTAAAGAAAATTATTCATACGAGGTAATTTCCTGTGTAAAAGAAAAGCAGCAAGTGCTACTAACCCATCACCATTTCTTTGGTTATTTACAAATCTAAGAATAAAAAAAACAAAGAAAATATCTTTCAACTCATACCATTGTTGGACATGTCACCTTCATTCGAGGTGACATTTCTTTCATTCGTCGGTGGAATATGTGTAATAACTTGAGGTAGTTTCGTTGCCGAAGTCTTCTTTGGTGATGAAGTTGTGTATGTGACTATTTATTTTTTTTTTTTAACAAATTTTCAAAAAAAAAAAGAACAACATAATCAACACAATCGTATGAAAAAATAAAAAAAAAAAAAAAACAAATATAAACAAAGTAAATAAAATGATAAACACGAAGTAAAATCAATTGAAAGGCAAACAATTTGATGTCAACGACAAGTAAAATAAATTGTGTTCTTTTCCAGTGAAATGATGTACGAGTACTTTTTTGTCAGCGTTGTAAGCCAATCCAACATAGCAGACGTTAAATAATTGGGATCACTGAGTCATTTTGACATCAAAGTTAAACTTCAGATTAAATTAGCTTTTTTATTTTTATTTGGTTTTTCATTAGCGAAAAAACGCAATAAAAAATTGTTGTAAATAAAAAAGCGAAAAAAATATCGAAACTTACGGTCTTCGACACACATCAGTCTATCGTCCATTAATTTAAGGCCTGTTGGGCAGGCACAGGATATGCGCGGACTGCGATCATTTATCCGTGGCGCTGGTAAGCATAAATGCGAGCAATGCCCATTCACCGACTGACAGTGATTGATGCCATCAGGCTGTCGGTATGGGTGGTAAACATGAACGGTCATTGGATGTTGTAACTGCAAAAACACAAGATTCATGGAATTTTTCAGTAAAAAAAAAAAAAAAAAAAAAAAAAAATTAATTGTTATGCATTTTCATTCATGATGGGTGGAAATTAAATACAGAAATGAAAATTTCAACTTCACATTTTATTTTTAAGTAAATAGAAACAAATTGTTTGCAATAACTTACCATGTGGAGTGCAGTAATCGCTTCTACACCATTTCCATTGAATTTGTTTGCCTTGAAAACAGTCTGTTTATCCCAGTCGGTCCAGTAAACCCAGTCTTCAAATGTGGTTATCGAGAAGGGATGTCTTAAATGCTCCGGCGAATACAATATTTGACGGCGTTCGGTGCCATCGTAATTAGCCGATGAAATCACATTCAATTTAGCATCGACCCAATAAATTCGTTTCCGCACCAAATCCAAAGTCAAACCATTTGGCCATTTAACATCGTAATTGACAATAGTTTTACGATGTGTACCATCCATGCCAGAACGTTCAATACGTGGACTTTTACCCCAATCTGTCCAGTACATCCATCTGTGCGATTGAAATCAAAAAAAAAAAAAATAAAAATTATTCCTCACTTTATCAGCAGTATGTATAGGAATTGCCAGTAGAAAGCAATTGAAAACACACTCACCCATCAATTGGATCTAATGCAATCGAACGTGGTATTTCGAGCTCATCCTTGATAAGCACCATTCCCATATTACCATCGAAATTTGTCAACTCAATGGTGCACTTGTGCGTATCCGTAAAATATATATGATTATAAATCCAATCAACAGCCAAACCATCGGCTGTCACTGAATGATCCTTTAGGACTACAGTTTTGTCATTACCTTCATCAATTGGGGCTCTGCATATCGAAACATTCGAAAATACGAACGACAACGACGATGAGGACGAGGACGAGGACGAGGACGAGTACGAGGACGTGGAAGAGAATTTGATTTGTAAATTAGCATAAGCATCAGTAAACCCTTTCAATGAGACCTACTTGTATATCCTCTGAGTGGTGACATCACTCCAGAATATCATTCCAGTACGAAATACAAAGTCCAATGCTGTCGCTGATTTGGTGTCATTCACTATCGATGTCATTTCCATGTGATCTAAGGCAATCTTACGGATATCATGACGCCTGGCAAATAGTAATGACGCATGTCCTTCGGTAGCCTTGCAACGTGTGTGGTTTCTAGGATCTCTCATGTAACCAGTTTCGCATTCACATTTGAAACCACCAATCTCATTGATACAGATGTGTGAACACGCGCCCGGATCCTCACATTCATTAATGTCTTCACATGAATGCCCATCAATGAGCTTATAGCTGAAATGAAAATCAAGGAAATAAGAAAACAACAGTGAATAGAGAAAATATTCGTATTGCATCAAGAAATTAAACAAAAATACTTCTACATTCCAGTCAATCAACATTTTCAGGATTACGGGATTATTAATTTTGCACTTAACAATATGTAATGCCTTTTAAAAAAAATATATATATATATATTCTATCGCATAAATTATTGATAGTCTTCGTTGAGAAAAAAACAACCCACTCACTAGAGGAAAGAAATCAAATGTGAGTTGAACTGACGAGAACCAACAAGAGGAGGTTAAAAAAAAATCATCATTGTCAGATTTTTCATGGATTCCTTTCAGCTTTTAGAATGAATTTATTGCTTGTGAGTAACGTGACGTACTTGTAAATTTAAGCGAAATGAATACTTGAAGGTATACGTATACGAATACGAATACGAATTCGAATACATAAATTAAAGGAGACGAATGGAGTGGAAAACATGTGTAAAATGAACTGCATGGAGTGTATTACCTGCTATTTCGGAATTGGTTGAAACATGTATCACACAGGGAACATAAGGTTGATTTACTAGCGCCAGGCACACTAGATTTCCTTGGAAATTCTGGAAGTTGGAACAAAAGGCAATTCCTTGGGGGTAGCATAACATACATATGTTATTTGAAACAAGTATTTTAATATTTTGATTCAGACATCCGATTTTATGAAATCGGAGAATGAGCGGTTCATTAGCATGTCTTTTATTTTTATTTTTTAAATATTGTAATTTATCATCCAAGAGAATACGATTACTCTTAAAATGCCTGAGCACATGTTATTTTTTTTTGGAAAATGGGACAGCAAGTGAAAGAAAGACGTTTTGGGCTCAAGGGCTACTCGTATTTCGCAACATTTAATGAGATGACTAGATTGATAGTATAATTGGGCTTGTTATTGTATTCATATTACGTGGTTTTAGTTGCCTAAAAAAACAAGAATGACTTTGCGGCGCGGTTGGGATTGAACGCCGAACCGTCCGATTTGAAAGCCAATACACTACCGCTTGAACCACGGCAACCCACAATTATGTATAAGTCTATTTAAACCATTTAAATAATACTATTGAAATAATTAAATCTTATTTTTGTAAATACTCGTATTTTGAAGAAATCTGTTTTTAATGTGGGGGTTATGTTGTAATACAATACAATCGGGCCTCTTTGACAGAAAGCATTGCTACCATTCATCGAGCGCAGAAGCCGACATGACTCCATTAAATAGACAAGATAAATATTTATTGTTTAAGCTGTAGCACCTGAATGGGTGTTTTCGAATGGTAGTTCCCCCCCATATTAAACAATTTAGCCCTTATCTTGTACTTTAAAAAAAAAAAACTCACATGGTATTTGTGGGTCAAATTTGCCAAATGTACTTTTCATTTAGCAATCACGTTTTGTGCATGTAATTTTTTGTTCAGAATGATTTTTACAAATAAATTTTGAACATTTTGAGCATTTTGTTGAATATTTCGTGCTGTTGAAGCGACTTGGGCACAAGTAGAAGCGAGATCTCTTTAATGTTCACACTGTAGCTTGTTCTGGATTTTTTGGTGTTTGGGCAATTTTGACCCATGTGTACAGGATAAGGGTTAGAAGCGAACATTGTTTGTTGCAGAGGGGCGAAAGGATTAAAAATCTGTGTGAGAGCTTGTCTCCGTCATCCGCGAAGTTCTGAATTTTTAATTTTTTATTTGTAAGATACTTATATTTATAGTAGAAAACTTTACTATTGTGCAAGGAACGATCAAATTCTAATTTCAAATCAAATTTATTGAACGTGTGCGCTTTATATAGTTTTGTTGAATTAGTGAGGGGCTTCGTTTTTTTAACTACCCTGTAGGTATTTATCATAGGGTAAATACCGGGTATTTACCGGGTATACTATATACCGAAAATCGTATTTACCCGCCCGAAATGGGGCATTTATTATTTTAGAATTTTTTAAACGTTAAGGGCTAATTGAATATGTGTCTTTATTTTATTTATTAAAACCTAGTTTAAGAAAAAGTTTGATGATTTAAAAAAAAAGGGATTTGATGATTGTTAATTTATTATTTCAATTTTTCTTCAAAGAACCCGTCGATCAAGAGTGTTAATGGAAAAGTGCAAACAATTTCGAGGAAGTTTCATATGTCCCTTTTTATACACTCGTACTTAGACAAAGGTTCCTTGTTTGAATATTTATTTTTCTTTATTTTTATGTTATGGCTTTATGTTAACCCATATAAAAATGAATTGAGAACGGGGCAACATTGCAGGTACATAGAGAATTAAATGAAGTTGCTTACTAGTTGGTTACTTGGAAAATTATTTATTATTTGTTTTTTCTCGTTTTTTTTTAATTTATAATTAATAATAACCATCATAATAAAGTATAATTGAATTTAAATGGGTTTCCGGTCACAGTTTTTTGTTATATAAATTGGCATCAGCAACTGATCGTGATTAGTAAAGTTTGGTGTTTATTTGAGCTGAGACTAAAAGTATTGTTAAAAAAAAATGGGAAGATCTAAAAGCACTACTTGGATTTGATAAAACGGAAAAAAGTACAAATTTTGCGGAAAAAATAGCTAAGCATTTAGTCAATTGCTTTAAGTGTCCATCGGATATAAAAGTCCTTATAAATAGTGAAAAGGATGTGGAAAAACATTCTGCCAAAGAAATATCAAGCGATGCCGAAAGTAGTGATACCTTCAATACGCTGCCTGAGAGGTGAGGAGGCAAATGTGTGTTTAAATTCATCATCAATATCAAAAACTAAAAAGGTAAGTATCATCCTCTTATTTTTATTATTATTAAGATATTTTATTTAAATAATAATATTGCTTTACTAATTATTTAATTTAAGCAATCCTTAAACAAGATCCTAGCAAGACCTATTTACGTAAGCGGTTCACCTTTATTTGAAGAATTGCAGCCATTATTCAAACTGCCATCCAGGAAGCAGTTAGCAACAATTTATTTGGAGGAAGAATACAAGGAGGTTAAAAGCAAAATTGCAAATCAACTAGATATTGCACAACATTTACACCTGCAATGTGATGGTTGGAGTAATATCCGCAATGAAGGCATTATTAACTTCATCATATCAAAATCGGATTAAATTTTTGTCGATTTCTTAATTACGGAAGATAATAAGCACACTGCAAAATACATACGGGAACAGATGCAGAGAATAATTGAAAAATATGGGCCAGAAAAATTCTTTGTTGTCATAGGAGACAATGCTGCAAATATGCAAAAAGCGTTGCGGCTGCTAAAGGAAAACTACAGTCATCTAATCCCCCAGGGGGGCCATAGCACATACATTACATTTGCTTTGCAATGATATCATTAAATGTAATCCAGCTCAAAAAATTATGGGAAAAGCAGTAATAAGACAATTAAAAGCAGGCAGGTTCTAAGTGCCTTCCTCAACAAAATCAACAAAGAAAAGGCGTAACCCTTTCACTGAATCTTCCGTGTAAAACTCGATGGGGAAGCTACATATTTTGCCTAGAAAGCCATGTCAGCAACAAAGTCAGTCTTCAAACATTAGCGGTTAATGAGACTACTTCTCTTTCAAAGGAAATAAAAACAACTCTGATAAATGAAGAACCGTTCTTGAAGGAAATTCAGCAATTAATAGATTTAATCAAACCAGTTGTTCTCTGCATTACAAAATTTGAGTCAGATAAGTTCCTGTTTCACAAGGTCCATCAAATTCTCGAGGTATTACTTAATTCGGCAATCAATTTGTTAGAAATAGGCAAAACGACAATTCTAAATGCTTTGGAAAGAGATCAACTTTTAGAAAAAATTAGAGAAAGAATTCTATTTGCAAGATCACCAATATACCTCGCCGCTGCACTTCTTGACCCATCAAATCAAGGTTGCTTTTTAAATGATTCGGATCAAGTCACGTCGATGGAATTTATTTATGAAGTATCGAAAAGTAAGGGACTGGATGTTATGTCTGATTTGGGCATTTGGGCAAAAGAATTCCTTTGGTCAAGCGCTTCGTCAATAGAACCCTTAATATGGTGGAAAGGTCTTTGTGCAAGCAAAAATTTAAGCAATTGACTGTTGAACTGAAATATTGAACTATCACAAAAGACAAATCTTGAACGAAAGGCAGAAAAAGAAGAAGAACAGTCAAGTTGGAGTTATATGTAAATTTAATCGGAAGAACCCATCTCTTTGGATAGGACAACAGTTAACATACTAAGCGATTGCAGTGAATCAGATTAATTTTTATTATAAAAGTATTTTACATATAATATTGAATTTTTTTTTGTTCATTTAAATAAAGGCTAAGAATAAATAAAATAAATTCTTTTTATTGATTTAAAGTAAATACCCACGTTTTTACCCTAAAATGGTATATGCCGGGTATTTGCCCATCACTATGTGGAATCGATGATTAATTATTTGAGATAACCAACAGCCAAAATGTTACTTGAATCTGAGATAAGAGATCTATCCACCTTTTACCCACATCTTTCAGTATAAAAAAACTATTGTCGAACCATGTTTTTGACTTTTTCAGAAAAAAAATCTAGAGTAAGCGCTGCAAATATGGCCCACCACAATATTTCACAATAGGAAAAGCATACACATACCGTTATGCATTCACTTCATTCATTTTCGAACCGGTTGGTGGTCATTGAAACGTGTTTGGTCTAGCTCAACAGATGTGTGCAGTAAAGCACGTGGCAGATTTTTAATTATTGTATTATAATTTTTGGTTAAGTTTTGCTAAGTGTTTTTTTATAAAATTTTGTGAAAATAGTTTAATGTTTTTATAACATTGTGTAGTGCTCAAATTGAAATATCATTATATGAAATCAAAATTATTTAATAGTTTATGAAGTGTGTGGTAATTAAAAAAATAGTGAAAAAGCCCGATGTTGGTAATATGGCCCACCATATGTATTTCTATTGTGGCACAGTGGGCCATATTTAACACACTATTATGCATAGCAATAATATGATTGTTTTATTTTTTTTTAAAGAATTAATGGCTTCTAGAGCTACACAACAGACAAAAAAACGATAGGCGTGGAACAAAGAGGATATGAAAGCAGTATTAGATGCCATTAAAGAGAAGAGTATGGGGTTCTAGAAGGCATGGAAACAATTTAAGGTGCCTAAAACTACCTTGAGGCGTTTGGCTGCACAGACACAAAAACCAGTGGAAGATTTGGTGTCTACTAAAACCCATCTTCCCTCTAGAGCTCGAGGACTCTTTAGTGGAATATACTCCATTGATGGAAGCAAAGTTGTTCGGTCTAACAAGAAAAGACATACGATTATTAGCATTTTAACTAGCTATTAAAAATAATATACCGAACCCTTTTCCATTGCAACAAGAAGCTGCAGGTAGAGTTTGGCTTCTGCTATTCCTTAAACGCCATCCATCACTGTCATTCCGTCAAGCGACTAGAACGTCTGTAGCTCGAGCAAAAGGATTTCCCAAGGAAAATGTTGCTATTTTCTTCGACCTTCTAGAAACAGAAATGAAAACGCACAACTTTTCTCCAAACAACATATATAACGCCGATGAAACGGGACTTTCGGTTGTCCCAGCAAAAATGCCAAAAGTCTTAGCTATGAAAGGTCGAAAGCAGATAGGAGCACTCACTTCAGCTGAAAGAGGATCTTTAATAACTTCAATTTTATGTATGAGCGCGCAGGAGGATAGTTTGTGCCACCGATGTTTATCTTCCCTAGGAAGAGGGATAATCCTCTTCTTATGAAAGGTGCACCGCCTGGATCAATTCATGCCAATCATTCCTCTGGATGGGTTCAAACCAATTTGTTTACAAGATGGTTCAAGCACTTTCTTGCAATGGTGAAACCTACTGGACGAACATGCCAGCCACACATGGAACATCGAACTCATAGAATTGGCTAGAAATAATCATGTTCGTATTCTTTCCATTCCCCCGCACATTCATGGGACCCTTAAATATTTGACAGAGGAAATCAGGCGATGGAAAAACAATACGAGAGCCTTGACACATTTTGACATAATTGAGTTATTTGGAAGAGCATATTTGAAAACTCAGACTGAAGAAATAGCAGTTAAAGGGTTAGCATCCACTGGAATTGTTCCTTTTGATAGGCATATCTTCAAGAACCACGATTTCCTTGCAGCAGAGGAAGTTGATGAAGCTCTAACAAAAATAAGTGATCCACGTTCACTTGATGCAATTACTGCGCCAACTGATGAGCTTATGATACTGCAACCAAATCCAGTTGAACCTCAATTGCGCTTCTCAGAACCTTGCTCTTCTCCTGATATATTGGGTCTATAACTTAATTCGTGCTAAGAGATGGCGTAACTTGTATTATTCCATTGGAACATGCGTTGGAAAGCTACTGTCATTGTACGTCATTTCAGTATATGTCATTCATTTGAAGCGTAAAAAACAATAATTTTTTTTCACTCAAATATGTCGAACTTTGTGCCTGAAAAAGTGTTTTTGCGGGGAGTTCTTCTTCATTACTTTAATATGAAGAAAACTGCTGCCGAAAGTCATCGAATTTTGGTGGAAGTTTATGGTGAACATGCGCTAGCTGAGCGAACGTGCCAAATGTCGTTTGCACGATTTAAAAGTGGTGATTTTGGCTTGGAAGACGATGAACGTCCTGAGCAGCCAAAAATGTTTGAAGATGAAGAACTGGAAGCATTACTCTATGAAGATTGTTGCCAAACACAAGAAGAGCTCGCAGAATCTTTGGGTGTCACTCAAACAGCGATTTCAAAACGTTTACAAGCAGCTGGATATATTCAAAAGCAAGGAAATTGGGTTCCACATGAATTCAAGCCGAGAGACGTCAAAAGGCGGTTTTGCATGTCCGAAATGCTGCTGGAGCGAAACAAAATGGTGTCATTTTTGCAACGGATTGTTACTGGTGATGAAAAATGGATCCATTACGACAACCCCAAGCAAAAAAAATCATATGTGAAACCCGGTCAACCAGCCAAATCAACGGCAAAGCCGAATATCCATCGCGCTAAGGTAATGCTCTGTATTTAGTGGGATCAGATGGGTGTGCTGTATTATGAGCTGCTAAAACCAGGTGAAACCATCAATGGACAACGCTACCGAACACAATTAATCCGTTTGAAGAGAGCAGTGGCCGAAAAACGCCCGGAATATGCGACTAGACAAGAGGCAATGATATTCCGGTTAAGAACTATTTGGAAAACAGTGGATAATTTCTTTAGCTATTAAAAAAAAACAAAGTGAATTTACGTAACACTGGCTGTTTTATTTACAAAAAAGTTAAGGGTGGGCCATATTTGGGACATTTACTCTATTGCATTAATTGCAAACCTATTAGTTGAATGTATGTATGTATCCGATAGACATATCTATTTATAAGTCTTATGGTCCTAAATATTGCGATCATAATTTCAATAATGTCCAGCTGAACTGTTTCGACAAGAATAATGTATCCGTACGGGAGAAATGTTGTACTTCTGCGTAAATCGAAGTAAAAAAGTGCTCGTTTCCTAGATGCTGGCGTATTACTTTAGCTATACAAGTATCCATTTACTAATGACTTTCATATGTTGCGAACAAAATTTTACTTTTAGCACATATGTATACTAATAGAAATGTCCCTCTTTGTTCTGCTACGACTTCATGAGGATTTAAATAACTATATATAATATAATCCAATGATGTGGTATTCCATTATCATCTTTGGAATCGTATCCTAATGAAAAAGCATGTCCAATACAAACTCTACTATATTTATTTCCGAAGTTTAAACCACAAATTTATCCGAAAATGTGTCAAAAACATATCGTATACCTTAACTTATAACCAGCACTTACCCCTCTCGACATTCACATCTATAGCTAACAGGTGTATCTACGCATTTATGTGCACATCCCCCATTATCTGTACTGCACTCATTGATGCCACATTTTCCCGCCGGTTCATCCTCACCATCGGGACAGTCCTTTTTCTGGTCGCACACTTGTGACAACGAAATACACATACCGCCTCCGCAATCGAACTGACTTGTTTTATTGCATTCGGTTTGATTAAGATTTCCGGTATCTAGAACATTTTAAAAAATATATTTTTAGATAACTTTTCTCTTTCTTTCTGTACAGTTGTATATCTATACCATATAAGTTTCTTATTTAACAGAAATACTTACCACAATTTAATTCATCGGTCTTGTCCATGCAGTCTGCTTCGCCGTTGCACATCAAATGTCCTGGGATACAACTACGATCTGCACACTGAAATTGGTCCACACGGCATGTGATATTAGAGCAATTCGATTGAATTTCATCATCGCCATCTGGACAATCTCTTTCGCCGTCACACAGCCAGCTCCTGTGTAAGCAAGTTATGCGATCCTTGCATTGGTACTCGTTTTGTACACATGGTGTAGATATTTGTGTGACATTCTTGCAACTCTGAAAGATAAAATACAATTTAAATTCAACAAATACGTTCAATGGACAAGAATAGGATGATCATTTTTTGGGGGTGAATATTTTAAGGATGGGAGACTAATTGGTGTATATGGGATAGAATTTTAAATACTTTAACAGGTCCAAAAATGAAACATAAAAAAGCTTTCAAAAACTAAAAGTGACATGAAAAGAGTGAACTAATTCATGTGGGTAAAATCATATTAGCACTTACTAGCTGTTTTACTGTTTATGCGAAATTTAACACACGGGCATATGCGGAAATATGCGACACTTTTTTATTAACTTCGAGTTTCGACCAGCTTTAAAAATGAACGTAGATCCCATTCTTGCTGAATATCGGGAAAGCCTATAGGCCACGTTCTACGCGGCTATTGAACGGAAAACTGTTAACTGTCCTACAACTTGGTGCTGGTCCTCGATAACAGGATTAGTAAATCCTTACTCACGCAGATTAAGTGGCAAGTGCGTTCTCAAGCATTAGCATAATAGTGGCCTACTAGTGGCCAGATAATAGCCTCGGATAATAACGGGCTCACTGTTGACAACCCTGGCACACGATTAAAGGACAACGATATCCGAATCTGCATGTGGAACATTCGGACCCTTAACAGACCGCGTGCAGCCGAACATCTAGCGGAGACACACGATTACTACATCTCAGACATAACCGCCATCCAAGAATTACGATGGGATAGACTAGCCAAAAGAGGATGACTTGAGCTTCAGGCATGTAAGCGGACGCCTAACGGCGTTTCGCATAAATGCTATGTTCGCCTACTTAAGCCTCATAAACGCCCAAGGAGGAGGACGAACTTATCAGATACTGCCTCTATGAGCTCCTCGGCAAAAATTACGAGCAATTCACTTAATACGACGTGGAAATCGTCCTTGGCAATTTCAATGCCAAGCTAGGCTAGGATGGCATATTTGGTAATACAGTGGGGAAGTACAGCTTTCACGCCTTCACCTCCGGAAACGGACAAGGGCTTATTGATTCTGTGGCAACACGTAATGTAACAATGCCTTCCTTTCTTTTGGTACCTTGTCGTGGCAGGAAGGCTTAAGAGTCAAAGATCCTAAGGTTTTGAAATGTACTCAGGTGAGACGGCGGACTAAGCACCGAAAACGTCCAAATTAAACGTTAAACTGTTTAAGTATGAGGTGATCCCAAGGAATTAGACTCCAGGTGGTACTTGCAATAGCAACAATCCACCCGCTATTTTCTCGAGTGCGGGCGGGGCACGGATTCTAAAGACACCAAGTGATCTGTTGGATCACTTGATTCCGATGACTCCTGCGGCTCTTTGTATGACACGTTAGGTAGATTGGGCTGGAACGATGGAAAGAGTACTGAAAAGACCCTGCCTATTACGGTTAAACTCCATCAGAATAGGCCACTGGTTTTTTTTAACACCAAAGAGGATAGAAAGAAAGAGAAAAATGTTTGGGCTCAGTGGTTATTTTGCTCCATGGGCAACATCCAACATTTAATGGAGAGACTAAATTACCAGTGTAAATTGACTTGTTGTATATTAGGCAACAATTCATCTCTCACGAGATTTTAGTTGCCTGAAATTGGGAAGCCAATACACTATCACTTGACCAACGGCCACCACAGAGTGGTCACAGTGCTGGTCTTGACGGCTTGTCTCGGGAAACCGAAAAGGGTTCCAGAAGAAGCACATTCTGAAGGACTACCGTCTAAGGGGCAGATGAAGAGGAAACGAAGACATGGGATAAACACACGGCGCGAAGAGACGGCAAGTGCTGTCGAAGGCGCGAGTGCTAAAATTCTCACTTTCCCAGTGGCGACGAAGAAGAGAAACAGGTCGGCGGAAGTGACAATGAAACTTATCGAACAACCTCTCAGAACTGAAACTGCGTCCTCTTCTTCTGTCCTGAACAGGGTCAAGAGGAACAGAGTTTCTGGCACTCTGATCACATACTGCGATGCTAAAGCTCAGAATACTTTTTGGGGGGTAGCAAATGCAACGTGAGAGGCAATCATCTCCTGGATTTAATACTATCGTCTGACCAAGTTGTCAACAACTTTTACTACGAGGGTAATAGAGACAACAAGTAATCAACTTAACGTTAGACAGCAGGTATGCTAAGGACATTACCGACTGGAGAGTACTGCCGGAGGTCTTCATGTCAGACCATAGGTATATTAACTTGAGATGAATCGGATGCGAGATCTCGCCTTTGTTGAAGAAAAGGAATCTGTGGAATCGAAAGCAGAGACTTCTCGTCTCGTGCCTGAGACTCACTTCCCATGTAACCTAATCAGAACTAGCTCACAACCAGCTCCTATTAATGAGTTTGAGTGAGCTGAATAACACAACACGCCATAGCTGGTATAAATCATTGGTTGTGGTGACGCATGAGGCTATAAACATGCTGGTCCTTGCTTTGATGGCTTTAAGTCGCCTGTCACCAAAGCCATATAGCCAGTTAGGTTACAAAAAGGTATAGACCAGCTGTTGGTGCATGTGTATGTGTCAAAAACTGCTTTGCGAATGCACTCTCTGTCTAAAATGCAACAGGCATCTTTAACAATTTCATCAACATTTTCATTAACGTTGAGGGTGCTTTCCACAACGCAACTTTTGACGGCATGTGTAACTCAGCCAGACAACACGGCGTGAATAAATTACTAGTTTTGTGGGTCCAAGCAATGATGGTGAACAGGACACTACAAAAAATTAAGAGATCAAAGTGAATAAAAAGAGAATATCTCCAAAACACGGAAGCACAAAATTATCAAATATAATGTTAAAATTATAATTACCAGGGTTGTCTGAAATGTTTCCGCAACGTAAAGATAGCGGCACTCGTCAATAAAAGCTAGTGAATCTATTGGCAGTTACTTGGCGAAGTTTCAGTCATTTTAGACGCGCTGTTTTTAGTTGACAGCCGTTTGAGTGAGTCGATGTGAGTGTTTTTTTTTTGTGAAAATTGAAAATGGAAAAAATTGAGTATCGAGCTGTTTTAAATTCTTGTTTTTGAAAGGCAATACGCCTACGTAAATCAAAAATGAGATGGACTCTGTGTATGGGGACTCTGCACCATCTTTTACCACAGTGAAATTTTGGGCAGCTGAATTTAAACGTGCCCGTAAGAGCTTGGGGGATGATGAACGTTCGGGACATCCAAAAACTGCAACCACTGACGATAACATTGCTAAAGTTCACCAAATGGTGTTAGACGCCCACCGAATTAAAGTGAGAGAGATAGTAGAGGTTATGAAAATGTCCAAAAAACGTGTTTGTTACATATTAAATCAAGATTTAGGCATGAGAAAGCTGTCTGCGCGTTGGGTGCCGCGTTTGCTTACGTTAGATCAAAAACGTGTTCGAATGAACATTTCCAACACTCTGTTGGCGCAGTTTAGTCGCAATAAATCCGAGTCTTGGCGCCGATTAATAACTATAGATGAAACTTGGATACACCATTAACAAAAATTCAGTCAAAATAGTGGACTGCAAAGGGCGAGCCAGCAAAAACTGTTTTTTTCGGCTGAGAAAGTAATGGCGACTGTTTTTTGGGATAGTAAAGGAGTTATCTTAATCGATTATCTTCAAAAAGGAAAAACCATTACAGGAGCATACTACGCACCATTACTTGTCAAGCTGAAGGCAGAAGACGGCCACATTTGCAGAAAAAGAAAATTCTGTTTCACCAAGACAATGCGCCGTCTCACACCTCAGCGGTTGCCATGGCGAAAATTCATGAATTACGGTTTGAACTGCTTGACCATCCGCCTTATTCACCAGATCTAGCCCCAAGCGACTTCTTTTTGTTCCCTCATCTAAAAACTGCGCTCGGAGGACAAAGATTTTCGTCAAATGAGGAGGCAATCACCTTCGTGAACAACTATTTTGTAGAGAAAAACGCCAAGTACTATTTGGACGGGTTAGATAGATGGGAGCGTCGCTGGGAGAAGTGTGTGGAGTTACAAGAAGACTATGTAGAAAAATAAAAAAAAATTTTGAGAAAAAATGTCTTGTATCATTGTTCGGTCGGAAACTTTTCAGGCAACCCTCGTATGTATTAAACCTAGTTGCACCGTACATTTTTGTTTTTCGCCACGAAAAGGAACTTTATAAATATAAAATTCATGGATTTAAACCACCACAGTAAAGGAACACAAACATATTCTTATCGAGAACCAAAGGTTCCAGATTGCCTGATTTTATTCGTTTTTTTTTTATGAAAAGTACACCCAAATGTACAAGAGCTCTTCGCAAGCTTAACTTGTTTTAATTTTTAAGTTGCTTTGTTTTTTTTGTGCTCCAAAGCACACTATTGCTTCCATAGCAATTAATTAATCATCAAGTTCATTTGGTTATTTCGGAACCATTTTTGTATATATTATACTCATATATTAAATATTGGCCCACTCTTGAAAAATGGCGAGTACCGAAACTTGCCTTCACATTATCCGTCCATATACTATTGCATCAGACTGTTATACTAGAAATACCCACCAAAGGTTTTAACTCCCACTACTCCCGGCATCATTTGTGTATCTTCTTTCTACACCACATTATGATATCTTATGTCATTCCACCAAAAAAGTTATTTCCAAATGATGGTGCACAACGTTCTTATGTGACTTTTGGCAACCGGAGACCAAAATGTCTTGGTATTTCGAGACGAACAGTGGAACAGCTTAAGGACGAGCTTTTGAGTTTACGATTTTAAATTTTCCCCATTTGTAACTCTAACGCCTATGTTACAAGCTCATCTACCCTTACATATACTCGTAGACAGATATCAGGGGCTCACTGAAAATTGATTTTATCTTAAAATACGTTAAACAAGCATTCACTTAAGTTATGCACCTGAAGTCCTTTGTTTTGAAAGTAGTCTATGGTATAAAAGAAACCAGACCCAAGATATCAATCAAAAGAAACGAGCTTAATATCACATGTCACATTGAACTGAATAGCATATTCAGTTTCAGCTAACCTTAAACTCAAGTTTTTTTACGACTTTGTAGTACAGGTAATTGGCTCATCGTCTCCCGAATCAAATAAAAACAAATGAACTCAATCTCAGATCACACATCGCCATCACAACAAAAGGGTGATTGTTAAATTTTTGATGCATCAAATTTTACACTATGGGTGATAGTGGCTTTGCTAGTCCCTTTTCCGCACAACATAAATAAGTTCTTAAACTATGAGGACATTTAATGCTAGACTTTTTATTGTGCCGTAGACCTTCCATTAGGATGACAGAATGCTGTAATACTTTTCGTCATTATAATAATGTTGTACCGGATTGGAGCAATCCGCCTTCCATCCCATGACATCCATTTTAACTTAAAAGGACGATGATGATGATGGAAAATATAATAAAACAATTTATCGATATTCATGGAAGCAGCATTGTGGCACCTTTGCCACAGTACATTCTCTGTGTATTAAATTTCCTGCTGCACTCATAATACTTTGCATACCAACGAGTTTTGGAAAGTCAAATAAGAACACAACAAGAGTAAACAGTGTGTGCTCTGTGGAGGAAAAAAAGGGTCAAGCAAGGATTTTTGAAAAAGGTTTTCCTGGTAATGGAATCTAATTAAAGTTCGAAGCTAATGAGGGTTTTTGGTTCCTTTCTGTTTTTTTGTTGCCTCGTTAACAATTACATTGGATTTAATGAAGCGATGATTTTGCTTTTTGAAAAAAGGTATTATGAAGGTGTCGATTGGTATTGGATAAATGCAAAAACACGAAACACCGTTTAACCTAAATAGAAACAACCATTTTCCCAATGTTACCATTCCAAGTGAAATATACATACGAGTATATCTCTCTTCTCTGCTTCAAAATGTGAAAGTTAAAAAAGCCATAGGTAACTTAGATTTGCAAAACAAGAGGTTGTTCCAGAAGTTAACGGTCTACGATAAAATCACCATCAATTTAAATCGCTACATGTCTCCAATTTTTCGTAAAGGATTTGTTCTTAAATTTTTTTCGAATATACATACTTGTATATGTATATTAATTATCTGCCCTATGAGTATCTTATGGTCGAAAGATCCAATTTTTTGGAAGGCCAATCGCTTTGCCATGTGGGAATGAGACGTTTCCACCACATTATAGTTGTTCAAGTAAGCCTTTGAACTATACCCTGTTCAATAAAAATCTGCAGTACACGCCTTATGGGAGACCGTTTTTTTTTTCGAACACGGGTGCCTATCGCTCAGTTCTACCACCAATTGCAACTGGTTTACTTTGAAATTGTTGTTGCAACTCCTCCAACAATCCGTTACAGCTCCAGCGCGACCAGTCTGCCCCGAAGCCGGAGACAGTATAATCAATGGCATGTGTACCCGCCATTGCTATCCTCTCGATTTTCTAACAGGACCAGAGTACCAGTATTAATTTTAACAAAAAGATATTCTTTTTCCGCTGGTATTTTAACAATATGAAGGATTATACGCACCGCCAAATTTTAGCAGAATGCGTGCGCACGTCAAATCAAATCGTAGCATAGAGAAAATAGCACCATGCATTAGCATGGTGAAAGCTGAGTTGTTGGAAACTGTCAAACGCTACAAAGACAAACTTGAGGTACACGTAGTATATGAATAGTATAGTACTACCATTGCTGCTTTACCACTTCGGGATATGAGTTGACATGAGCTGAGGTAAGAGGATTCGTATCAAGATAAAACAAAACTTTGGAAAAGAAAGAAAGTTTGAAGAAAGCAATCATCAAAACAGGTAGGTGGCAACCTTATGGCAATTATCTTCAGAAATTGCTGTCGACAAATATGCATACCATGGTATCCCTATGAGAGCTTTCAATAGCGATATATATCTTTCCTGTACTGCAGACTTTTGTTAAACAGGGTATAGTAGATTAAGCGCGCCTTCGACTTTAATCCGTGACAAAATATTCCTGGGTCATCTCAACCTAGAAATGAAAGCGATTACTCGTGAAATGATCAGTATCTGCACAAAAAAATATTCGTAACCAGAAGGCAGATGTCCCTCTACGATAGAGGTACATACATTTTATCACAGCGCTTTTTTCTATATCGACGATATCTATCATCTGCTCGGGCATAGGGACAGAAGATAACTTAAAACTGGAAGAAACCAAAGTCCTTAGCCTTCCAAGATCATACACGAAATTCAACATTGCTAAAGAGGAGATTTGGAAAGTTTACAGTTTTCCTCATCTGGAAACCATTGCAACGAACACCTTCAAATGAGAACATGTCAGTATCTATTAGGCATCACTATATGTACACTGCAGGAAGTGAAAGATGAAAAAAACAACCCCATGTTCCAGTACGCTGTGTAGCAGAGGAGCCGGTGGTTTTTAGAAAATGTAGCAACATTTATTCATAAATACGAGTACTTAGAGGACTAAAGTGCGGTAAAGAAGATCAATCTAAAAAATAATTAAGTTGATGTGTACTGATGCCCTGTGACACACGAGGAGTCTCAGAAAATTGAGAAAGCAAAAGATGGTTACCAAATAGTGACAAATGACATGCTCCAGAGTGGTGAAAACTGAGCTATTGTAGATAGAGTAACTTGAATGCCTGTAACATGAACCATACATAATGGAATAACAGTTTCTGCCTTATTATAATTACGAAAATATTTATAGTTCAGACATCATGACGTAAACCGAATGGCACCCAGCGTAGAATCATCATCAATTATACGATATACACGGAATCCCTCCATAATTAGTCAACAGCATAATACAGTGGACTTCCCCTAAGTCGAATTTTCACGGGATACCGTGATTTGTTCGAGTTAGAGCCAGTTTCGGAAAAATTCGAGTTAGAGAGAGAAACAAATTTTTTTTTTGTTTTCAAGCGTTATTAAAATAAAAAGTTAACAAAAAAAAATAAATAAAAAATACCTTCTTGCTAAATTAAAATTAGAATAAGGCACAGAAATTCATTGTTCCATCGTCAACATCTTATTTATATAACTTTACCTAAAAAAATTTGTTATTTTTGATTGGATCATCACAGGTGGAGTGTTTGTTTTTTTAAAAAATGACTCTAGTTAGATAATTTTGAACTTCATCCGGTACGTGGTCAGTCAATTCTATTCCAGATTGCAGAATTTCAATCACGTTCTCAATTTCAGTTTTTCCTGGCATTTCTATATTAATTAACTCGGGTTCTTCTTCATCTTCATTATCGTGTGCGTTATTTTCAGCATTAACTATGTCTTCCAAAACAGACTTCTGTAGCCACGATACCGTCATCGACCTCCATAAAGTCTTTCCAATTAACATCTGCAACATTATAATTCGCCTCTGTTAACTTGTTCCACATTTGATCGATTTCATGGGCGTCCTCGTTCTCAGATCTAAGTAAATTGAACGGAATTTCATCTACTTCGTCCCACGGTTCGTGGCCTTTTTAAAACGATTTTCAATCGTTAACGAAGTTACATCTTCTACCCATGCTCTTGAAATTCCCCGTACACAGTCTAGAAGTGATATTTTGTAATCTTCTTTTTTGGTTTCCCAAATCCTTAAGGTTTTTGTTAGTATACGGCGCTTATAGTGCACTTTCAAATTTTGTATTATTACCATGTCCATTGGCTGAACTATTGAAATCATGTTTGGTGGGAAGTACTCAAACTTTATAAAGTTTAATTTATTTTTTACTTGTTTAGGGTGAGCTGGGCAGTTATCGATAATAAATAAGACCTTTCGCTTTGAACTTGCAAATTTTGCGTCGAGCTCGTAAAAAGATCTGCCGTCATCCAAGACCGTTGGTTAGCTACATAATCCACCGGCAAAGATTTTATTTTTTAAAAACAGCGTGGATTTTTACTCTTGCCGATAATTAGGAGTTTTAGTTTTTTTGATACTACGAGGGGCGTTCAATATATTCTCGGTATCGATATGAAGGAAAATGCGAATTCAATTTAAATTGTTTTTATTTTTCAATATGATCTCCCCTAACATCAATACATTTGTTACATCTTGAGATAAGCTTTTTTAAACCCTCAAAATAATAAATTTCCTCTTTCTCTGCAAAATACCGACTTGAGTTCTTCATCATCCGAAAATCTTTTTCCACGAAGACATTTTTTCAAATCCGGAAACAGGAAATAATCACTAGGGGCAAGGTCTGGACTATAGGGTGGGTGTTGGATTTCTTCGAAACCACAATCTCGCGCAGCAGCCTTGGAAACTCGCGCCGTGTGAACAGGAGCGTTGTCATGAAGAAGCAATACACCCGCTGCGAGTTTACCCCGTCTTTTCTTTTTAATTTCCTCCCGCAAATTATGCAAAGTGGAAGCGTAGGATGTGGCGTTGATGGTTTCACCTTTTTTTTTGTACTCAATGAGCAAGATTCCCTTTGAGTCCCAAAAAACTGTGGCCATGAGCTTTCGGGCAGACGGAGTGACTTTGAACTTCTTCGGGGGGTCTGTTCCTTTTTTATGCCACTGCATGGACTCTTGTTTGCTTTCAGGGTCATAGTGGTGGACCCATGTTTCGTCCCCAGTAACAATTCGATCCATAACACCGTCCGCGTTCTCACTACACATCTCCAAAAGCTCTCTACAGCATGCGATTCTCACTTTTTATCTGAGGCGCTGTGAGCATTCGTGGCACCCACCTTGCACTGACCTTTGAAAGGTTAAGATGGTCATGAAGAATGGTGTGAATGGTACCAATTGAAAGCTTGGTGATCTCTGCCATCATTTTCACCTTTATTCGGGCATCCTCAAGAACAAGTTTTTCGACTTCTTTGATGCTTTCTCCCGTACAAGCAGTAGCCGGGGCGCCGGAGCGGGGGTCGTCCTCAATGCTCTCTCTGCCTCTCTTGAACTCACTTGACCACTTTTGCACAGTTGATAATGAAGGTGCGGAACCCTGGTAAACAGCCACCATCTCTTCATGAATAGTTTTTTGACTTTTTCCTTGCTTAGTGAGAAATTTAATTACAGCGCGATGCTCAATTTTCACCATCATCGCCTCAGTTGCCATTATGATTCTGTTTAACTAGAGATAAAACGCGAATTAATAATCACATTTATATGAAATTTTACATGAATGCACTAAAATAATAGTATTACTTGATAAATAACTCAATTTATATATGCAACAACAGCTTCACCCCGTTACCGAGAATATCTTGAACGCCCCTCGTATCATATTGGATCTTACAAGACATGTCACTCTTTCCACTCCAAAACATTTTTCGCCCTTAAAAGCTAAGGTACATGTCGGTAAACATTGGAAAAAATTCCCGTTTCATCGACATTAAACCGGTTTGAATCCTCTGATAACTATTGCTTCCATTCACAGCTTTATTTTGTCAACAGAAGCGCTTTCACCTGATAAAAATTTGTCAGGAATACTGTGCCTGGTTTTAAATTTGCTCAGCCAATCTTCACTTGCCTTAAAATCACGAAAACCTAAGCTGCTTGCAAATTCCAAAGTTTAATTTATTGTTGCTTAAATCTTCTGTTCCAACTCAAAGCCTTATTGTCTTGAAGCTAAAAACAATAAATTTTAAATAAACAAACCTTTTGACCACACGGTTTATTTTGCAATAATTCCGTAACATGTAACATAACTTACGATTTTTTTAATTGATCTTACTACCAACTTGCACAGAATAACTGCATTAGCTCTGTTGAACTGCCTAGAATCAACTGATTTTCGAATTCCAACTGGAATATCACTAAAACAAGATCTTTTTTTTCTAGATAGATTTCCATTGCTTTGAATTAAAAACTGGAAAAGGATGACATTGCTTTTTTTGCCCTGCAATTTTTGTACAAATTGTATCTTTTTAGATAGGTACCTAGGAGCATTATGTATTGGATATGGGTAGGTAGAAGCACAACGCACTCACGATGATGGCATACGCCATCTATAGCATATAGATTTTTAGGGTTTTGAAGTGTGTAGGTACTTGATGTTTAGGTAGTCATAGTTATATACTAAATGTAAGAGGGTAATTTTTTTCTATTTTGTTTTATGCAAGAAAACATTCAACTTAAGGGGTGAAAAATGAGGCCACGAATCGAGAGAATGTGTACGAGTTAGAGGGAGTTTCGACTTAGTGGACGTTTTTGTATAGAAAATTGAGGGGAATGCTAAAATATGGCGAAAAAATTCGAGTTAGAGAGAAATTCGACTTAGGGAGAGTCCACTGTAAATGCATTATTGTCATTCTTCAAGAAAAATGTATAAAATGAGGCGAAGTTCTCAAATAATGCAAAGCCTTTACGATAATAAAGGTACAGTACTGTGCAAAACTTAAGCAACCACCTGGAGTCAGCACTTCATAGTAAATCTCTTCAACTTGCTACCCCACCAAATGAAAAGAAGTGGATATGTAATGATGTGTAATAGAGTGTACTTTGAAATTCACAACTTTTTATAAAAGTAATAATACTTCAGATTTAAAAAAAAACGCAAAAACCAACAAAGTAGCCAAATTGAGCTGTGCAAAACCTAAGCAACATTGTAACCCACTGTAAAAAAAATAACTATCAGTACTTTTCCAGTCAGGTTACACATGAAATGTTGCAAACTCTTTGTCTTTGATCTTGAGTGATTGTCTTTGATCAGTTTTCTTTTAACCCTTATCATGTACTTTAAAAAAAAAAAAACTCACATGGTATTTGTGGGTCAAATTTGCCCAATGTACTTTTCATTTAGCAATCACGATTTTTGCATGGAAATTTTTATTCAGAATGATTTTTACAAATAAATTTTGAACATTTTGAGTACTTTGTTGAATATTTCGTGCTGTTGAAGCGACTTGGGCACAAGTAGCAGCGAGATCTCTTTAATGTTGATACTGTAGCTTGTTCTGGATTTTTTCGTGTTTGGGCAATTTTGACCCATGTGTACAGGATAAGGGTTAAGTTAGTCGCATAATTGATATTTTTTAAAAATGTCGCGACAAAGTTACTCTTCTTCTCTTAAACTAAAGATTATTGATGAATTTAAGTCTGGAGATACTCAGGCAACATTAGCTGAACGTTATAATATTAATAAATAGATTATTTCACGTTAAATAAAAAAACATAATGCAACAGGAGTTGTTGAATGTTAAAATGTCGGTGATAGGCCGCGTAAGACAACATGTCGAATGGATAGAAACATTTGTGGTGTAATTAAAAAGCAACCGTTCATAAGTTCGAATGAAGTCGTAAAATTACTTGATTTAAACATTGATGCTAGCACGGTGCGAAGACGTCCAATTGAAAATAATCTTCGAAGTTAAAGGCCGTGCAAAAACCACTGCTTACAAGAAGACATTTAAGGAACAGGTAGTGCAATTAAATTCTTTAAACATAATCCAAACTAAAATTTTTTTTCATATCAGCCTAAATTTTGCAAGAAAATACCAACACTGGTCTCCTGAAAAATGGAAAACAGTTCTTTTCAGCGACGAGTCAAAATTTAATTTAATTAATTCTGAAGGGATATGTTATGTGAGACGTCGTAAAGGGCAGCGACTAAACTCTAGATTCGGTGAATCTCTTTTTCGGCAGAAGGTGTAGGCCCATTCTACGAAATAGACGGAATCATGGACCCATTTTTTTTTTTTTAAGAGAATAAGAATATACTTATAATGCCTCAGCATGTGTTAAGTTTTTTGGAAAATGGGACAGAGAGAGAGATAGAAAGATGTTTGGGCTCATCATCCAACATTTAATGGGGAGACTAAATTCTTAGTGGAAGTTGACTTGATGTTGATTTCTAGTCAACTATGCGTCTTATTCGATTTTCGTTAACTGAAAAAATGGATGATATGTCTTTCGGGCGATGCTGGGATTCGAACACCGAACCTTCCGATTTGGAAGCCAGTCCACTACCACTTGAACCACGGCCACCCACCGTGGCTATTCTAGAATCGGTAATGCTACTACATGCGGAGTGGGAAATGCCACTTCGTTGGGTGCTACAACAGGATAACGATCCGAAACACACATCGAAGTTGGAAAAGCAGAGGTTACCGGATAATGCACAATATTGTAAGTGGAGCCCAACAAAAAGACTCGACATAACTTTTGACTGACCTCATCCCCAATGACCTACTTAAAACAACTGCAATTCATCGTTAAAAATAAATAGAAAAAAGCATAAAAAATGCTTTCTGCGTCTCAGACATAATTCCATCCCATCAATGTGGATCAATGGGGTTTATAACAACTTCACTTCAAAATATTTTTATACTTCAATTTTTTGACACTTACAATTTCATCTGAACCATCCGGACAATCAATATCACCATCGCAATGCCATCTCTTTAATATGCATGAACCATCCGCACATGTATAATCATTTTTTGCATTGCACTCAATCGTTGGACAATTCTTCTCATCGCTGCCATCTCCACAATCATCATCACGATCGCACATCCAACGTCTCTGGATACAACGTCCATTGCCACATGTGAACTCATCCGTTCGACATGTTTCATCTAAACGAAATGAGAAAAAAAAAATTACATAAATACAAGTTTGACATTTGTGGATGACAGAGGAATTTTTACAAGTTTACATATACACATGCCCCATGAAGTATGTAAGCGATTACAAGAAATAGCAATAGTGAGTCCAAATACGTTAACATGCATCAACAAAAAAAAAATCCTCTAGTAGCTAGTAGCAATGAAAAATTAAAATCTTTTACAAACATACGAGTACTCTTAGTACGAGTACGGGTACTTGTGTGCTGCCTAGACATACATGCATATGTAACTACTATAGATAACATTGTGTGCCTAGGTACTTGTATTCCAAACAAAAAAAAAGTATCTTTATCATGCATATATCATTCATCATGACAGCGAGCAGAGAACGAACACATCACCCGCGCCCCAAAACAAAGCGCAACCTTATCCAATATGCTACTACAAAAGCTCCTCCTGGCTGTGTTACTTCAAAAATAAAAATAAAATATACATGTATGCATGTAAAAAGTAAACCAAAGTAGAAAAAATACATTTATGTGTAATATACTACCTATCTGTACATACATACTCGTACATACATATAAATAAAAATAACAAAT
The DNA here is from genome assembly GCA_963966105.1 of Volucella zonaria. Classification (NCBI taxonomy): domain Eukaryota; kingdom Metazoa; phylum Arthropoda; class Insecta; order Diptera; family Syrphidae; genus Volucella; species Volucella zonaria. Next base: position 76,694,045 of record OZ014530.1, on the reverse strand, counting down.
GAAAACTTCTGTAACAGGATGCATGCCATAGAGATGGCAGGGCGTTCATCAATGACACACAGCAATACCGGCGTTCACATATGCTACAGCGTTTTACCACGATGTTATATTCATTTCCACTCAGAATAAAAACATTATGCATCCATTCTTGAAATTAGAAAAAAAAAAACAAAAACACAAAAAAAAAATCCTAGCCCAGCACAGTAAACGCATACGTACTCGTACGTACGAGTAGATACTCGGCAACAATGTGTTTATACCAATACTTCTACCTCGACTAGGTGCTTCTTCTCCTAAAATGTCTTCCTCAGTCTCCTTTAAAACAATTTTTATTTTTTGAAAGAAAGTCAACTCACTTGTATACATATATTTGCATAAAATTTTGTGTCCTCGACATTTTTCATTTTACACAACAGACGTAAGGTAATAAAAATAAAAATGCTTTTAATTCGTGTAATTTGTTAACCTAATTGGACCACGTAGGAGCGGTGAAATTAAATCCTTAATAAAGGCTGCAGGCCTGAGTGCAGCGTATGTGTTTTATTATTTCTGAAAAAAATGCTGAAGATACAAGTACCTACATTTCTACATGGTCGTATATATTTATATCTGCATGTATCTTATGTACGTGTATTCGTCCATATGTCATGGCGGTTTTTTTAATTAATTCACGGAAATGTGCAACGCGGCAGAAATTAGGAAATATCGCTTTAAGGCAGATTAAAAGCATTTTTGACGCCAAGGTGGCCTCATCCATTTAAAGTCGGAATCCGAATTCGAATCAGAAGAGAACTTCATTAAAATCCTCATGTGTTGTGTTTCGACGACACATGGTGTTGTTTAAAACGACATCACATTGCGCGGTGTATCTTTCATGGAAATTGAATGCGCGCTTTACATTTTTAATATATACAACAATAAAAGACTTTTTTTTTTTTTTAAGTCAGCAGTCGCGCCAAACGCGAAAACAATTGTTGATGGTCAAAAGGTTTTCCATATAATTCGAAAAAAAAAAAAACTCAAAGGAAGTGGTATATTGTATTTGTGTTATTGTATTTAAATAAATATTCTGGTGAAAGTTATTTTTGAGGAGAGTTTAATTTTTTGTTATTGCTGCAACATATGACAACAAATGCTGCAAAGGAAATCATATGCTGATACAAATTTTAAAAAAATACTCATACCTTGCAGGAGAAATAATGGGATAACAAATGCCTAGTATCAGCCTCAAAGCAGCGTCATTTTCTCAGAAATACTGGTACGAGAAAGAAGCCTTTGCAGATGAACACCTGTACCGTCAATCTAAGCAAAAAGGGTGGTACTATACATCTTTGATTGCAATTTTAAGAAATTTAACTTTCTGTAATTTGTTTCGTGGCATTTTGTTCTTAGGCCTTTTTGAATTTTTAAAGATGTATTCATCAGCAGTTATTGGAAAACATTACGTGTTATTTCTTAAAATTAAAATTTGTTTGCTTAAAATGTATAGTACTTCTTACGATATTTAGTTAGCATGTAAGCGAATGTGCCACAGCTCTAAAGACTGAACACAAATCTGCAATGATTCTCCATCAAACCTCATAGTAGAGTGACTGTGAGTGTATGTAACAACCGATGGATAGCGGGCTGTGGGTTTGAATTTCATTGGTGTGCTGGTTCCTATTGCTGTAAGGGCATAACACCTACAACAATTGGATTCGGTAAACCAACTCTGAATTTTTACATCACAGCTGTGCTTAGTAACGTCGGTGTTGGTGATTTTTGTGTTTGTCTTTCTTTATAATGACTCGGGTATTCAGAGTGGATATTACCAATATACGCGGGCTAAAAAGTAAACACTTATCTGCGTACGTCCACGTCTGTAAGTACCAACCAGCTGTATTGGCAGGTAGATAACCGCCCACACCTCTCAGATTATTCTGATCTAAAGCTACCTAGCTACGAACTAGTGCCATTATTCTTCTCTCACCGCGGTCTCGCATTAGAAATTCTGCCTCATCCTCCATCACAACGCTCATTTACAATGACATTCCAGCTGTCAGCTTTTTGGATAAGGCCAATCTGCTTGCTGCAAATTTTGCGGCCAGCTCAACACTCCCAGATTGTGTTTTGTCTCCGCCTACACTTGAGTGCGTCGAATCTTCAATGGGACAAATCCACTTTCGCACTCGTGTAGTAGCAAGAGTGCTTAAAGATCTCAACATGCATAAATCCGCTGGTCCAGATGGTGTTCTTCCACGCTCGCAAATCCACTGCGTAAGCTTTTTCATCAATCCTACTCTTTAGGACTCTTTCTGAGAAGATGGAAAACAGCATTTGTCCAGCCCGTCCCTAAAAAAGGCGAATCTTCTCTCTCCTCCTACAGACCCACTGCACTTACATCCCTTCTTTCCAAGGTCATGGAAACGCTGATAAACCGTCAGCTCATGAAATATCTCGAAACACGAAAACTTCTCAATGACCGGCAATATGGTATTCGTAGCATCAGGTCCATTGGGGATTTGATGGCATGTCTCACCGAAAAGTGGAATCACAGCGTCCATCAATCTGGCGAAAGAAAGATAGTTGCACTTGTCGAAAATGCGTGCTTTTAGGATCGGTGACTCTCTTCTTCAATGGATTAGAAATTACCTTTCGGAACGTTCAATTCAAGTTGTCTTGGATGGTTCAAGTCTGATATTCACAAAATAAATGCTGGTGTGCCCCAGCGCTCCGTTCTGTCTCCGACACTCTTTTTAATTTTCATTAATGATCTCTTGTCTGCTACTTGTAATACAATATATCCCTTTGCTGATGACAGTACTCTCTACTTTTCATATTCGTTCCCGGACTCACGTCCCTGCTCTTCGGCTGTAGAAGGGGAACGGCAGCGTATGTTAAGCTCATTAAATTCCGATATTAACAGCATAACCAAGTGCGGAACCGACTTGGAATTTAATTCCATTCAACCGAGTGGAATTTAATGCTTCCAAAACTCAATGCTATCTGCTGTCATTAAAACGAATTTCAAATACCCAGCCATTATCCATGAATGGCACTGCATCGTCGAAACCAATAAACTTTCCATTCTCGGTATGTGTGTCAGTGACAACTTACGTTGGAATGACTACATATTCGGTGTCGTTAAAAATACTGCGAAATGCCTAGGTTTCCTCAAGCTATGTAAGAAATACTTCAGCGCTCCTGATCGGGGCACAATATATAAGGCATTTATCCGCTCGAAATTTTAGTATAATGCCCACATCTAGTCGAGTGCGCTCAAAACATCTATGTACCGGCTAGATAGGATTCAAAACCCGCGCGATAAAACTCATTGGTGATACTAATATCAGTCAATCAATTGACACCCTTGAACACCGACGTAATGTCTCCTGTCTCACTTTGTTTTATCGCTATTTCCACCACCAGTGCTCCATTGAATGCTATGAATGCTCGTCAGTATACCCTCAAAACCTCATAGTAGAGCCACAGTCGGTGTTGAGAATCTGGAAGGATTATTTCTGTAGACCGTCAAACGCTGATGACAAACAACTTCCCACCATCCAGAAGTATGAATCATTCAACTTGGGCGATGACATACAATATTTCCATCCACCCGACCAAGATGAAGTCAGCAATTTCCAAGCTAAGTCAAACAAAGCGGCTGGATCTGATATCTTCCCTGCAGAGCTGTTTAAAGCAGATGATGATGGGAAACGGAGATGCATCAAAATCCGGATTGATGAAAGTATGCCCAACGAATGGAACCTCAACATTGTTTGTACCATCCTAAAGAATGGTCACTACAGGAGAATAATTCTCCTTAACGATCCCTTATCAGTGTGGTTTAGGTCTGAAAGGTCCACCATAGATAAAATTTTCTTATTACGGCAGATCTTGGAAAAAATCCAGGAGTTTCAAATCGATACACACCAACTCTTCTACGATTTCAAAGCCGCATATGAAGCATCTATAGAGATGAACTATACAGGACCACGTCCAGTTTTTTCATCACTGATAAGCTCATTCGACTATGCAGAATATCAATGGAGAATACACGCTGCTCAGTCAAGGTCGGTAATGACAAAACCGAGACCTTCAATGTGAGAAACGAACTTGAACAAGGCGCTCCACTTTGCTGTTTTCGCTTAACTGTCCACGTCTCCAAATATCGTTTAATAACAGAATCCACTGTACAGCGTGCTATGTTTACATTTTATGCGATGAAATGGTTTGGACTCGAAGTATTCTCGAGCCATTTGTCGATGATCTTTTTACAGCGTTCCTCTTGACTCATATTTTATAAATATTTTAAATAGCACCGAACTAAAATCAATAGCAAACTGAAACTAGAGAATACACAGGCTAATTTGGGTACAAAATGGGATTGCAATTTTTACGCATTGGAAGTATAGTCCGTATTAAAATTTACAGATTTTATTCGTTTCAGTCCTTATTAGTTCTGCGAGACTCAAGTTCGTGAATATAATGCACACTCTCCACGACGGTGTAAAAACAACATTGACTTGACTGTAAGTTCCACCAATAGCTTTGAAAACTGCGTGTTGGATATGAAAATGAATTTAGAAAATAAAAGCCCTGTTGAGATTTTCGAAACACTATTTGATGACGATGTCGTCTAATTAATTTTAGATCAAACTCGGTTGTATGCCTCCCAACAAAACCACCACAATATTTTGAATTATCGAAACGAGACCTCCAAGTATTTAACGGCATACTATTTTATAGTGACTACCATTCAATGCCAAGGGAGTTAATGTACTGGCAATTGGACGGGGACACACGAATTCCAATAGTTGCAAACAATATGGCCCGGAAGAGATGTCTTGAAATAAAAACGTTTATTCACTTGTGTGGATAATAGTCAAGCAGTCAAGATAAAATGGCTTTGTCAGAAATTTCAAAAATGGGGCCTTACGTATCTATTGATGATGTCATGATAAAATATTTTAGACATCAGTCTTCAAAACAATTTATAAAAGGTAAACCAGTTAGATTCGGATTTAAAAACTGAATGCTTACAAGTAGTTGCGGCCATTTATAAAGCTTCGACACATACTGCGGTGTAAAAAATATTCCTCCAGAAAGATCTTATATGCCGTTAGGTTCTCGAGTTGTTGTTGAACTATTAGAAACTGTAAAAGCCCCTACCGACCATGTAATTAACTTTGACAACTATTTCTCTTCCAACGAGTTATTGCGTTTGTTGACAATGAAAGGACTTAGAGCAACTGCAAATACTAGAGAAAATCGAACAAAAAAATGTCCTTTGCAAATAAAGAAAGAATTCAGAAAAAAGAAAAGAGGACACTATGAGAACTATTTCGATGCCAACAACAAACTTTTCTTCGTAAAATGGAACGACAATAGTATTGTCACTATCGGCACAAACTTCGATGGCGTAGAACCTTTACGTTTTATGAAAATTTGGTCGTCTGCCGAGAAAAAAAAGTAATCGCATGGGTGCGTTGATCTACACGATCAAGCAGTAAACGCATATAAAATAAAAATAAAAGCAACAAATGGTGGTGGCCGCTTTTCACACCAATGCTTGGTTCCACATTTGTGAATGCTAGGAAACTGTTCAAATTTGGAGGATGATTTACTGTTTTTCCAAAGAAGCATTGCACGACATTATCTAAGAAACTACACCCGCCGAGGGACCCCATTTTCCTCAAAGGACGAGCAACCCCTAAGATGCAAAGAATGTCATATGAGGCTAAGATGGAACTGTGAGTTTTGTGCTTTTGCCCTATGTGTGGAAAAAAATTGTTTCAAAAAATTCAATACCAAGAATAACACTGGGCAACAATGAAAAATACTCGGACATACTGAATAGTGTTTCTTATAGTACTCGACCTGTAGATAACGGGAAAAATAATATTTTGCTCAGGTCACGTACAGCAACCTAACGGCATACACTTTTGCATTTTTATCGAACGAGGTCAGTTCTAATAGAATCGCACATCGCTTAAATCGGTTTTTCTGTTAGTAATTTAAAAAAATAAACTAATTTGCGTAAGAAGAATATTAGAAGTGCATTAAAGTGATAAAATGCCACGATCTTGTGTTAATTGTCCAGATTTATTCTGCTATATTTGTGGAGAATTTACACCAAGTTTCCGAAAAAAGAAAATAACACCATTTATTGAAAAGTGTTACTTTTCTTATTTTAAATTTAAAATAAACCATCAGGATAAACCCTGGACACCACACAATGCCTTTTGGAATGCCTATGATATGGAGAGAGCCCCAGAGTCACACAGATTGTTAGTTTTGTTGCACCAATGTGAAGGGATTTTCTCGAAGATCAAAGCATTCCATAAAATATGCAGATGTCTCTTCTGTAACAAGACCAGCACCTCATACAGAAATTCTCCCAGTTCCAAAGCCACCTTCCGAACGCCTTTCGGACACAGAAATAAGTTCGTCATATTGTTGAGAAGAAATCATGGATGATCCCGAATTTGAGCTCCCTACATCTTCTGATGCACCACATCTCATCAGTCAGATTGAGCTTAATGACCTCGTCAGAGACTTGGATTTGTCAAAACAAAAGTCTGAAATACTGAGCTCAAGGTTAAAGCAGTGGAATCTGCTCAAGCCTGAGGTAAAAATTACTGAGTACCGTACGCGACAAAGTGAATTTGTTCCTTATTTTTCGAAAGCCGATAACTTAGTGTATTGTAATGATATTAATGGCTTAATGCTGTCACTGCGTTATGAGCACAAAACCGAAGAATGGCGGCTATTCATCGACGCATCAAAGGCTAGTTTGAAAGCTATATTGCTTCATAATGGTAATAAGTTTCCTTCAATACCTCTAGCGCATGGTGTGAATTTAAAAGAAACCTACGATGTTATGAAATTTATATTGGAAAAAATTTAATATACAAAATATAACTGGTCGATATGTTCGGATTTAAAAGTTGTTGCTCTACTTCTTGGACTACAACTAGGTTACACAAAATTTTGTTGTTTTTTATCTGAGTGGGATAGTAGAGGACGATCGGAGCACTTTGTGAGAGTAGATTGGCCTATAAGAACAAATTTTATTTGTGGAAAAAAAAATATAAGGAATCCTTCATTGATCGAACCACAGCGTGTTATTCCACCACCATTACATATCAAATTGGGTCTTATAAAAAACTTTGTAAAGGCGATGAAGAAAGACCAACCTGGTTTCAATTTTTTGAAACAAAAGTTCTCATCACTAAGCGAAGCAAAAATTAAAGAAGGTATTTTTGTGGGTCCAGACATTAGAAAGCTTATAAAAGATCCAGCTTTCATTCCTACTCTGGATTCATTAGAAAAACAGGCCTGGTTTGTGAAAGTAGCAGAAAACTTCCTAGGTAACAATAAGACTCCAGGTTATGCAGATGATGTAAAGAAAATGCTGGATGCTTATCATAAAATGGGATGCAACATGTTGCTAAAACTTAATTTTTTGCATTCTCATCTCAATTTCTTTCCTGAAAATATGGTTGATGTAAGCGATGAGCACGGCGAGAGATTCCACCAAGCCATTGCTGCAATAGAGCAACGGTACCAGCCATCAATGTTGGCAGATTACTGCTGGTTGCTTATAAGAGAGACTCCGAGGTGTTCTTATAAACGGAATGCAGATGCTTCCAAAAAACAACAAAATTTTACAAGAAATAACATTTTTCGGTAACATTTTTGGTTAAATTCTTAAATTCAAAAAAGCATTTTCTCACAAAATCCCGATGTGACCTGGCTATTTTATATAGTTTTCCTGATTCTATAAACTCCAACGATTACGAATCATATAATTTTATCACTGTACTATAAAAAACAACACTTTAAATTATTTTTATTATAATGATAGTATTTTATAAAAATATGTCGAAAAAACGACTTTGGTTTTAAATGGGTTAAGCCAGATAGAGAGGGATTACCTAGCGCTGAATCTGTTTCGTCAGTGCTTGTAAATTGAGCAGAAATTGCAACTATTGTAGATATACTGAAAGTTTTCTACTCAGTTGAAGTTAGACTAAAAACCTATAGTTATTCCAGGTTTATTAAATAAGATTCTAAGCTTATGCTAAAGTTAACTACAATGTGTACAACAATATGTACGTTAAAATTATTCCTCATCCCATTATATTCAAAACAAACATTAAATTCCCTTGTTTTCAGGTTTAATTTCACAGATTGCCTTTACAATTTTTAAACAACAATGCACTTGGCTTTAAACCAATTACAATTACACAATTTGTGGGTATAAACGTCCTTAACCCAAAGGGTAGACAGCCGATTATGAAGGCATACATACATATATCATATATGCATACATTGTTTTTGTATTTAAATCAAATTAAGTGCCTTAAGTACTTCACTCAGAGTTGTAACCATCTTCGCATAAATTATTGGTTCGTATTTTTTAACAGCTCGACGTGACATTCTTTACGTGTACATGTTGGAATTTACAAATTCTTTTCACTTATTTGGCTTTACCACAAATGTAGGAAAACGAAATTGTATTTCATTCAAAGTGGAGGCACAAAACCACAATTCACAATTCTTTTAAGTCAGCATTTTGAATTCTATGAGTGAACTTTTGACAAAATGTGGATCTAAGATTTAACTGTCATTTGATCATCAACAGCAAAGCACTATAAATGTATTTCTATCACAGATGTGTACATACATACAGTAGACTCTCGATAGCGTGAGCAATTGAAAACCAAGACAGTTCACGTTTGCGAAGTTTGAATTTTTACAAGGGGATAAAGCAATTCCTCAGTAGTACACTTACAAATGTCTTCAATTGTACAGCTCACTTACTCACATGATTTTACTAAAAACCAAAATTTTAAAAATCGTAGGAATCAAACACTAGGGGTATGGTAAATCATCGAGGAGATTCCTTGCATTCTCCACTTTCGATTTGATTTCCAGACACTATTTATTTTTAAAAGCACTTAGTGGTATATCATCTTCCGGATCTTGTTCATTTATTATATGAAATTTAAAATATTTTTCCAGCCCTTGGCGGTCCTGTTTATTTCCAATCGATCCCAAGCAGACTTTAAAAATTAAATGGCGTCTCATAATGTTAGTTTTTTCAGTTTTTTCGGATTCTGAATTGTCCTGTTGTTTTGCAATAACAGAAGCCAATAGACTAGTTCTATAGTAAAGCTTTGTAATTTTTATGACATTTTGATCCATGGGTTGGATTAATGCAGTAACATTTGGGTCATAAACATTACAGTAATGCAGTCGTTAGCTCATGCAACGGAGTATTATCCAACAGCAGAAGAGCCTTCACTGGTGGGACCTGATTTTTCATAAATGACGTGACCTAAAAAAACCTACATTAGTAGTTTATAAGTTGTTTATGTATATTTAATTCACTCCTACTTGTAGCACAAATGATTCATGAAACCAATCTTTGAATATGCCCGCTGTCATCCAAGACGATTTTGAACTGGGCAGTTAAAATTTTTAAATTAACGCGGGTTCTTAGTTTCCCAATAACTAATGGCTTTAATTTGTGAAAACCAGTTGCATTCGTACAAGCTAGGTTTTTCTACCAGGTGCAGTTTTTCCAGCGACGAAACGTAAGTTTCATCTGGCAAAACTTTCCAAAACAGCCCCGTCTCGTCTGGTTTGCTGCAGCCTACGTTTAAATGGGACTATCAATTCTGGTTGGGAAGACCGTTTTTTCCCCGTGATTTTAATAAATCTTACGCCGCATCGCGTCTTAAATCTTTGTATCTACCCTTCGCTAGCATTAAAGCTGCTTTGGTTTTCTCTTATTTGAAAATGCAATGACATGGCTTTTACCTTTATCATCAGGCCATTAACCGGATAGTTTTTTGCACGCTGCTCAAGGAACCAACGGTACTTATAGAGCTTTTCCATTTTGCGATGTTCTGATGTTCGTGAAGTGTTTTTCTTTTGCCTGGCCACGAAAATGTATTGTTCACTCTTTTTGTTTACAGCACAAATGGTAGACTTCGTAACGTTGTACTTTTTGGCTAAACTTGTTACGCTCGAACCACTGCGGAACTGCTCAATTCTCGCACATTTGTCCTTGAGTAACAGAAATTTTGTTTGTTTTAAGGACATGTTGAAGCATAAAACAAATCGCGTATAAAACTAATAAATAATTTTAGACTATGCAAACAAGCAGTTAAAACCACAAAAACCAAGCAGAAAAGACAATCACTAACAATTAATGTAAAAACAACTAGTAACACATCAAAAAAGGTACGACGTTACTTGTATGTAACTACAATAACTGAAAAGTGTATAAGACGAGATGTTGCATCAAATTTCAAGCTGCAACTTGCACGAGTCTTACAGTAATTTGGAGCGGAAATTCTTGTCCACGTTTTAGAGTGTTCATGGTTTCTTCACGTTTTAGAGATGTCAATATTAAAAAAGATCGGTTCATGTTATCCAGAGTTCACAGTAACCGGTGTTCACGCTAACGAGGGTCTACTGTCCACTGTATATGTATTGGCAGAAATGTCATATGTCAAGTTTAACTTAATTTTCTCTTTGTTTTTTTTTTGTGTTCTTTTGTTGGTAGCTCTGGTCATAGTTTTTCATTTTTGAATTTAAGTTTGTTCTATGAAATGGATACATTTTGCGCGAACTAAGTAATTGAGTTGTATATAATTTATATTAATTATTTGTGGGGTTTACAAATTTATCATTGTTTCCATTGAAATGCACAAAGGGGATCAATAGTGAAATTATTCACGGATACAATGACAATGTATGTTTCATAAAATTAAATTGCAAGTTAAGTCAATAAATTATTTAATGGCTTATGATTTAATAAATTACTAGCTATAAGTTAGTATGTAGACACATACAAATATTTATGAAAGCCATTTAGTAATTACAAACAAAACAAATAAATTGAACAGCCTTTGGATGGGGTGTAACTGCCATAAAAGACACTTTAAAATCCCTTAATTGTTTTTTTTTTTTTTTTTTCACTGACAAATGACTTAAAGTCGTTAGATTAATATAAAATTCATTTCCAGAGAGTTGTCAAGAGAGGTTTTCCAGTTTGACATTTTGTTTTTGTTAATGAAGGTAAGACAGCCTTGTGTCTACGATACTGAACAATTTTCATATATCATATTTTATTCGCTGCATTCATATTTCAGCTTTTCTAAGGACACCTTATTTTTTTTTGGAGACCATTCGCAAACATCGAATGACTCTAGCCCGTAAATGTTATATCTAAAAATACCATCTAAATCGCTTTAATCTACGTTAACTAGTTTATTTTTGAAATCAAAAATCTTGTGGTAGACCAGAAAACCCATATTCCAACACAAATTGTATTCTGAAGAATGTCTTCGCCGCAAAAAAGGACGACAGGTAGGTCTATCAGCAAAATCGACGTACCAGAATAATATAGACATCTACCAAAGAAAAAGAAAAAAACACAAAAAACGCCAGATAGAAGATATTGAGCAAAGATACTCCAGCAATAATGTACGGACGTTTTACTAGATTGTTAGAAAATCTAAATACACCTATCTCCCGATTTGCACGGTACCTTTTTTATAGGATTTCACTTTTACACGTTTTTTTCCCAAGGCCTTGTCCCTCGATGTAGACGTTATTTTTCGCTATTACACGGTTTTTAAATTCACGAATTTTCCAAAATAAAACTATTGAAAACAAAAAATTTACGCTGGCCACGCTGGCATTAAACTAATTAAGGGGTCTTCCCTTTGTATAATTTTTTTTGCGCTAAATATATTGATTGGTCAGTGATCCTTTAGCAGCAGAAAGGTGCATACATATTGTGGTGTTTTTTTTTTAATTGAAGTTTTTAGAAATCCATATTTAACGGTAAGTGATAATTACTTATGTTTTATATTAAATTAGTACCTTTATTATTTTATAATATTTTTAGCAGTGTTACAAATCAATTACAATTGTTAAACCTTCACCATGTCGAAAGTTATTAAACAGCCCACGAAAAGGAAAGTCATCTCTTTAGAAACCAAAATTAAAATTCTAGATCCTTGTCTATGAAATGGAGAAAGGGTAACAACGGTTGCTAAATCGTATTTCATGAAGGAAGCCACAATAAGAAGAATCAGAAAAAATGAAAGCTCCACCAGAAAAAGTGTAGCAGCTTGGACTGGTACGAGTAAAAGCACAACTTCTTACGTAAGGGATATTGTTATTGAGAGCTTGGAAAAGGCGTTAATGATATGGATAGAAGATCAAGCTCAAAAGCGAATACCGGTTGATATCAACGCCATCATAAATAAGGCTTTGCGGATCTACGAAAAAATTAAAGATGGGTTACCATCTACTTCTCCAGCTGGAAAGAAGTCGCCCTTTTCAGCTACCAACGGTTGGTTTGAAAGATTCAAACAAAGGCATTCTCTACATAATCTAAGATTCAGAGGTGAACTACCATCTAGTGACGTAGATGCAGCGCAAGAATACCCAGCAAAATTGGCTGAAATTATTGTAGCTAATTCATACACTCCTGATCAGGTATTCAATGCTGACGAGACGGGGTTATTCTGGAAAAAAAAATTGCCAAAAAGAACGTTTGTGCCTCAAGCTCACAAGTCATCTAGTGGTCATAAAGCAGCGAAGGGCCGCATACATAATAGTTCTTTTCTGTAGTAATGGTCCAGGCAATAATATAATGAAACCATTATTAACAAATCAAAAATGCCACGTGCATTTAAAGGGATACATATTAACAACCTGCTGGTTTATTGGATGGCCAATAAGAAAGTATGGGTTACTGCTACGGTTTTTAAAGAATGGTTCCATAAGTTATTTATCCCTAATGCCAAAAAGTATTTAACTGAAAAAAGTTTGCCTTTAAAGTGCTTCTGCTAACTGACAATGCTCTCGGCCATCCACAAATTTACAACAACTTCTTTATTACAGCCACAAGATCAAGGAATAATTTCTACTTTTAAGGCACTGTAAATCCAGCGAACCTTAATGTATACCACCTTAATCAAAAAGAAAATTAATAATACAAGTTTATTCATCTAAATCTATATTGTCCCCTTCAAAGTAATCCCCATCGACTGTAACACACTTATGCCAGCGCTTGATCCAATCCTCGAAACATTTTTTATATTCGGTTTTCGGTATGTCCATCAGTGCTTCCTGCGATTTTTCCATTACTTCCTCTCGCCTGCTGAAACGCGTTCCCCTTAGTGGGAAACGCACTACACCGTTGTAATCCATGAAAACCGTGAGCATTGCCTTCTTTTTTGACTGAAAACGACGTGTTTTTTTTGGTCTCGGCTCATTTGGTGAACGCCATTCACTTGCCTGATGTCTGGATTGCGTGTCGTACTCATAAACCCACGTCTCGTCTCCAGTAATGATCCTTTTGGTGAATGTGGGATCGTATTCAGCCTCGGAAATCATCTCTTTTGCGACGTCAACACGGTCTCTTTTTTGCATGAAATTGCGGTCTTTTGGCACCAACTTTGCTGCTACACGACGGAAACCCAAATCATTAACCAAAATGTATTGGACGGATCCATAGGCAATATTCAAGCCCTCCGCTATCTCTCTGATGGTTAATTTGCGGGTATTGACAAACATTTCTTTTACTCGTACTTCATCAATGTTTTCGTCGGTTTTCGATATCGATGGTCTGCCACTGCGTTCATCATCTTCGGTTGACTCACGACCACTTTTGTACCGCTCGTGCCACTGGTGAACGACCGTTTTCTTTAGAGAATCGTTGCCGAAACACTTTTCCAACATTTCCAACGTTCGAGCACCATTAAATCCGTTTTGTACGCAAAATTTAATACAAGTCCGTTGTTGCAAATTCAAATCCATTTCTAAAATTGTAAAAAATCGCCAACACACACAGAGATAGATGTACTCTTAGCTACGTAACTTTTGCAAATGCCAAGCTATCACAGCTTACATTTAGAGGGAATGTCAACAACAGATTTACCAACTTAACAAAAAAACAGAACTCAAATCGGAACAATGGGAGCGCCACACAGTGGTGTGGTGCGGGAAGTTTTTAATCAATGTAGTATACTAAAATTAATAAAAAGAAAACTTAAAGCGCCCCGTTTATTCGAATTTTAATTTCTCGACCCTCAATAATTCGTAATCTCGGTAATTCGAAAGCCTCTTTAATTCGTAATAAACTGTAGGTCCCTTGGTACTACGATTTATCGAGATTTTACTTTGGTAAAACTTGACAGCTTTTCACTAGCCATAACAGGAAATCATTTCGGGTCTCAATATTCAGGTACCAAACTCTTATGAGAATTGTGAAAGTCCTTTAGAATACTTTATAATTTCACATAGATTTCCCTAGTCAATTCCGGCATTCTTTATTACATCGTTGAAATACATATGTAAATACTACTGGGGTAAAATTGAAAATATAAGACAAAACAAAAAACAAGCAAAACAACTACGAGTGTAGCGATTCAACGAGTTGCTTGGAGTTAAAAACTTTTATATTTATCGCCTAAACAGGCTAGAATACAAAGATACGGGCATAAGCTGTACGTTTATACATCACTTCTCTCCTCCGAGTTTGCAACGAAAAAACCCAAGACCGAAGACCTGCCACCACCTTTAGGTATCCGTATCAAGACATAAAATGAGTTTATAAACACCATTTTGTTTCATTAAAAACTTTTTTATCCCGAGGATAGGAGTATACTACATATCTCTTACCCGTATTCATATCAGAGATTTGTTTTTCAGTCTGCAGCATCTTAAATGTCATTAGCTTAATAACCACTACGCTGCCACAATTTGCTTTATGACAATAATATGCAACCAGGGAGCTATATCCTTTTTCGGGATTTCCCCCCTACTGCAAAAACCAAATTCAAAATCAGAAACAAGAACAGAAAAAAGGAATATAAAACCAAAAAAAAAAGGCACGTTCTTACCCTCAAAAGCCATGCATAAGGAATCAGCAGATATAAATTATTCAGGGAACACATCTTTTGGAAAAAAAAAAAAAACCAAACCTACACACACGTCGTAGTATGTTGTCACCTCTTTTTCCAATTTTCTTTACAGATTATGTTATTATGTGTGTCAAAAACCTTAGAATATCCCTTTTTGAAATTTAAATTAGCTTCGCCTTTTTTTTTTTCTTTTCCAACTTTGCTCTGTCTGTGACTGTGTCTGTGCCTGTGGCTCTGTATCTTTATATGTAGCTCTGTCTGTTGGTCATAAACTTTAGGCACTCTTTGAACCCATGTTATCATTTGGGGCCATAAGGAAAATCTAATGCGACAGCTTCACTCATTTTCGATCGTTGAGCACTAAGGTAGGTGCAAGATTGAAAGAAGATAATCTTTTAAAAAAAAATGTATGCCAATGCCATTTGTGAATCCTTGACAGACCTGAGGTGATTTTTTTTGTTTTTTACTCTGCTTGATGTAACGATTGTTTTTTTGCGCTTCTTGTTTTGTTTTTTTCATTTTCCTGGAAATACGAGTAGGTTCACTTTCATGGGATACACGAATTTTTTCTCGTATAGTTATACGAGTATATGGACAGAATCTATGAATAAAAGTAAATAGATTCAGATGTAAATGATGAAATTATACTGAACTCGATATTGACTAGCAAGAGATATGAGATTTTGCAGCATAAAAAACAAATTCATATGTCCACATTGACCCATATTTTCGTCAACTACTCGTATGTTATATGTTCAAGATAAAGAAGAGTATCATACTTACCAGGAATATGGCTTTGGTTTTCCTTACCCGTGTTCACTATTGCTGCTCAGCAAGTATTAGAGGTAAAGCAGAATTTTTGTCGGCCAGACGACATCGCAAAACCAGCTTATTGAACAAATTTTAAGACGCACACTTTTCGAAAGGAACGTCGGTTATCAGAGCACTCCTCAAGACTATAAAATATATTTTTAATGAATCATCTAATAAAAAGTAGAGGCCCTGCCTGTACAGACATTTCAGCCAGAAAGTTTTTATATTAAACATTTTAGGCAAAATTTCTTTTGTCGGAATGCGTCAGTCAGACAAAGAACTAAACCATTGTACTCCTTGTACATACGAGGGCTATCCCAAAATCAACCTCCGAAGTGAAAAATAT